>VYXC01006937.1:290347-315467 GCA_013397175.1 Platysteira castanea
AAGGACAGAGAGAGACTTTCCCCACTGAAAGCATACTAGTACATTGAAAGAAATTATCCTAAGACTGTTTCTTAACTGTAAGGATTAACTGTAAGGATTATTCAACAAATAGGAATAACTTTGGGGAAAGTTACAGAAATGTGACAAACTTTTTGAACTTCTGAAAAAAGGTCAGCAGTTAAATGAAGGTTTTTTGGTTTTAGTGAATGATATTTGTAAAAAGCTCTTCTCAACTAATTTTTTCCAACTGTCACTCATCACTGTTTTAACTGCCTATTTCACTGGAAGGTGATAAATCCATGTTGAATCTTTAACCCTCCACTGAGATGCAATCTCAGGGTGCTCAGTGCATAAAGATCTCTTTCCTTGGAATGCTGCAGCACACAATCCCAGAATGGAGAGGTTTCCACAGGTCATCTTTGTGTCTCTACATATGCATTAAATTACAGTTCAAAGAAGCAGAGCCAGCTAAGAGAGTATTAATATTATATCTATTTTTACAGCTATATTTGTCCACTTGATCTCACAGGGCTGTGTCTGTCACCTGCAGCTGAATAGCATCAGTGACTAACACAGTTCAGATTTTCCTGATTATTATTATTACTAATTTCTGGTTTGATTGTTTTTCATAAAAGCCTGTACATTTTTATACTGAAGAAAGGTAACTGCAGTATTAGTCCAGATTTCTCAAGGCTAGATTTTGCAATAGGTCAAAATATCAGAGTTTTATAAGCTTCTATAAAATTTCTTTCTGAAATAATGGAGAGAATTGTGAAGCTTTATTACTTCACTTTAAACAGTTAATAATGTCACTTGATTAAAAAATATATCTTCTAGAACTGATATTCTGAATCCTTCTCTAAGAACAGATCAGCCCAACATCTGCGGAAGCTGTTTGTCAGCCTAGCTCCACTTCAGAAGTGTTCTCTGAACACTTCAGTGAATATTCACATAAGTAACATCAATGAACACTGTGTAGAGTTAAATCTTAGAGTAGACCAGACAGCGTAACAAAACATTCTGGCAAAAATTGTTTCTTAGAACTACCTTAGAAGAAGACATGAAACAAACCCATTTCTACATACAACCAATACCCTGGAAGAAAACAGTTAGGAAATGGAGCAGATAGATAAAATTTACCCTATATGTGTATCTGTAGTTCTGCCTTCCCCACTGAACACACATCTGGCTGCTAGGATATCATTGTAACTTACGTCTACCGGATATTCCACAGGGTAGAATGCCTGAAAGAGAGGATGATTCACCACAATCAGTGAAAGTGCTTCATATTCTCTGCGTCAGTAGACAGTGATGAGAAGGACAGTGCTACATATCTGAAATGACTTTTGCATCATAATCTAATCGTGATAATAACTGGCAATATTTAGTTCCAGGAGCACAACAGCACATAACCAGTGGAAAGACCATGATCCAAATCTGTGGACACGTGATTTCCAATGTAGCTTCTCAGTTTGAAACAATTAAAATTTACATTCTGAACTACAAGAATCCAACCAACCTGTGGTAGTTGCGGACTCTGCCTACCAATCAACGTCCATTGACCATTTCTCACTCTGTATCCACTCACTACTTTACCTATAAGATATCAATATGCATGAGAAGTGAGACATACTTGAAAAAATACATTGCGGTGTCAACACTTTTCTGTTAAGTATTTGATATTCCTACGTTACTCTTACCTAGTCTGTGTGTATGAACTCTGTAGGCAAAAAGGTGCATTGGAGACCTTTTGTAATGACAGGCAATGTCTGCATCAACCACTGTGAAAATATGACAGCAATAAACAATGACAAACAGATCATTTATCAAACAGAGGAAAGTTGAATTACTGTACTTCATTCAGCACGGTTTACAAAAAGTATACCTATATTGGACAATAGATGATTTTAAAAGGTAACAGATAATATCTTATGCAGTGTCCATCTCAAGACATCTGCAAAGAAAAACTAATAAAATATTGTACAGGTTACTTGAAAATTACTTACTCTGCTGACAACCATATAAAATCTTTCTGGCTGCAGGCCAGAAGAATTTCTTCTGGTATACACTACTGCTATTTAACAAAATGAAGTAATGCATTTACTTATAGACTATGTTGAGGGATGTTTAAAATAAACACAGCTATGGTAAATGGTCTACTTAGGGGAAAATTAAAACAAACTGATATAATTCTAAGCTGATACAATTTACAATGAAGTCTTGATTATAAAGGCCCAGACCTATTTTAGGGTTAGAAAAGAGACTTTGTCAGAGAAGTGCTGTACAAGGTTTACAGGGTAGTACTTGCGTTAGTACCTAAGGAAGAGCCAACAGAAAAATCCTGATGCCTTTCTGAGAGATATCTCCATATTTCCTGTTTTAACAAATTTCATGCTCCACTTAAGGGCTGTAAACTTGACTAAACATGAGAAGGCAGTTATCAGCAACCACAGAACTGATTATTTGCCCTTTTCCCTCACCCTTCCAGTTGTAAAATTAAATTCTTACACCAACCAAATATTCTTGGGGGTAGTGGGGGAGTAATTTGGTATGTTTTCATATTGGAGAGCAAAATATTTTTAGTTTCAATTCAAATTTAAGAATGTTTCAAGTTGCTAAAATCACTAAACAGTTGGAGTCAGCTGAGCATTTGCCCAGCTCATCCTATTTAGGCAGCTAACTGTGAATGGGACAAATGGTGTTCTTGGTTATCTACTTCAAAATTTTGGTATAGCAGAGTAAAGTCAGTGTTCAACTTCCTTAGAACATTCCATGCTAGCTGGCAGCAAGGATATTGGGAGTTTCCAAGCTGAGTTTCGGATAAAATTCAGAATTCTGAAGAGAAACTGTTCAGAAACTTTGTATTGTGATTTTTTTTTTCAAGATTTTGACCTTTTAACCAACTAGGAACACAGGAATAAAATTCTTAAATAGTAGCTCCTTACTGGTAGAAATTCATGTTTTAAAAGTGAAGTCTTAGTAGAATCACAAATATCATGAATGACAAATCCAGATGAAGAAGAGTCCAAAACAGTTTATGGCTTTTTAGAGGGGAGAGGAGGAATTAGAAAATAGATAGGGCATTTTTTGTAAAATATCAAGATGAAAATAAATTAAAAGAAATACTCATAATTATTTGTACAAAATTGTGTTTATACAGCATTGATTGCCTTTACTGATGTAGTCATAGGAAAATAGGATACAATCTTAAACATAACTATTTTTTTCATCATTTGTTCAATCAATCAAATAATTAGCTTTTCCATCTACATATCATCAGACCTCTGTCAAACTTTCTTACACAATAAGCAATAAAAATAGATCAGATGTTGAAATTATACAATCACTTTCTAAAATGATGACTCACCTTTCTCGCCTGGTGGTATGACTGTGTTCACAGACATCATCAGATACATTCCAGCAATCAAAGGCTGCCTGCAATGCAAAACCCAAGCTCTGGTAAACAAGCCCTCTGTAAAATACAACTGCAAGTGACTCGATATGCAATACCATTTGACACCACTAATTTCTAAACACTGGATTACATCTGAAAGAGATCTACTGAAAAAGAAGCTGTTTCACAGCACTTCCCTTCTCCCTCCCTTTTTTTCTACCTTTTCTAAAGTGTTTTCTGCAAAGTATGTGAAATAAGACAAAGCTATCATCTGCATAATTGTTGTTCTTGTCCCAAATTTCTAAATATGAAGTTCTTAAGATGGATTAACTTAGTAGCTCATAGCACAGCTGTGTCAAGTTTCTTAGCAGAAATGAAAATTTTTGCCAACAGATGACACAACTTCGAAATTCTTAATATTGTCAAGTAGGTATTATTTTTATTTCATATGTTTTCAAAGGAATCCATGCTTTCTGTTCCAATGGAAAAAAAAAATAGGTAAGCATTTTAAAATACTCACTTTTGATGTGTTAGATGTAAAGTTACACCAGAGCAGTCCTTGTGTTTATCTGCAGAAATTGTGAAACAGTTTAATTATTAGCAACTGAACCCCTGAAAATTACTATATGTTAATAAGATTTTTCTGCTGAGTAAAAAGTACCAGAAGACAGAACAAGTTTTAATCTTACTGTGTGCAGTAAAACTGCTATACTGTGGAAATACTACTCAAATTTGCACAAACTTAACATCTCAGGTTTGTGCAATTTTGTTGCAATCCTAAGACAGAGAAAAACATTGGTGGATGACAACTACTGTACTAGAAAATGTAGATCTTTATGAACTAGCATCTGGGAAATGAAACAGTATCATGTTTACACTAGCAGAAAGACTAGTTTTGTTTAAAACTAATCTATATTTTGATCAATGTCAGGAAAATGAAAGATTTATGAAAAGCAATGATTTTAGCCACTAATAATGCGGCTGCCAGAAATCCTTGTAATAAAAGTCAGCAGGTGAACTTGATATACCAATACAGACAGCAATTCTGCTAAAAACTGGATATCCTAGAAGGTAAGTAAAAATAGCTAATTCATTTGTCAGTGTACTGTATCATCATTAGCTGATACGTTTGACATTTTGATTTAAAGACTCAGTTGTCTTGATAGTTACTCAATTATAGTTGCTCATCTGGGACCTCAATCTATGTTCCTTTTTAAGCAAGTTCCTTTTTCTTAGGTTTATACCAATAGTAGCTGTAGTTAGAAGATAGATCCAACTCCAAAGCAAGTAAACAGAACATTCTAAAAAATATCCTCCAACTGTATATGTTTCAGGTAAGAACGAGAGCAGAGTAGCTATGGATCGGATGACAAGGGGTAACTTCTAAGAGTTTTTCCTCCCATCAGTGGCCAGATTCCAAACTGAAAAAGTAATGCATTTGAACAGAATAAAGGATAATGACCAGAGTGAGACAACACAGGGAAATTTGACAGATTAAAAACTATCAGTTTGGTTTTTCACACATTAGCTATTTCAGTCACACCACATCTCGCTGTTAAGGGATAATAATCAGTTTTCTTCTTAGCATTATTGATAGTAAAATTTACTAGAATTTGTTTTCAATATGTTCACAATGTAGAGCTGTAAATTAATGTATGTGTTATTCAAGTGAAATAGTTGCTAACACAATTTTATTTCATATAACATAATATATTTTATATAACACATCTCATAATGCTCATCATCATGGCATCTCCAAATTCTTAGTCACTCCAGCTCTGTGCACCCTAATAAATACCTATGGATTTAAAGATCTGAATCAGTATATCACAGTTGTACCTTTACAAATAGCCACATAAAAGAAAAGTTTTCATTGTACACAGAAAAGAAAAATAAGAACAGTAACTCTTTCATCAAGGCTACCTACAAATGTAGTTGCATTGAGTAAGTACCATTCCAGATCATGCACTAGTTTTCAATTACAGGTAATAAATGTTCCTTCCAAATGGCCAAATCAAGAACCCAAAAGTGCCAAAAAGACTAAGCTAGTAGGACAAAAGAAGGGGAATGGTAAGAAAATATGCAAGAGAAAAAGAAACTAAACTCTTTGTCAATGGTTTTAGAAAAAGATCTCTATATACCGTTCATCCTCTTCCCTGCAGGCAGCTTCACTTACAATCTCAATACCTCAGTGTTTGCTACCAAGGTCTTTACTGCAAAGTCTCTTTTGCCCCACCCTCCTCATTTCAAACTAAATTTTTGTTATTTATATAACACAGGTGATGCTGCAGAACTCAGTTTTTGTCAGTTTAATATTGTTAGAACTCTGCACTACATAAGTTTCAATGGAAATTGGAAAATGCTTGCTTCCTCTCAGAATATTATTACTTAAAGTAATAAAATTTAAAAATTTAAAATGCAAACAGTGATTCTTAGTCTCTCAGTTTTGGAATTTTATTTGAAAGCATCACCATTCTATCTTTTGAACACTGCTGCAAAACTATCCCCAAACCATCAAAGTAATTTAATATTTGAAAAATTTAGCCCTTACTACGTCATAGCATCTCTTTTAAAAGTAGCACCATAGGAGGAAGGAAAAAACTCCAACGCATTTCAGTTTGGCAATATTAAAGTATTTTGACACAATTGAATTTTCAGAGCATAGAAAAAAATTTAATCACCATTTTTGTCTAAATAGAACAATTTCAAAATGAACTGAAGATAGCTGGAAAGTTCTAATTGCTACTACATAAGGTAACCATCTAAATCAGTATCAGGGGAAGCATAAATGAACTTCTAGCACAAGTACCTGATCTGCAGTGCTGTGTTGAAAGTAAAATAATGGATGGATACATTAGTCTAAACCTTTCAGGAATTCCTACAGTGCTTTATAATTCTGTTTGTAGTTACATTTAGCCATAACTGAACTAAATGTTTTTCTAACTACAGAGGGATGCTGGTACTGATGTTTCCCTGCTTCTTCTTCCTTCAGTTCACCTCCTTGAAGCACTCAAAACTCTGAACACTTCATCCAAGAACAATGACTGCAGTGAGGTCATGCCACTTCCCTGTGCAAATTCTTTTCAAGCTTCACTACCTGACCTAAGCTTGTCCAGCTTATCTAACTACTTTAACTTCCTTGTTTCAGCTATTTAGTAAATAAACACTGCTCTGGGACAAAGAAGCTACTAGTTACTATTTGCCATATGACAAAAACTGGAAAATGCATTTTTATATACTGCAGAAAGTAGGTTCAAATGAAAGCAAATTGTCCATGCAGAGTTTCCAACCGAAATGAATCCAGAAGTTGTGCTTGTGACTGCCTTTTGTGTTCTGTGCAAATATAACACAATCATATCAAATATTCCCTTTTATTTACCCATGTCCAACAAAGTCGATGGTGCATGTTAAACTGACTTCAGATTTTAAGTACATAATTTTTTAAAATTGTGTATGACAACATTGAAATGATCATTCCAAGTCTAACTGCCAACAAACGTCTAAATTAGTTAAAAAAAATCACCTATGCCACTCCTGTTCATAATGTTTTCCAGGAGAAATACCTCAAACACTAGAAATACTCAATAGTTTTTCAAATGAAATACTCACACCTGATGTGAAGGCAAATTATCCTAAACAGAAACACTCTCCTTCTGTAAGCTGATTTTACTAAGGCTTCTGAAGCAAGTCTGACAGGCTTTCTGCTAGTCTGTCTATCCAAATCTACAGTCCTGAACTCTTTAATTACATGCTTGATAATCTGCCACAGACATTGAGACTTCTAGGACTTCCTAGATGCTTAAAACGGTATGGTTTTTTTACTCATAAAAACACTCTTCAAAACCCATTTTCTTTGCACTTTGAGTATGTGGATTACAAAATATTCAGCACTCTGCTCAAACTATTTATTCAGCTTCTTCATTACTTAACTTCTAGTATTTCATAGGAATAGTGTAGCACTCATACGTGGTGACAAGAATACTTATAAACTTTCACTGTAACAGAGTGGCACATTTTACAAAGCTCCAAATTCCTTGTTATTTCAAAGTCAGCCCTTGATTTGTACCAGAATCTCCACATACAGTCTCAGAATTGGCTTTGCTTCATTAAAATAAGAAGTGGCCTCAAAGGTGAACACAACCTCCGAGCAAGGCAATTCCAAAGCTAATGCCCATGGGGAAATAACTTTGTACAAGTTATATTTAAAAAGCAAAGATGTGCAGCACAAAAATGAACTTGAGGTCCTGGTAAAGAATGAGACATTTTCAGTATATCTCATCCAATACTGGTATCTAATATTTGATACATAAAACGACCCTAATTTTTTTTTCACGTATGTCAAGCTGCTTGCACTTGCTGATCTATTCACTCATCCAATATCAATTCAGTAAATTTTTTTTTTTAAAGTCTACTATGAAATCTGGAATGGAGCTCTACCATTATTCAATCTGTGGAAAACAAAATGCAAACACACAGACTTCCCAGTGACATTTTCACAACTTACTTTCCAAATAGAAAGCAGACAAAAAATTGTTGGTCCTCATTCAGTATAAATTTTTTAACATATGAAGACCTCATAAAGGTCACAGATGACTGATTTGCTAAAAGGATATAATAATATATCATAGCCATGAATCTCTGTGAATATGCAAAGCTACATTTATTCAAGACACTAGCATATTCAGGAGAATATCAAAGAGAAGGACACTGAATCTAAAGTTCAGAATAATGTTCAGAATAATGTTCAAATGACAATAAACAATTCACATCCTTACGTGAAAACAGATCTTTTTAAGATTTACTAGTTTGGTGGCCAAAACTAATTACTCACCCCAACAAAAAAAAACAAACCCCAAGACAACACTAAGAACCCTACACCCCACTCAGAAGAGCAGGTACATCTATGTTATTATATGTAATGTGGGTAACATAATTCTTGCAGGTGGTGATAGCAGGGAGAAATAAATCAGTGAAAAGGTGGGGGTTGAAAGAAGAATCTGAGAATGCAATGTTGTTCATTGTGCGACAAAAGAGAGAGAGCAGAAAAGGGAATGGAAAAAAAAAAACCCAAAGCTGAACAAAGATCCAAGAATTCCCCATAAATTTGCTCCAAATAGATTGACAAAAAATTATAAATCGCTTCAAACAATGTTCAAACAACAGCTGCAGACATACAAATGGCAGAATGTGAAAACCTTCCACATAGAACACCTAAAAGACCTATCATTGATAACTTTTAAAAACTTTGATTCTTGGGGGTAACAATTATATTCTTATATGTGCTGGAAAGGACTAAGATGATGATACGGCAGGAAACAATGTTAGTCTTTGCTACATGAGGGGAAGGAAAAAATTCATTCTAAGGATAAGAAAAAAATAAGAAAAATTTTTTAAAAATTCAGATTCAAAGGTGCTTGCATAGAAGAATAAAACAAGGCCAGGGTGACAACTGCATTGCATATCCCTACAGCCTAAGTTCAAGGCTAACTGGGTCCCTTTACAGCCCTAAGGATGGCTAGATTTACTTTAATCTGAATCTGAACTATAAACACTTATGAATATATAAAAAGGCAGACAAATTTCTGACAACTTTTTAATTGTTACATAACTGTATGCACTGTCAGGCATACCTCCACAGTAATTTTTGCTTTTACAATATAGAAAGCAAAGAAAATGAAATAGACAAAATAATATTTTTCTAAGATGGCTCTTTACACATTTTTTTGTAGAATGTATTTTTGGTTCTCCAGCTTAAATATTAGTATGTTTACTTTAGACAAGGTACAATGAGTTTTATTTTGTTATCCGAGCATAAAGTGTGCATCTAAATATGAACTCTTAACTCAAGATTATAGGTAAGAAGGGATGGAAAGCAGGATTCATTTAACACCTAGTTAATGAAATGAAAAATACTCTCCTTAGAAAGAGTTGAACATGAGAGTTGATGACTTTAACAACAGCATTTTTTTCCCCCAGAATTGATAGTAAACAGAATTGGATGCTAATACATAAATAACTACTACCTCAAGTCAGATATTTTATATTCACAATTACTTGTAAGTCAGAACTCTGAACAATTTGGAATCTTTGATGTACTACTGAAAGAATAGCAAGTTAACTGAGCACATTTCATCATTTCTGCATTCTGCAGCAGAATCCTCTGTTCTAAACTGCAACAACTGCATGTGCTTACATACAAACTTCAATGACTGTATTCTTATTCTTTGATGAGCTATGGTTATCAACAGACATCTCATTACAAGAAAAATACCTTTAGGTTATTCTTGAAATTTAAAAATACTTGTGAAACTAATTGAAGATTAGGCATTAAATATCTTTGAACACTACTATGAAGGTTTAGGACATTTTATTAGATTTAAATTACATTTTTCTCTAGTGGAATTTTCACAGGTAGGGAACATTAAAAACACTTTTCCTCACAAATGGCAGAAAAGGTAGATTATTTTTCACTTCAAAAATAAGATCAGACACTATCAAGAAAAAACACTGAAAAATGGAGGGTATTGTGTCATACTCATGACACTGGTATCATCTCTTACATCATAATCCTATCAATCCACACTTCTTAAACTTCCATAATTTTGTAGGTTTATATCTATGGCATTTCTAAGTCCTGCACATACATTCTAGGCAAAAAATAAGGAAGTCTACTGCAGAGGGTCTGTTGGGGGTATAAAATGATGTTTTAATTTCAGGTGATGATTTCTTTCACTGCAGTTTCTCTAAGTATGCAAGTGGGTTTTTTGAGTAGAAGCTTTGACTAACGAGTCAAGTTAATAAAAATTTCCAAAGACATTCTCAACTAATGTGCAGTGAAGGTTACTAATCTCATTTGCTTTTTTTTTTTAATAACTACATATTCATATATTATACTTAAGAGTGAAAATGAACAGTGAGAACTCTCAATGTCCCCAAGCAATAATGAAGAGCAAGCTGTCAATGAACATGCTCTCTTTAGAGGTTTGCTACTTTAATTATGCAGGATTGTTGCAGGCACAGAATGCCACGGGTTGTAAGGGTCCATCTGAACTCCTCATGAAAATCAATTCTTTCAACTTCAGTTGTGCACATTTGCATATATGCCCCATTCAAACAGTGCTGGCACACTCAGTTTATTCCTTCCTCCTCCTCTACCAATATTGCCATTAAGACATATTATATCCCCACACCATGGTAGAAACCATACCTTATGCTTCAGGCAATGTTGCTTAAGATTCTAGTTATGTATTGCCCAAACCTTGCCAGAGATGCACAGAAGAGAGGCTGCATGGCATCAGGAAGCTGTACCTACCTGGTAACTTCTCTGTTCAAAACCAAGTAGAGTCCGTGGATCATTTATCATGATACCACAGAAGGACAGAGAGGCCACAAACATAGCTTGATGTACTGTTGTAATGCATATTCCTCCCCTAATTTTTTTGTTCTTATTCAGCTTTCTCTACTTTCAAGTCAAACACTTTATTATCACTTAGGCCATGAGGATCTTCACATTCTTGTTTAAATCCTACAGCAGTAATGTGTCACGGACGAGCTCCATGGGAATGATGACCCCCACGCTTTTTGCTCTTGATGACCACAGAGGCCGTAACCCAAAAACTCTACACAGGATGTGATTTACAGAGTAAAAGCAGGAGAAGATGCACCTCAAAGGTGTCTGAACAAGGCATTTCAGGTTTAAAGAAAAAAGTACAACATAAAATATAAACAAATAAATAAATTAATTAAATAATCACCAAATATCACAGATCACAAATATGTCAATGTGCATTAATGAAATTCAAATTTCCCAAATCCCAGCTCAGAACATAGGGTCTGGAGGAGCAGTGAGGTGGACTGAACACTGGCTGAATGGTTGTCTAGTTAGAGGATGGTAACTACTGGTATAGCCCAGGAATCAATACCAACACTCCAGTCCTGTTCAACACCCTCATTAATGACCTGGATGACAGGGCAGGTGCACTCTCAGCAATTGCAGATGATACCAAACTGGGAGAAGGGAGTGATGCACCAGACAGTTGTGCTGCCATCCAGAGGGACCTGGACAGGCTGGAGAGAGGGGCTGACAGGAACCTCATGAAGAATAATGGGAGGTGCCAAGTCCCCTTGGGGGACCTGTGCACGTGGGGAGGTACAACCCCAGGCACCAGCAGGCTGGGAAGTAGCTTGTCAGCAAAGGACCTGCGGGTCCTGAGGCTGAGCATGAGCGGGCTGTGTGCCCTTGCTGCAAAGAAGGCAGATGGTGCTGCATCAGCCAAAGCAGGGTCAGCAGGTCAGTAAAGGGGATCCTTCCTCTCTGCTCAGCACCAGTGAGGCCACACCTGGAGTTCTGTGTCCAGTGCTGGGATCCCCAGTGTGAGAATGACATGGATAGTGTCCAGCAAGGGGCAACAAAGATTATGAAGAGACTGGAGTGTCTCTCCTGTGAGAAAAGACTGAGAGAGCTGGCACTGTTCAGCCTAAAGAAGAGAAGGATCTGGGGGGAATGTGCAAAGGAGAGCCAGGCTTTTCTCAGTGGTGCTCAGTGACAGGAACAGAGGTGATGTGCAGTGCCGTATTTTCCTACTCCTTTTCTTACTAAATGCCTGCCCTTCCCACATTGCTTTCCCTTCCCTGCCCCCAGTCCTGGCCACTCCCTCAGGTTCTCCTTGGTCCCAATACCCCAAATCTGCCCATGTACCACCCTGAGACNCAGCACCAGTGAGGCCACACCTGGAGTTCTGTGTCCAGTGCTGGGATCCCCAGTGTGAGAATGACATGGATAGTGTCCAGCAAGGGGCAACAAAGATTATGAAGAGACTGGAGTGTCTCTCCTGTGAGAAAAGACTGAGAGAGCTGGCACTGTTCAGCCTAAAGAAGAGAAGGATCTGGGGGGAATGTGCAAAGGAGAGCCAGGCTTTTCTCAGTGGTGCTCAGTGACAGGAACAGAGGTGATGTGCAGTGCCGTATTTTCCTACTCCTTTTCTTACTAAATGCCTGCCCTTCCCACATTGCTTTCCCTTCCCTGCCCCCAGTCCTGGCCACTCCCTCAGGTTCTCCTTGGTCCCAATACCCCAAATCTGCCCATGTACCACCCTGAGACACATCAGTCCATATGCTCTCTCCGCCCTCCTCATCCCCATATAAAATCCAAGTCCCACGCCATCTGCCTCCTCTCTGCCTTGGGGATCCGGCCTGTCACCAGGAGGCTCTCTCTGCCTTTGGGACCATGTGAACAAACATTCTCTGAGGTCCCCATGTGGGGAGCCTTCTGGTCTCCTTTATCGCCGCCGTGCTGTGGAGCTGACAGCTGCCGGAGCCATGTGGGGCAGCTCGGAAGGGCTACAGGGAGTGGGGCAGCCGCTCTCCCCGAACAAGCTTTGCCGCGGCTCTCTGGGAAGGCCTGCGGCTTGCCATGCCATCGCAGGAAACTACACACTGCAACAGTGATGGGCACACGCTGAAACATGGGAGGCTCCCCCTGAAGATAAGGAAACTTTTTTCACTGTGTGAGTGACTAAGCACTGGCAGAGTTTGCCTGTGGTGTTCCTACCCTTGAATGTACCTGGACATGGGCCTGGACAACAGGCTGCAGGTGGCCCTGCTTGAGCAGGGAGGGCATGGACCAGATCACTTCCAAAGGTTTGTTTCAACCTCAACCATTATGTGATTCTGTGAAACACTCAATGACAGAAATAAGCATATTGCTATGCTGGAAATGAGTGTTTCATCTTAAAAAAAACCAAAAAACAAAAAAAAACCCAAAAAACAAACCAAAAAACCAAGCCAAACAAATAAACAAAAAAGACACTGTCTCCATGAGTTACATTTTTTCCAAACACAAATACTGTGACTGATTGGCCAGTGAATATAGTCTGTTCACAATCTATTCAAGTAAGATGACAGCTTAACTGTGTTTACACCTATTTGTTTCAACTTCATTAAAGAAAACACCAGATTATATATGGTTTCTCCCTAAACTTAAAATTATTAATCTGCTTCTTGATTACTTTAAGTCATTTGTTCCACATTTTTTTGAAAAGAAAAAAGGTGTTTACCTTTCAAATATTTATAGCGATAAATCAAGTTTACAAAGTCAAGTTAATATACAAACTGTATTACAAATATGCCCCCTGATCTTTGCAAATGACACTAACAGAAAAATTATTTTCTACAGGTAAATATTTTTTATGCTGTAGCTGATACAACTTACAAATTTCCAAAATGCGTACCTCTAAATGCACTAACATCTCCATAGTGTACCTGGAGAACAAAGTATCTGCTACCCACTTCTCCTCCAACTCTGAATCCAACACCTAAGAAAAAGAAAATGCATTGTTTTCAGAAACAATAAAATGTAAAATGATTCACCATCAATGACCATATTAAAAAATATGAATCACTTTAATGGCTAAGAGTGAAGGGATAGAAAATTCCAGACACCTTTGAAGAAAATTTTGTCCTGAAACCCAGGAAAACCACCAGCACATGATCCCAACAGACTAAGAAGCTAGGACCATAACTTAATTAATAATGAATAGATATCTGCTTTATGCAGAGAACTCCCTCATTCAAAGAACATTAACACAGATTTTATAAAAATTCAAATAAAAATGAAGTTTTGTCATCCATGTAGGGTTTGGTGGAACTTTCATTTCTCATACAACCTCTGCATGATACAAATTAATTAATACTAACTTACTAAGAAGACATAGAGAATGATAAGACAAAAAGGTCTGTAGTAAAGTATTTTTAGATTTAAATTAATATTATGTGCAGAAAAAATCTTGAGGAAATTATGCAGCTATGTCACTTGATGAGAGAAGCAAGCACAGGCACAAAACACAATAGAGAAGCTTGAAATAATTTGAAATAATGAAATTGCAAGTTATCACCATCACCAAAAGAGATTTCTCTAAACCAATTCTACTTTTCAAAAGTGTTCAATGAACACTTTTCAAAAGAAGCAGAGAAAGCAATTTCCTCGTATTTGGCTAGAGAATCTCACAGTAATAGGCAAAGTCAACTTATAAAGGGGACTGCAGCCTCTCTGTGCACAAGTGAGGCATCTTTATGAGTTCTCCCTATAAACCTTGTATTTTTGCACAGCTTACCAACATGGAAAGAATTACTAGCTGGGGTTTAACAGCAAAACTTCTACAGAATCCTCCAAGTACAAAACTTCTATAGAATCACCCATGTAACAATTTTTTTAACTTGACATTCTGATAACCAAACCAAGTCACATTCATGTTGGTAAGTGTGTAAATGGATTATTTAAAAAAAAACAAAACAAAACAACATTTTCATGATACTGCTCCTGGCTATGAAAATGGGCAGCAAAAGAGTGAAGAAAAAATACTTAGAATTCAAGATATTTTCAGATTGAGGCTATAACAGATGATAGATATTTCTAAGACCCTTAGTGGTTATTACAAAGAAGAACTTCTCCCTGTTTTCCAGACATACCACTCTAAGTAGGTTAAAGTGTTTTGATTTAATTCAGCAGAGTTTTCTATCATGCAAGAAAATGAGTATACAAGCATGTTACTCAACCGCATCAAAGCATTAAAAAATGAAAAACACATTAAATTGTCAATGTATACTTTAAACAGAAAAAATTCAATGTTTAGATTGAACTTGTCTGTGCTTTCCCAAACAAACGAAAATATTTTAATGTAGTTTGTGTGCTACTGAAAGATACATAAATGGTAACCTTCTAGTAACATATAGTAGGAAATGCAAGATTAATGCTATATAATAATAAACATTGTATTATGATAGTTATCACTCCCTCAGCCTTTTTTACCCCTACAGAAGCCCAAAATGGTATAGCAAACAGAATGACAAAACCCCCCAAATATATTAGCTAGCATAATACATTTCGTAGTTAATGAGGTTGATGTTTGTACAGTTTCTATCAGTTAGACATAATGAAAATATTATAGGATGTTCTCAGATATGACAGGTGCTTACTTCCATGTCCTCCTTTCTCCCCTGCCCCTGCACACAAGAACTCCATATTAAAGGGCCAATACCTTTGGGCAGCCTGGTGGGTGGAGCATTTCTTGCCCAAGCATACAAAATGTTAGATTTATCTTTGCATGTTCCTTCATCACAGTCCCTAAAAGTATGAGGAAAGAAAAGGGAATATTATTTTTAAAATTCTGAAATCAGAAAAGAGCAGGTGAGTTACATGCAAAACCACTCATTTTAAGATCTGTGAAGATGTTTTTGAATGTATGCTGATTAAACTAAGTTCTTTTAATGTAGAGTGCTTTCAGAGATACTGGTAGATGTTCCACCTTCTTTTATTTCCCTCCCTTTGCCTTAAGACAGTGTTAGACAGTTCTGATGGCCCCCGTCAGCCTATTAACCAGTGATGGAAAAAAAGAAGGAACCTTTTACAGTAATGAACTGTATGAAAACTTCTAGTTAGTCAAATTATTGACTTAAGTGATACAAAACAACAACGGCTGCCACATTTACACAGAAGGACAGGACTCAGGCAAAAATCAGAGAAAACAACCCCACGAGACATCAAAGCTTTAGCATAGAATTGGTTATTTAAAATTCATTTTTAAATAGTCCCAAACAGTGACAGGAGGCTGTATATGAACCAACAGATAGGAGGCAGTCATGCTCTTCCCTGTACTTAATGTAAGCTCATTGCTTCATGCTAATTTTTATTCCACTGCACGATTTCTTGTTTTTCAAAACAGAAAAATCACACATATACAAACACACACACAAAACAAACAATTACCAAAAAAAAATCCCAAACAAACAAACCAAAGAAATACAAACCAAAAACACAAGGGAAAACAAAAAGGAAGAAGAAGAGTTTGCCAAGTAACAGGCCACAACCAGGTCACAAATATTTACAGTAACTGAGAGCTTGAGTCCCTAGCCTCTGCAGCTAGCACCTTGCAGGGGACACTGAGGGTGAAGCATGAAAGACACCTGAAGACTGATAAATTCTAGACACCTTAAATCTGCAAGAACTGGTAAACCTGAGGCACAGACACTACCAAATCTGTAAAAAGCCAGACACAGTCATACAGACAGCACAATGTACTTGGACCACATCCAAAAAGGCACTGACTGCTATATGTGAGTGTAGGCTGCACAATGATATACATGGCTAATCAAACAAGGAACCCTAAGGGGCTTTCCAAACACCCACCTAGAACACACTTCTCCGTCTTGATCCTGAATTAGGGAATAGGTTTACTTACAGGGTGTATTTGTACTTTCTTCCAATGGCAAAGCATCCATGGCCCTCAGCACAGAGTGCAGAAGTCATTCCACAGGTGCGGCATACACAGGTATGACTTTAGATATTCAGACTACATCAACTGACCCAAGCCAGATGCGATCAAGGTTGGCACCCATGCCAGTGTTACATTCTAAACCAAAATGGTACAGCACCTGCTCTGTTTATCACTGCTTGCAAAATGACACCTGGGAAAACATTTGTATATGTAAGGCATGGTTTCAGACACCCGAAATTCTGGGGAAAACAGAGTGCCACACAGTGTGAGGAAAAGCGTAAGTGCACAAAAAAACAGGACATCTAGCAGATGCAGGCTCAATCACGTTTCTGTTGAGGATGGCTGAGCCATATGTGCAAATGACGATGAAGCTTTCCAGGTATCTCTCAGAGATAACCAGCTCTTCTGGTATGTATATCGAATCACCTCAGCAGGACATTATGCATTTCTTTGATCCCAGTGAGCCTGATTGCAGCCTAGCTACTGTATTTATTTCTGACTGAAAGTTTTGCCATAATCATGAGAGCATCAAGAGAAAAGGGAACACACCACATCTTTTTTAGTAGTTACACTCGCAACATGAATATCTAGACTTTCATAACTAACAGTTTGGTCACCTTCCCCTTCAAACACACCCACATGCCAAAGGACAATCAAAACTTACTTCAGAATAAGTGAAATGTTTTGATGGATGCAGCTGCAGTTGAAAACTATGCAGCTGCCCACTGCTACTATACAAAAAACCCAAGAGACTTCAAGGATCTAACCAAGTATTGAGCTGCACAATTTGGAAATGTGTTGAAGAGATTGTTTAGGAGGAATGCCAGGAGGAACTATAAGCATAGTCACAGCTTTAACAGCACAGTTTGGGCCAGACAGTCTTTATTTATACCACAATTTTTCTAAGAACACACTAATTTGGAAAAAACGCTGTGCAGGCTGTTTCAAACTTTGTTCCTGAGACGCTACCAGAATGGAGGGGGAAGACTGTAGGGGACAAAGATGAAATACAGACACTGATCTTTCATTTTGTTTAAAAAATGGTCAACCCTCTCATTTAGCCATCAATGATAATCTTGAAACACCAAGTCTATAGAGAAAAACAAACCTAGAGGAGATTGCAAAGAAGAGGCAATAAGATAAACAGATTGAAAAGCAGGTAGCTAGTAAAAAGTATAAATTTAACAAACAAAAAATCACTGAAAGTCATAGCTTCTTTACATACAAAAAATGAGATTCTAAACAGAATGAGTGACACAGAGTACCTTAAAAATGGACTACAGCTGCATATTATACAGTATTGTTCTAAAAACTGATTTTGACTCAAAATTTGGGATTGAGGGGGTTAGGGGACTGCTTACTGACTTCTTCTGGGATCTTTGCATTTTTTGCAAACTCTCCTGGACTTACCAGAGGCATTCTCCCCAGTCTTGCGTCAGCTCAAGAATTGTTTTTATTAATGGCACTGGGGTTTTGACTGATTACCTAGACTGAAAGTAAAATATTTCACTATTTTCAGCAAGACCAGTATTTGGCTATCCCTTTAGGACATTTGCATTGGTTATGGTAACAAATAACTTATTTTATTTCTTTCTCTATTATACTGTACTCATCAGCACTAACCAAGACTTTAAAAAACAGCTAATTGAGGTGATTGAGTAAGACAAATCATCATTTTTAGCTCTTGAATGTTGCAGAACATTCTGAGGCAGTGGCAATGGTAAGAAACTACACCCCAAAACACAATTCTTTCTACTGTCCCCACTCTCTCCCATGCAGTGAAATAAAAGTCCTTCACTGAACCAGTCAAGACATCTTCCGCAACCTCTACTGAACTATCAATGTCAAGGGTTTCCAGAACCATTCTTTCCTGCCAACAGAAACAGCTCATCTGATAAAGGAACTACTGAGTGGTCATCTATGACCCGTACTTACTCATTTGTTTGTGTTAGATAACTATTTAAAGTTGCCCTGCCTGATCTCAAAATAAAGGCTCTGTTTATGAATCAGCTAATTCATGAGACTTTATTTCAGCATTAGGTTTGACACTGCCCAAGACCTGTCTTGCCAGGAGACTCACAAGTTCTGAATAACTCAACATTTTCTTTTAAGGCATTCAAGTGCATTCCTGATTATCTACAGAGAATCTGAACTTTTGATCAATCAGTTCAGGCATGTTACTTCAATTTCCACACGGTTTGTCAGCTCAGGCAAAACTTGTCATTGTGGCGGAACTGTTTTTGGATTAATTATGATCAAGGAACAAAAGCAGCTACACCATTTTTTTAGTGCACTGAGCAACACCTGAGGCAATGAGCCCTGGGAAACTACACTTTTTTTTTTCCTGTGGAGAAGCCTGTGTATTTCAAGAAGGGAGAACAACATTTAGCATTTATTCAGATAAAGATTCTACCAACATTGCAGTGAATGTTGAAACCAGTGCAGGTTCCACACAATCTGACAGCCTTTCGGGAGGCCAGGGACATTTGCAGGAATTGTGTCAAATCACTACAAGGCAGCAGGCCAGATGGGCATCACAGATTTTGGCTCAGTGCTGCTATGGCCAAAGGGCAGCTAATCCCAACAGAGTCATCTGGATGCTTCTCATTCCTCCCCACTCAAAACTGGCCTGAATGAAACTTCAGACCTCAGGAAAATTAATTTTGACCTTGCATTCTCAATGTTCCTAACAGCCTATTTTTCCATAACAGAACTAATCCACATCATGATGGTATGAGAAGGAGCTCTTGACTTGAAAAAGTATATGTAACTAATATTGCTAGAACTTTGAAAAAGAAACTAGAAGAGAGAAAAAAATAAAATCTATGTGGCATGCCTTAATTTAATAAAAGCTGGCTCTATAAAAATGTTGACCATGTAAAAAGTAAGGGAGGGATCCCTTACTTTTTAACAGTTTTTTAAACTTTTTTAACATTTTTAATGCTAAACAACTCTTACAGTGGTTTGCTCAAAAAAACACTCTTTCCCTACTAGATGGAAGAGTAAGAGAAGTCATCATTTGCTATCCTTCAGGTAACAAAAGTAAGAGCAAATAACCAAACAAAATAAACAACAATAAAGATCAATAACACACAGTCATCAGAACCACTTTAACAAAATTAGGTTAGAAGTCTCTAGCACTCTCTAGTCTATTTTATGTAGAAAACACGTGATCATTTTTCTAGCCTTGCAAATAACTGAGGGCAGAGCAAGACAAAAAGCTGCAAAGTGCTGCAAAATGTGATGTGAAACGATGAGACAGTGAATGAAGAGCTTTCATTTTCAGAACGCAAAGCAAACACAAAACCTCAGAAACTACACATTTAAAAATATAGCAAGATCTAATCAAAACCTGCATATGAAAAATTGGAAACAGCAGATTTAAACATAACTCTAGTGTATTGGTCTGGCTAAGACCGAGTTAATTTTCCCCACAGCAACCCTCATGGTGCTGGGCTTTGCAAGAGGAGCTAGAAAGGTGTTGATAACACACCAGTGTTTGGGAAAGGTCTTAGTAAAGGCCACAGCCAGGCCAGCTGACCCAAACTGACCAAACAGATGTTCCATACCATATTATATCCACTCAACAATAAAAGGTAGAAAAGAGGAGAAAGGCAGTGGGGATACACATACACACATTTGTTATTTACGACATTTGTCTTCCAGAGCAACCATTACTTGTGCTGAAGTTTGCTTCCTGGCAAGTGGCTTGGTGATGGGAAGTAGAGAATAAAATACTTTGTTTTCCTTTGCTTCTGCACAACCTTGGCTTTTGCTTTATTAAACTGCCTTTATTTTGACTTATGAGTTTCTTTCCATCCTGCTGAGGAGTGGAGGGATAGAAGAGCTTGATGAGAATCTGGTGTCCAGCCAAGCTCAATCCACCACAACTAAGTAAGTATTTTGTCGTTTGACAGGTAGGTGTTAACTACAGCAATCAAGAACAAAAGCAACGTTAGCTGCCACACTGCACAGGCTGCCATTGGTGAGTCTTCTGCTGGGGAGAGTGAAGGTACAGCCAGGGAGCTCAAACTACCTGAACCCTAGACTCAAAACAGGAATTTGAGTCTGATTCAGTTTTGAAGAGCTTTGTTTTTTGGCTTTGGATCCCTCTCTTCTACAGCCTCAGAATATCAGTTAGATGTGACTTGGGCATTGCCTCAAAACTTCATCTCAACACAAGCTCCTGATCAACCTGTAACAACATAGCTGTATCATGTGCAAATTATTCCAAGTCTCTAATAAAACTACTTCCAGAAATACAAAAACAGCACAAGCTCTAAGTACAATCCACTCAGTTTTAAATAGGATGCTCACCTGTTTTTAAAAGGCCAGAATGGAGAAGTTTTATGTTGGAGTATTGTTCACATTAAAGTATTCAAGTACATTCTATCACACAAGATACAATAAAAAGAACAGAAAAGCTGTCTGCTGAGAAAAGAAATTAATAGAAATTCTATGCTTTCAGTTTTACTTGGGTCTGAATTTCTTAAGCATCTGCTTTTCTTGCACGACTATGCAAGATTACAACATTTTCAATATTAGAACTGTTGGTTGATGTGTAAACGGGAGATAAGACTTTTGAGGAAAATTTGTTGTGTATGTTTAAAATATTAATCAAATCATCTCCCCAAAACAGTCATTCAAAATGTTTCGGGGTATTTTTCCCGAAAATATATTATACTCTACTATTAGTTTTAAATTCCAGTTCTAGTTACCTTTTTGGTAAATACTTAAAAGATAAATTATGATAATACAACTCTATCAGATCACCTACATTAAAATTGTTCTACAGTTCAGAATAATTTATATAATCTTTGCAGCATCAGCAAAAATACCTCATCTGCTCTCTCTTGAAAACCTACAGAAAATTTGCAAAATTACTGGACAGACGATTAACTTCCACACACCTTCACATTCTCTTCAGTTTGCCTCCACACACCTATTTTAGTGGCACTGGGTGTTGCCCTCTTCTCTCACTGCTTAGTCATTTTGAAGGGCAAGTCAACTACCGAACCACTTGATAAGCTTCTTCAGCTTCTCCTTCGCTCAGTTTGATTCTGAACACCTGCTACATGACTTCATACAGAGAAAACCAGCCAACTATAGGTGAAGATTAGATTTCTTGGTATTCAATGATGCACTGCTTGCTATAGCTCCTGCCTCATCCTTGAAGACAGTCAATTAGTAATGAAGAAAATGGAGGAGTTAGTTAAAAAAAAAAAACAAAACCAAAAACACTTCAAGTCTGAAAAGACTAGATTGTTACAAATTTTGCTTCTTCATTCCAAATTTTCCTTCTCTTCCAAGAAATTTTGACACTGGAAAAGATTTATATGGAAGCAATTAACACCAAAAAAGAGTTGCTTGATAACAAAACTGAGAAGTAGCTCTTACCAGTAATTTTCAGTAGAGGAAGGTTCATTACATCCAAAGAGTAACATGTGATGGACTGTGTCCATGCTGGCATGAGGCTTAAAGTCAACTGAAAAAAATAATATGGCAAAACAAGTAAGCTATTCATAATCTCACCATAAGTTACATAACCAAGATCATCTTGTTCCATTTCTTCCCTTTAATACTACAAACAAGGCAAGTACATCCCCACCCATTTATTTGCCTTCTGCATTCCACTTACACACTTCCCTTAAATTTTCATTCAGCAGCCTTCCTTCTAAGCTAAAACTCTGTACCTCATTTATTCATTAAGAAAAAGAAACTCTAAGTTCCCAATCAAAACCACCGTATTTCCCACAAAAGTTAAATATGAAACTTAGTTAATATATCAGAGTATCCCAAACCACTGTCTTACTGTTATCAGTCTAATTGCAATCTACCTTAGAAATCTGCACTTGTGCTTTGATAATACTCTCCCACTTCTTTCGTACTTCATAAAAAAAAACCAAACAAGCAGCAAGTTACAGTTAAGAGCAACTAAATCTTATGCATTAATAGTATCCTCTTCCAGTATTCTACCTGGCTTACATTTTTTCTGCATCTTTCTTGGGCCAAGAGTTCCAAGAAGGGATTATGAATGCGTCTAACTAATACGTCAAACCCTTTGGAACAGAAAACAAGTTTTGCTTAAAGTCAGCATGATTTCATTGCCCAAATATTTTCCATTATTAGAAACTTAGATGTGAATATGCACCTCTCAAATGTCTCTTCTTTATCCTATGCCACAGATAAAACACTGGTTTGGTTTCTCAAGTACTTGTGATCCTCTTTACCATAGTAAAAAGTTTACCAACACCATGGGAGTAATACTGACCATAAATGTACAATGATGGCATTTCTAAAAACAAAGCAAGCTACATTCTTTATTATTAGTGAAAAAATAAGTCAGATGCAGGGAATACATGGTTTTTAACCTTATACTACAGCAGAAGTCCTGAAGACAAGTTACTCCTGCCCTTACATGTACACAGACAGTGAGGAGCCTCCAAGTAACTGTCTTTTATCTATTAACATGAAGAGATGGTGAAGCTACAAATAAGTGAAACACTATTCTGCTCCTAAGCTTTATGGCATTACTTGCACTTGGAATTCAGTAATTTAACACAGAGCTGTGGCAGGGTTCCTGAAATGAATGATGATGTCGGTTATTGTCCCAGTTTCATGGGGGAAATAAATCAAATAGCTTCCAACCCATTTCTGGAGCTGAGATATGTTGTGGAAAGTAAGGAAAACCAGCCAAAAGTTAAGGCATGCAAGTCAAGTTTTAGGTTGAAGATATAAGGCATGTGGTCAGACTGTAAAGAAATGAGCATGCCACAGCTGAGGGCTTGGTCCGGGAAATAAGAGACGTACTCACAGGCCCTGGGAAGGTACTTTGAGTGATAAATATGAATTCAGAGGTACAAAAGTTGCAAGTATGAATGAAGCCTAGAGACCACCTAACAACTTTATTTTCCTGTAAGCAAATTCTACTCATTTCATGGATAAAAACCTAATCTGAGTTATGGAGACAGTTTCTGTTTTGATGGTTTTTTTCAGTAACAATTAGTAGTAAAATTATGGTTTATGCTTGCACAGCAGAGGCAACATGTCACTCTGTGTGGAATTCCTACCTTAGTTTTCAGGTGTTTGGGGTGTTTTAAGATGCTCTTATCAATTTAAGTGAGAGATTAAATTTCTGAAGGGGTTTATAAGCAGTTCACACATGTGAAACTTCATTAACTTTATTGTCACAATTAATACCTGTAAAAAATGTAATCTAAGTACCACCTATAAAGACAGCATTCAATAAAGGTAAAATTGAAGGTTAGGCCCGTTAGCTGCTAAAGCCACCACTTGTCCTGCTGCTTAATACTGTCTCACTGTTTCTTTTTATTTCTCTACCACTCTCCCATTGCAAGTATTTATTCTAATGCATGTTTCAGGAAGTCTTTTATTCCCTCCACATACTGCCTATTACAATGATATCCTAGAGCACGCACAGAACCTTTAAGCATTATTATAAAACTTATTACAAATACCTTACTAAATGCTTTTCTTACTAAGAGAAAAAAATGCACCAGAGCTAACAAAGCAAAAGCAGATTTCTGGCATACACTATTTTAGCTGATATACCTCATCATTGCTTAAGGAAGCATTGAAAAACCTCAGAGTCAGCCTATGAGCTTAAGAGAGCTTTGTACAGGTGGTTACAGAATGGTTCCTGTACAGCTACTTTCTTAGCAGCACACCCAGGCATATAACTTCCCAAAGAAAAGCTTAAAAGAAATAAACACAAAATCCATCTAAAAAATCCTGTGTTGAAAAAGCCGTAGAGATTAATGTGGAATTCAAGCCAAATGCAGTACCTGTCACAGAATGAGAAAGTGGCCAGAGTTTGAAGGGACCTTAAAGATCATCTTGTTTCAGACCCCCTTGTCTTGCCACTCCATACTCTTGTAAAAAGTCTCTCCTCATCTTTTTTGTGGGCTCCCTTCAGGTACTGGAAGGCCACAATTAGGTCGCCCAGAAGCCTTCTCTTCTCCTGAAAAATCCCAATTCTCTCAGCCTTTCCCCATGGCAGAGGTGCTCCATCCTTCTGATCATCTTTGGGTCCCTGCTCTGGACTTGCTGCGACAGGTCCATATCCTTCCTGTGCTGGGAACCGTAACTACCAAAGGCTTAAGAAATATCAAACAAAAGTCCTATTTTCCTACTTGACAGCCTCCACATTTTACAGTAATGAACAGAAGATTACTCAATAGTTAATTTTTTTAATTAATGGAGAAGTTATTTTAGTGAACTAAAATAACAGTAGCAGTTTTCGTACACATAATAAATTGAAGTCTGACTTAATTTCTTGATCAAGTAGTACTTAGAACTACAAACTCAAAGAGAAACAGGAATGAACAGAACATGACATCAGTTTAACCTGAACAGTGCGTACTTAAGATATGTATTTAAAAAACGAACTTCTAAGAAGTTAATATTTACAAATAACAATTCAATTTAAATAAAG
>VYXC01006946.1:4399-35152 GCA_013397175.1 Platysteira castanea
AAAAAAAAGAGGGGGAAATTATATATTATTGCAGTGTAAAATGCCCAAAATACACATGAATGAGCGTAAAAACTCATGTGAGATGGTAACTGGTTTTTGGTGTTACAGCTTTTAATGGCTGAAACTTGTTTATCTGCTTTCTGATATGGAGGCCATGTGAGAAGTTTGGAATAGGCTCAGTTCCTATTTCGGCTACATACTGATAGAAGAGTTCGATACCTTTGCACAGTGCAATTTATCCCTTCCTGTTACCATTATATTTAAGTTTACCGTTAGGAAAAGAATTAATAGATACAAATAAAGCAATATATGAATGTAGGGCCTTTTTTGCAATGACAGGCATGGTGATAGGATGTTTCTTCAAGGAAAGAAACAATAAATATGGAGGAGTCTACCAACTTTCACTTCAAGAGAAAAATGAGTTTTAAACTCCTTCTGCTAAAAAGACTACCTTCAAAGGTGGACAACATCCCTAGAACAAAGGTGGACAACATCCCTTTGCTTTGTGTCCTGGAGCTATTTTGTCCTTCTGGAACAAACTGGGCAGTTAGAAGGGCTAGTCTCCTGCTTGCATTTTCTTCAGCTGTCCTTCCCTGTGCTGGAGCACATCCAGCTTCTCTCTCCTCTACCTGGCCATTTATTTTCATAAAATTATAGTAATTAGATATCCTGTCTCTGGAAGGGTTCAAGGCCAGGCTGGATGCGGCTTTTAGCAACCTGATCTGGTGGAAAATGTCCCTCCCCATGACAGAGTGATCTTTAACATCCTTTCCAACTTAAACCATTACATGAGTCTATGAGTCTATGAAATATATCGTGTAATAAAAATCTCTGAGATATCTGCTCTTCTTTCATGTACAGTTAAATCGACGAAGTTGAGAAAAAGTTAATGGCAGACTGACAAATTGAGATCTGCATATCCAGTATTTCACCTAGGTTTTTCTCCTCGTGAAGATTTGCTTAAGAAAAACCAAGTGAGTTTAAGTGATTTCTAAGTTTGAAAAGAACAGGAAGGTTTTCCTTCCAAGGTTCAGAAAGCTGTGGCATCTGAAAAGAGAGTCAACACAGGCATGTTTCTCTCTACTGAGACACTGAAATGTTTGGACATTTTGGTTGGTTGGTCATGTTAAAAAAAGAAAAACCATAATAATGGCAACTAAAAATGAAAGCAGCATATTGTAAAACAGAACATTTGCTTTTACCGATTGTTCAAGATTGCTCTGAAAAGGTTTTTTTGAGGGGAATTTTGTGCCCAGCATACGTCTTTTTCCTAGAAATAATAAAGCAAGAACAAGGAATTTTTTAAAGGTCACCATGTCCAGTAGTTGCATTTTAACTCTCATCTGATCTACATCTCCTCTACACCATCATTTCTTTTTCACTGCAGTGGCACAGAGGGAGAATGGTGGGGAGCAGAATGGCTGTAGCCCCTCTATGAGAAATATTTTTTGGCAGCTAGTAGAGAAGCAGTAGTATTTGCCACTCCCAAACATAATCCTGGTGGCATTCATCTCAGTCAACCTTTTAATAATAGGCTTAAGATGCATCAATGGAGATTCTGGTGGGGAGGAAAAAAAAGGAAAGAGAAAAGCTATATTGTGACAAGGATAGAAAAAACTGGGCTAATATACTAGTGAGGGTTTAAAAACTCCCACGCTGCAGATTTTAAGACCAGTTTAGACAAACATCTGTAAGAAATTTTTTAGATAACACTGATTGTGTTTGGGATCGGGGGATCACCTGAAGATTTTTCAAAATTTCTCCCTCTCCTTTCTAGTACAATGAGAAATGACAAGGTAAAACAATGGAACAAAGTCTCAGCCAAGGACAGAGTTCAGTGGTGCATCCCACTGCCTTTCCCTGTTCAATAAAGACATATACACAACCAGCGCTCTCTCATCAGGCAAGGAAGGAAAAGGGACCAGGCATGGGTAAGAAAAAAGACATGTTATTTCACTTTCTGATTAACTTAAAATTTGAAGTGGAAACAAATACTATTTTTTGCACCACTATATTGATTCATAAGATCTTCAGGGCTCCAAAGTGTCTGTTCAATCTTACCTATCACTCTGCCTACATGGCCAATACCAAACATTCATAACAATTACCACCATAGCAGCTGATTCTTAACATACAAGGATAACAGATACTCGGATCCCTGAGCTTAAGTGCAGCAGAAGTTCTAAGAACTACTACAAATGAAACTCCACTGTAGAGCATACTGCAAAAAATAAAGTCTGACATATCACTGCTTTTATCAGCGTCATCCCATTCACCACTACAAGTTTTCTACAAGAATCCCTTCTTTCAGTAAAATGCCAGTTCATCCTAACTCTGCTGTACAGACCCACTCTGTACTCTGAGCACCTTCTGTGACCTCTCCTCTCCCTTTAGGCTGTGATTATTTCAGCCTAACTCCACCTCTCCTGCAATGCTACTTATTTGTTCAATAATTTTGCCAAGAACTGGCTTATCACACAAATTTTCACTTAAATTACAAGTAATAAAAATATATTTTCAATTGTTCACCTATTGTGCTTGAAATCACATGCAATTAACAAAATGCTTTGATGGAGTCCTCACTTAACATTCCTTCTGTCTCAGTGACTTTAACATTACCGAACATCTGTTTCACTCTTATCTCACACGGAAATGTTTTAGACAGATGTAGCTGTAAAAAGTCATTGACCTCAAAATTCAAGCTCTTAATTCAATTATTCCTATGAAACCTACAGTTTGTTCATAATTAAGTTAGAAAGGAATGCAGTCACATACTGATTTTTTAACACTCCCAGCAGAAAGGAAATCTTATCAAGAGAGCTCCCACAAAAAAACACAGTAACTTGGAGACTGGAAATTTCAATGTCAATTGAACTCCTTACCCCGAAGAAAGAAAAAGTCATTTGAACCTATTATTGTGCAAAACTGAAGGGGTCTCCTGTGGTCCTTTGATCATTTTGCATGTCTTAATTCCTTTTTCCAGTCTTTTTGTTTCTGATATGTGCACTGAGCAAATTGAAAGGAACAATTTGTTACTAGTTATGCAGGTCTATTCTGCATTCCTCCCAGCACAGCTGAATTCCAATGTGTGCCCACAAGGAGCATCCTCACCAGTGACCAGATAGACGTGGAAACAAGCCTCTAATGCTACAAGCTCCAGAGTCCCATTCCCATCACCTTTTGTGCCTTCCCATTTCATGCAACCTCCACACCAGCCCAGGTACACTGAAAAGCCTCTTCTCTCAGGGTAGTATCCCTCTTTCCACTGCAAATATTGGCTTTCTGTAACCCTAAATGATCCCTTTTACACTAACTGCAAAGTTAGCAAGTATAGGACAACAAGCCAGCAACAACCATGCACCAGGCTGTATGTTCTGCTCCCAAAATTCAGTTTCTGCTTCCTGAACCACAAGTGCCTCAATAAGGATTATTGCCAGGATGGAAAGAGCGGGACTAGGGAAGATGATCTCATGTTGCCTCTCTGCACTCAAGAGAACTACATTTCTTCATGACATCATACTTGGCATTCAACTGCCTCCTAAAACCAAGGTAGGGCAAAGCACTTAAAAGCAGGTAATCATTCTTCCATATCTCTGGCACTACTTCACCATCTCTTAGGGACTGAAACTGCTTCTACAAAAATAATGAAAGTTTGGCCATTAATTCAAGTGGCAACAGAATCAGCCTTGGCAGTAGATTTTCCCTGCCATTGATAAAGTCTGCTGTTCTTTTTACTCCTGCGTTTGTTCACACACCCAGGCAAAATGTCACACAGATGGCCCTGACATTGGATGCACAGTAATTAATGATTTACATCAAACAACTACCTGGTCAGTATGCTATTTTTTTTTCAATTTATATAATTTTTACTCTGCCCTGAAACCTAAAATTCGATACTTACTGATGCCGACAGCTGTAATAAGTTTAACCGCAAGTTCTGGGATTTCACACTGCATAAAGAAAGGCTCCAAAATGTAGCGTCCAAATGCCAATGATATCACTGCTGTGGCAGCAGGGCTAGAGTGAAAAAAAAACAAAGTCACAAAATTAATCTGCAATAGTACATAGTTATTATTCTTACAGGATCATGCTGTAACTTCACTATCAGAGAACTGTGAACCTTAATTTTGGTGCTTTCTTGTAGCTTTGCTGACATGTACCATTGTTGCCCTGGAATTCTGTAAGCCTTCTGTTTTTAACCTTGGAGTCAGATTTTTTCACACAGTGTTATGTAAATAGAGCCGATGTTTACTTAAGTATTGAAATGTGTATAAGAATAATGTAGTGTCAATAAACTGGATTCACTTTTCTTCTTTCTGCTGAACCTAGCAGGTGTAAAAGCCTCGTTATTGTGTCCCCACGGACACATACCATGGTTTCTGAATGTAGCGCTACTCTGTGATTCTGATCTTGACAGCAACACTTCCTACCAGGGTGGCTCTTACAATTTCCATGTTGCAAAGCAGTCGTAATCAAAAAGGAAAAGTATCAACAGAAATTTTCGTTCACTCACTTGAAGCTAACATAGCCAGAATTGGATTACATGGGCAAAACCCTACACAAAAGTCCATGAATTTTAGTGGCCAGATATATCTTACTCCTCAGAGACGCAAGCAAATTAATGGCATCCAAGCTGAGAATTCTGGTTTACTGAAATAAGTATCCAAAACCTAGCCAAGTCTTTTATTAAATTCTGAGACAGTCCAAATGGGATTTTCTAAAATACAGACAGAATTTGTTCCTTTTATTGACTAACAATTTCCTAGCACTGCAAGTGGGAGCAAAAATCCCTGAAGTATACCATAGAATACCATAAAACAAAGGAATATGAAAAAAGATATAATGTTTCTTTATTTGGTCAGTTAGTGCTTTTCATAGTAAGAGTTAAGTTCTCCCACGCCCCACAAAGCTGTTGCATTTACGAATTTGAAATGTTCATAATATTCATACAGCCTTTCTCTTTGAGAGAAGCTAATTGTTTGACAAAAGCCTTAGCACTGACACACATTAGTAGCAAGTTAGCCTGTGCCTGCATATTACTGTTCATGTTCCATTTGAGAGGACATTTTCACCCTTCTTAGGACAGCTGGGGGCATCTGTGGTTTATCACACACACACTGTAGGATAAAAGGTCATATGATTCTCAAATGATTTCTGAGTTGAACAAAAGTCCATACAAATTTCTTGTGAAAAAATATACAACACCTCACTTCACAGAATTTTGATAAAAATTCTATGGAACAGGGTGTCTAAAAATTCTGCAGAGACATTGTTGTTCTCCATCAAACAATAAAAGAATTGCAAGGGAGTTGCAACCTGGAAACAAAACCCACTTTCTTTGTGTTATGACTCAACCCAGAAGTCACACACTGTTAGGCCAAGATGCAGAGCAGCACAGAAAAGAAATATCTTCCTCAGAAAGTTTCTGCATGGATGAGCAAGGGCTGCTGCACGTGTATCTCCCATTCATGGGGATGTTCCTCTCAATGGCCAGCAAATGGCTTTGCAAATTTTGTCTGGACTTTCCTGGCATTTACTGACTTTACTTCATTGCAATATTTCTAATTCATATCAGAAGATCACCAGGCTTCCGGTTTTTAAATACTGCAGCCTGCCGTAAGTAGTTTTGGCGTGTCCCAGATCAGATGAAATATCAGGTCTTTGGAGCTGTCCCAGACTTTTTTCCTCAGTCCCAGCTCCTCTCCCCAGAACTTGGATTTTGCCCTCCCATTTCAAGGAAAAGCCTTTTTAAAGAAGCAGTCACTGCTATCCACACCACTATGTTTCTAAAAACATAGCTCTTAAATTATACCTCTAATAAACATCTCTGCCTCTGACATTTCCATGGCTCGGGGAAGATGTTACTGGCAGTGCAGTCAATCAGTGGAGGTGGAAGTTCAAAGAATGGAGCAGTATTAAAAAAATACACGGATGGGGTGTTTAGGGACATGGTTTAGTGGTGGACTCAGCAGCGCTGAGTTAATGGTTGGACTAAATGATCGTGGAAGTCTTTTCCAACCTTACTGATTCTATGCTTTTCCTTTTGACTACAGTACTACAGGCAGGCTAGCAGCCCTAAATAGCTGTGTGTTCAGGAGCAGGTAGAAAGTTCATGACCAGCTTTCACTGAAGAGCACGGATACAAGAAGACATCAGGTGAAGAGCAGGACAGTGTCCCATCACATACCACAGGTGAGTCAGGCACCTGGCAGCACACTCTCACCCAGCCTGTGTTTAGCAGCCATCACAGTGAAGCTCTACAGACAATGCATTCACACTGTTGTCTCCACTTGTTTGAAAAGTAGTTGCTGGGGTGTTTTCAAAGGTATATAAATATATATATAATACATGCAACCTGGCTTTTGGAGAGAAAAAGGTTCACAGTAGCACTGGGTGAGAAGCAGTGCAGTGTAAGGCATAACTAATCAGTATGTGGCAGAGTTGTTAAGTGTGTCCTCCACTGTCAAGTAGTGGTTTTACAGAGATTTATGAGAGCAGGAAATGTCTATTTTATTTGTGACTGCTCCACCAGCCTATGAGTGTGATAATCCTGCAATTTTGCAGAAGAAAAACCAGCCTAGCTGAGAAGGATCTGTGCAACTTCATCTGCTGAAAACAAAAAAACCCCCACATATGAGGTCTCAAGTTCTTTGATAGCAGCAGCCAATTAGTTTCCTGATGCAGGAGTCAGATATAAAACTCTACACAGAGTTTCAGCACTGCTGCTCTGATCATCACAAGTTACAACATGTACACCTTCCTCGCTGCCTCTCAGATTAGGTGATTAAAGAATCCACTGATGTTCTCTCCCATGCAAGATGATTATTTTCTGGGTGTGGGGCAGATCATGATGACTAAGAGCGTTTTCACAACACTCCTGGGACACTGTAATATGTAAAAAATAATTATTTTGTGAGGAGAGGAATTTATGATGGCTGGTTTCTTGTGGGTGTTTGTGCCTAGGTTAATAAGGTGCCTCTGCCTAACAAGGTGCAGATTAAGAGAGGATTTCTAATACTATTCCATTTTGTTGATTCTGATGTGAAATGATATAGCTGCTCACAGCACTGTGAAAACACAAGTCTCATTCCACTGCCTGATCTTCCTTTTTGGCAAAAGATTCATACAGCTGAGACATCTGCCCTTTCATCATATTTGATGGAAATTATGCAGTTCACTGAAAGGTTATATTTGGGGGGTGAGGTTGTGCTGGACCATCTGACACACATAATAATTTCCTCTGGAAACAACATATGGATTTATAGATTCATAATGACTCAGCACCATCAGCACTTTAAAATTCAACAGTCTATGCTAGAACATGTCAGTGTTATGTAAACATAGTTGTGATTTGAAATGAGGCTTGTGCCTCATTTGTGACTAATCTGCTGATAGCGGAAGAGAGGGGAAAGAAGTGCTAACCAGCCTGAGGCAGGGAATGGAGCATTCCCAAAGTCATTTTGTATAAGTGAGTTGCCCTGTTCTACATGTAACAAGATCACTAACCTCAGCAATACTGTAAAAATAAAAAGAGAAGTTCAAAGGCTACATGTGAGTTTGATACATTGATCCATTTACATTATGAAAGTTTATTTTACATTATTCAACATCTTCATATTGTAATTCTTCTTTACAATGTCAAAGGCTGCATAAGTCACAGGCTTACACACCAAGGCAATATATCAGACATTTTAGGTATGTTGAAGGCAATGTTTCTTTATTTGGTCAGTTAGTCCTTTTCATAGTAAGAGGCAAGTTCTCCAACACCCCACAAAAGCAAAAAATCAGGGCCCAGTCTGACATATAAAGCATACATGGTGCCCCAGCTCTGAAAACTACTGGACAATAGTTTCACCAGGAGTTAATCCTATATCCACAGACAGCAGCAATTGCTCCAGAAGGTAGTGCCCAGACTGAGAAAATGTAAAGGTGACTTCCCTCTTTCACTGTACTATATCTAGGTATGGCTAACAACATTATTAGTGACATCAGTGGACATCATAAGCTCCGCAAAATTAAGGCAAGTAATTGAATTTTTGTGGTAGGGAGTTTTCTTATTCCTCCCATACACGCACATGTGTCTTCTTGAACGTTTCAACACTGATGACCAAAACAGCATTTTTAAACTCTCTGAAGCAACCATAGTAAAAGAACACAGTTAATTGATCAAAATATGTTTGATTTGTTTTGCCCAACATATATGGCAGATTTTTCTCTATGACTGAACAGTGCATTGCCATCAGAAAAGAAATGGACGAGTCACAATACACTTACCGAATGATGAGTAGTTCAACCCAGACCCTCACGAATGCAGGTAACGGGCCAAAGGCCTCCAGGATATAGGTGTAGTGACCACCAGATTTCTTAATGCATGTTCCTAGTTCAGCATAGCAGAGAGCACCTGTGAGAATTCAACAGTGGCAACATGAGAGTTATCCAGAAATACCTATCAAAACATTTATAGTCTAACCAACAGAGCTGCTATGGTATCACAACAACTTTTTATATCTTTTAATATTTTTTCCAATGAATTTTTAAAGTTTTAATTCAGTCAGGTAGACATGCAGTTAACCAAACTGCGCGTTTTATCCAGTTATATTTAAAGCCACTGGCCAAGCTATTTGCAATAAGTGTTGTTACTCCTCTGCATCTTGTGAAGAGGGACAACAAAATGGGGTGTCACACCAGCCACCCTACTTCCCAGGCAGACTGCACCACTAAATGAAAGATTTCTGACACATTTGCTTGTTATCAAAGGCTGATCAGCTCTTTTCAGCCTTAGAGATGCCTGGCTCAAACTCTGAAGGTCTGAAAACCGCATTACTTCTCCTCAGCCATGGACAAAAGCAACCAAATTGCAAAATCTGGAAGCAGGATCTGCAGAATAAGAATCTTCCTCAACATTACTCCTAACATCTTATATACAAAACTCAGGGGATGGCTTAGTCACGGCTTTTCAACACTGGTGGAGTGTTTTTGTGTACTACAAATGCAGTGAAGGGTCAGGAACCATCAGCCAGTTACAAAACCAGGGATTCACAGTTCCATAGGTGGACCACATCAACAGTGTTCCACAACCAATAAACATAGGCAGCCCTCTTGGAAGACTCTGAGAAGCCAGTAATAAACAATAATAAAGTTTGTTAGCACTGCATCACACAGAGTTAAGATCAGCAACATACATGAACTCATTTCAGCTCTCTTGACTCCGTGCTTTTACACCACAACACTTTTAGATAAAAACTACAGTTATCAAAACCATGTAACATGTACAAGCCCATTAAAGCTGTACCACATGATGACAAATTCTCCAGCCTTGTTCATTTGTTTTGTTTGGAGCTTTGCACAAATGTGGCAACTGTTATCCACTATTCTTTAGCTTACCTGAAGATGTACTTAAAGGAATCCCTACAGCCACACTAAAAAAAGCTCTTTCTGCATTTTCTTTTGCCAGCCTCTTCTGTTGAGGTTCAGGATGAAATCAAATTGTGTTTTAATATATGTTATACACACAGCCCCAGCAAGACCTTAAGTGACCTCTACATGTGATTTACCTATAATTAAGTCATGCAGGGAACTAAATTTTTAAAAATATTTTTAAAAAAGCAACAACAACCAAAAAACAAACGAACTGTAACAGGTCCATTCTGAGAACAAGATAATATCTTTTGCTGTGCCAAATTACACAGTTCTTCATATCTAGTGGTCTAGAAAACGACCTAAAAAATCTCTCTGATAGAAGAGGTTTTTTGGGGTTTTGTTTTTGTTTGGTTTTTTGGGGTGTTTGGGGTTTTTTTTGTTTTGGTTTTTTTGTTGTTGTTGTTTTTTTGGTTTGGTTTGGTTTTGGTTTTGTTGCTGTTGTTTGGTTTTGGGTTTTGTTTTTGTTTGTTTTTTTTTCTTTGTACAGACTTTACTTCAGTCAGAAGATTACTGCTACTAAAGTTACATCCAGAAATGTAGTGCTTAAGCAAATTCTGGGTTAAGTAACTCAAAAAACCAAGGTCTTTTGACAGGGTTACAAATAGCATCTGAGGTTTTTGTTAATAGGGGAATTTTGTTGCAGGCAGAACTTCCACATTTGTACAAGAGATTATGCTGCACATTGTACCAATACATTTACCATTTGACCCAAATGGGCCCTAACTTACTCAGACTGTTTGTTTGGCCTGGGTGAGTTTAGCCTGTAAGAAGTATTTCTTTTAAGCTCAGAGCCAATTTACACAAGGTGGCATTTGCATGTTCTGCCTATTAAGGAGACACGTTAGTCCCTCTTTGTCCTCTTCACCTCCTGCCAGTAAACAAGAAGTTTCCCTTTCAAATAAAGCCAATATTCATGTTAGTTCTTCAGTTTCTTTGAGATTAACTCATTAACTAGGTCAATGAACTCTCTGTCCCACAGAGGCCGGGGTGGGGTTTTCCACTCTGAATGAGGGTTTTGTGTACAAAACAACTTAACCGGACTTCTTCAGAATTCAACACTCTTCAAAAATACAAAGAATTAGTAAAAACTCCCACAATAAGCAGGCCAGCAGTAAAACTCCCAGTGCAAATTTGCTTCCATCACACTATTTTTTGTAGCCCAATCTTTTAAAGCAACATCATGAGTGAGGAAGGAAGAAAAGAACTGGGAAAAGGGGTGATTAGTATTATTGTTTTCCTCCCCTTCATGCCAATACAGCTTACATATAGTGGGAATTATTCCTTTCAGATCTTGCTCTAGTCTCTAAGGAACTAACCTGAGCTGTCTAAACATTTCAGTGGTGTTCAAGCAGCATGCTCGTCCAGCTGCCAGGGGCTTTACAAGCAAACCATAAATACGTTTTTCAGACAGGAAAAAAATATACATACAGCACATTCTATAGGGGAGAATGGACATTTGGTTTTCCTGTTCCTTCAGGAAACGGAAAACTTTTCCATAAAAGAAAAATATATGCTTCCAAATTTCACCGGCCAGTGCCAGAACTGGCAACAGGGGTTGCTAATCTTTGTGCCCTCCACAAAACCCATCCTGCAGCACAGACCTTCTGTAGTCCCATTGGTGCTTAAGCTCTGCACTGTGACTTTCTATCCAATAGTAAAATCAGAGAGATAATCACAATAATTCACCAGCTGCCCCTCTAAACATTAGAAACTTTTCAGGGACTTACCAAAAAGCGAGAGAATACCACACACTGTCCAGACAGTCAAGGACATGCCCACGCTGCCTGTGTTCTTCAGGATGCCTTTGGGAGAGATGAAGATGCCAGCTCCAATGATAGTGCCAATTATGATGGATATCCCTCTCAAAAGCGTCACTTTCTTCTTCAGCACAACTTTTCCCTCCTGGGCCGGCTGTCTGCTGTCCATAGAGGACAACTTGCCATTAGCTTGTCCCTGCAAGTAGCTTCCATTAGAGACTGTGGGCACAGCAACTTTCCTAAACATGCTACAGTGCCACCAGCACACTGCTGGCAAGCACAGGCAGAAGAGTTTTTAGTAGAAACTCAAGGGGTTTTTTTCCCTCTCTATGTAGCCAGCCACTTTGTCTCTTCCTCTGTCTTCTCTTATCTTTCTAGCTTCTCCTACGAACAGGTAACAAGCTCCTAAAGAGTATGAGAGTCCTTCCTGCAATTCAAGCCCAGCTCAGAAACACCTGCGTTTTCACACTGTGAGCTGGTACTGCCCTATCATTGGAAACCAGCTCAGCTTCCGCATGGACTTGTATTTAAGCTCTTGTCATACCAAGTTACTCTAGCTGAATGATGATGCAAATTCTCCAGGTTTGCATCAGCCATTTGAGAAACCGCTGGCATTACTCAGCTTTTTTTTTTTTTTTTTTTCTTTTTGGTTTGGTTTGGTTTTTTGTTTTCTTTCCCCCTTTTTTTTTTCCTTTTTAAACCGCAGGGGCATGTTGTGCAACTGACCTGAGGGTGGTGAGAACAAAGCACTCACAAGCAGCTCGAGCCAAACCTCGCCAATCAATGCAAGCATATCACCCCCAACACCCCGAGACACACTGCCAATTTTTTTAAAGCAACTCAGAGCCAGAAACAAAAGCCTGCCTAAACACAAAGCTCGTCAGAGCACAAGGGGAAAGAAATCAAACAGGATACGTCATCCCTGGATCTAATCCAATTTCATTCTCGAAAAACTTTCAACAAAAGTTAAGTTTGCGGGGGCTGAACTTCTAGTGTCGCAGTTGATCTGCCTCTCCCATGTTACTTATTTGGAAATCTCTGTAGGGACCAGGACTTAGGTAAAGGATCCATACAACCCCAGTAACTTAGCAACACCCCCCACTAAGCCCAACGAGCCCACAGCAGTTATTTCAACGGAACAGGCATTTTCATAGGTGCAGCTGTTTCCCGGGATGTCAGGAAGCAACACCGCAACACCACTTCTTGTTGGAATACACTGCAAAGGTTTACAGACACCTCTCATGTGTGACAGCGCAGGGGCAGGGCAACACCCCAGAGCACGGGATATACAACAGCTCAGGAATCAGAATGGGATTTTTGTGTTATCGCAGAGCTCCCCAGACCAGATAAACAGGTAATCAGATGCATAAATACATTTGCTTCACCTGATCATTCAAATTCAAACTGAGCAATTAAAGTGTTAAAAAGAGATGCATTCTCCTAAAACAGTGCAAAAATCAATAGCCTTCAAGCACTTTTGGCCTAATCAAGGGACAGCCTGTATAATACAGCCAAAGGGGAAAAATTCTTAGTGGTATAACTATTGCAGCTGCTAATAGCTTCAGATTAGATCAGTGTCATGAGACATTATTGCTGCAGTTACTGCTCTTACAGGTATTGCTTAATTAGTACCTAGGTTTGGAGGTAAAAATAAGATCAGTTAAACCCTTTTATCATTCAAACAGCAGGCACTAAGCTCAGAACACAACTGTGCTTTCAAATTTATGTGAGAAAGAAGAAATCCTGGACTACCGACATGCTGCAGCTGTAAAACTTCAGTGTTTTTAAAGCCTCATATTTTCAGTTATAACTCACCTGTAATAGTTGGCACTGAGATAAAAGAAGACTTTAAAATAGCTTATCTGGTTTAAATGCACACAGGTTAAAAGCAAAGTGATTGTAGCTTTTGACAGCGTAGCAGTAAAGTAGTGCTATCCTGTTTTCTTGAACATATCCTACTTCTGCCTCTGCCTACGGATGTGCTAAGAGCTGATCCCTCACTTCCCTGTACAGCCTACATTTGACTGCACAGACTGATTGCAGGCAGGACCTTCCGTGGTCATCCCACAGTCCGAACCAAGCCAATTTCCGTGGCACTAGTTATAAGTAAACCCAGGGCTAGGTGGCATGTTGTGCCAAGTTGTTTTCTCTTGTTGCACGTTCCACAGGCTGCCCCCCAATAAGCTTAGGCAACTGGATCAAATCAAATCAGCAAAAAGCATTAACCAGACAACTGAGTTGGTCTGGTGACCTTTATTTTAACTTTCAAAGGCCTTTTAATGAAGAAACACATGACATCTTCAAACATCTGATACTTTAGGGTAGACATTCCTAACTAATCTTTACCCTTTATTTACACAGGAAGTTGGTTCCAAGATCAAACCCAAAGCTCAATAACCAGACGACCCAGAGGCAGCTCCCAGCAAGCCAGTTGTCTGCAACAACCATCCAGTACAAATGCTGGGCAGTATAATGGCTTTCAAATATCATTTGATTACTATCCAGAAGAATACGTTTGCCCTTTGGGCATAGCAATTAACACTCTCCCATGAAGGGAAAAGGGTGCTTTCTCCTTCAGTGGTATGAGGATAGATGCATGCAAAGTTTCCCGTTGTGAAGTTCCCAGGGAAATTTATAAAGTAGGACCTGAGGAAGGCTGGATGCAGAAAACTCCTTTTCCTAAGTCCTGGCAGCTTTCTAGTGATCTCATTATTTGTAGCCTTCCCAGGGAGTATGTTTGTGTACACTGATTCTCAATGCTATCTACTAAAAAGAAGAAAAATAGGAGCTTTTCTTCTTTGAGTTACAGCCTTACTTCCAATTATTAGTTCCACTCTGGGTAAAGAACACTTATTTGGTGTTGGGTGATTATTTATTATATTCTGGGAATTTCATGAGAATTATCCATCAAGTGAGCCCAGTCCTGAGGAGGTCATGAAGCTGGAAGAGGGTCAGAACTGTCTGCTGACCTGACTTAGAGTATACTCACAAAATCTCTTCTGATTATTTGTACCTTACCAGCCACTTTTACGTCAATTACTCATCACAGAGCAAGGACCACTATGCAAACACAACAAACAATGCTCAGTGTCTTTTCAAAGAGCTCTTCTGAAAGCACACAGCTTAACCTGTCCAACACTCAGAACTGCCCCATTCTTCCATAAAAACTCACTCTAAAAGCAGAACAAAAAGCTATAAGGTGCAATTTTCTTTAGACTGATGAAATTATTTGAAGCAATGTTTCTAAAAAATACGCCCTGAAAATAAACCTTCAGCCTCTAATGGCATCTGGCATTGTGCAGAGCCTTTTTATTGTTTCTCTCTGGTTGTTTTCTTTTCCAATTCATAGACATTTTCTCCTGAACAAGCATTTTAGACCATAACTGAGATCATCACTGTGAAACAGTTTCCTTTTGAATCTCACCATCAGCCCTGATCAATCTATCCACTGTCTGTTCCAAACACAAATCCTTACCAGAAAAGCCTACAAGTCCTACACCTACACCCTGGAAAGAGGCAAAGCATCAGCCAGATGATTCAGCAGCCCAGACTGGTTTGCCTGAATGCCATCAGTGGCCTCTCACGGTGTGAATAATCTTCCTGCCAGCTGCATCTCTCTTCTCACTGCTTTAGCATCACAGGGAATAACAATACCTAAGTACCTCAGGCTGAGCACGCCTGACACGGTGTCACCCCCGTTTATCACACTAATAGAGTTTGTGCCAACATCTGGACACAGCTGTATCTTTCCAAAGAAGCTACAATTTTCATATTTCCCCTGGGAATGCTACGAAACACATACAGAGCATTCACCTTTATGGTAATGCTACAACAAAGAGCAAAGTGAGGCACCTAAAGTTCAAGCCTGAGTTCCCATCTCTCAAGCCCAAAAAAACTCCATAATTTATAGATGTAGTGAGCATATCTTGTAGCGAGACAATCTTTACAGCTATCTTTACAATCCTATCAGCTTATTGCATCGAACAAATCCAAACAGTCACAAGTTAAGCCTTCAGCCACACATTGTCATGTTGACTGGAGACACAGGAGTAAAAGAGGAAGTACAGCAAGACTGAAAAGGCAAGGAAAGCTCCAAACTCTTATACGTGGGTGGCATGGCATGAAAAATGTTGTTTAGAAAACTGATCCGAGTCTTCTGTGTATAATACCAAGTTGTTTGTGAGCTTCAGAAAGTAGCTCTGTAGAAAGGCAGTAGTCTGGTTTCAGAAGTAAAGGGATGGCAAAATACCTAACAGTATTTGTTTCATGTAGATAATCGAGCATTGAGAAGTTTTGACTGGGGATTTTAGCTCATACTGTAGTGCTGAGAAGGAGTTTAACTAGTACTGGGGGGAAAAAATCTATAAGCATTTAAGAACTAAGCTGTCATTGAGAATAAATCATCATGGAGTAACAGAACTCTCAGCAGATTGGGACAGGTTTGTTAAATTTTAATGCAAACACAGAACTGTGAGAATATCAAAATACTTTGTTCTCTCTACTACAGATCAAATATTTAATTAAAAATAGAATTCCCAGAGTGTTGGTGGGCATGTTATTTTGTAGTCAGAGTCTTACAAATTACTCAATTATTTTGCATTCCACTTTGTGCTGGATACAAAGATGATATTTAGCACCAAAAGAAAAAACAAGAAGGAATGAAATACACATCAAGCTCACGGATTTTAAAAATAAGATTAAACCTCTGTAAGAAATCCAGAAGCAATTGAAATATTTTTTCTTGTATTCTCAGTCAAAAGCTTCCAACAAAATGCAGGAAACAAATAAAAATCTGGTATCAAGAAGACAGCAGACAACAGCAGTTTAGAAGGCAAATGCTTCTGAAAGTTTCCCCATCTTCAAATTGCTGATAGCTGCCACTCAATTTTCAGCTGGAAAAGGAGGAAAGAAAAAGGGATTTCAGAAATCCCTATTTTTCTCACTATTAAAGCTCTCTTTTAAAAGACATGATGAATTTGTCTGAATGGTTTGACAGTTTAATGGGTCTTTTCTAAGCAGACAGGAATCAATAGCACCTGGTATCAAGCATGAAATCTCCACATGAGAGAAAGCCAATTCTCACAGAAGCCCTGTGTATGTGAAAATACGAGTGTGTTTTATACCATCTCGTTTTTCATATTCGGGATATATGTAATCATAACCTAACCAATGCTGTACATAAATATTATTCTTGAGTCTTCTGTGTTTGCATTTCTCATTAGCAGAATGAGGCAACAAATTTAAGAGTCCCCGTGTTATTTTTCCTCAGCTTTTGGATGCAAACACTGAGATACACCATGGCACTCGAGAAATCAAGACCTCAGGGTAAATTTCCATTAAAACTGCATGTGCCAGATACCTGGCATGATAGCAAGATTGCTGGCAGCTTCAGGGAGTCAGGATTTTACTTGAGATGACTCAAGCTAGGCTGGGCATGTGAAGAGAATTAATTGGCACTTCAGGAAAAAAAATCTTTGAAAAAATCAAATAGAGACAGAATTAGCACTGAGAATGTTTTCTAACCCTTTTCCCCATTTTCTGTAGGAGAATTCTTCACAGTAGATAAAAAGCTTGTAATGTGAAGAAAACATACAACAACTGCATAGATTGTCAAATTTAACCTTGGCTCTTTAGCAACTCCATATTCACTTTTATTGTATTTTTCATACAATTCATACAGTATCATTTTCCATTTGCATTACTCTTCTATTTGATCAGGTACTGAACTTTCTGTGAATATGGTTTTCCACTATAAATCAAATCTTTCTCTTTTTAAAAGGGTTAACGATACTTATCCCAGTTTACAGGTGTGACAGGTAGATTCAGCTGCTGAATTCTGTTATGAAAAGAATCTATGCAAATCTTGGAGAGGAGAATTCAAGAAGCAAAGTTTTAATTTACTGACCACTAAGTGGGGAAATCTTTCAGATCCCTTGTCGTAATCTGAAGCCCACTTCCTTACTTCCACCTTTAACAGAAGGTCACCTGTGTATCCCATCAGATTAAGTAAGCTTATTCCCCTTCTGCTGAGTACGACTTAGACTAGATAGGGAATATATCCAAAGTTATTTGATTTTTCTTAAGCAGAAAACTACACTCTTACCCAAGAATAATTGAAATGGGAATTGTAGGTCCCATTTTGTTCTCATTCCTGTGTCAATGACCATATGCGGCAATATTTGCACCTATGGTTTTCCCTTTTGGTTCATTTAATGTAGATTTTTTTTTTTTTTTTGTCTGAAGACCAAACAAATCTTGGTTGGGACATTGTGCAGGTCATGAATGCAGCAAGGTCAGGTCACAGTCAATGAGCTCTAGGGTGGTCAGGGCTTCTTTAGCAGCAATGGTACAACAGCTCCATCAATAGAAAAGAACAGAAACATCTCAGTTAAGGGTTGAAGCAGTGACAGAGTTTACCACAAGAAGGGATTCAACCTGCAGATAAGCAAAAGCACATACATGCCCAGAAATGTTTCAGCGGTGACTGGTAGTAAATCATTCACACTGTCATAGCAGTTTAGCATTGAAATGTAGCCTGTGGATCCTACATGGAATCACTTTATTTGCATCTAAATACATACATTATGTCTTCTTGACATATTAAAATCTCCATCAGAAAAAGCACTTGATTGGAACACCGCCAAGTTGCTTCAGCAGTTTGTACTAGTGCAGCTCCATATATTATTCCCACATTTCAATATAGAGGAGCATTTTAGTGCTGAGGTCAGACTCTGTTTTTACTTTGAAAACAAAGTTCCTATTTTCCACATTCAATCTATTCTTCAGAGATGCTGTCTATTAAAGCATAGCAATTTTATCATGTTTTGTGACATTTAGTAAGACGATTAAGAAGACGATGTATGGCAGATGGACACAGTGTGTGGGCTTGATGAGGGTATCTCTGACTTGTCTCTTCTAGACTTTAAAATTTTGTGCCAAACAACTACCGTGCTAGAAATATGCCCTCTTCCCCCTACCCACATTTGCGAGGAGGTACAGTTTACCCAGATCCTGAGAAGTTCAGTCTCCAGGACAACAAAAAGTACTGACATGGATTTCTAAGCACATTTCAAACTCACACATAAATCTGCAAACAGCCAACAGCTCGACCCCCTCTGAGCATAAAGCACCACTTCCAGCATTTATCCATCCCTTCCGCCTTTAATCTAGCCCAAAGATTAAGAGAGCAAGCTTTCCTATCAAATTTTTCTAATCTTATCATAGGCTCTTTTACAACAAAATGGACACGAACCTCAGAGTGTTATTCTTCTTCGTTAACACCTTGCTTGCACTTCGAAGAGGAGAGTTGAGAGGACTCTATAAGAGAGCACAATTGGAGGGCTCTTGCCTTAAAATAAATGGATATAATCAGTATTGTTCACACTATTCTAGAGGCTTCAGGGCCCTAACAGTCCCCTCACAGGGGATGGTGGCAGAGAGGGATTCAATGGGATAAAAGACTCTCACTCCTCTATAACACACTGTGGATACAGAAAATGCTGCTTGCAAGAACTTTTCTTGCTTCTCTCTGGTCCCGTGGGAGAGAAAAGCCTCTCACGAGGGCTATCAGTAGAGTTTACAAACCAGGGACACCTGCAGACCTTGCTAACCTTTGTTTATGGTACAATAGGGAAATATTTTGACAACAGGACGTTAGCCAATCACCCTTAAGAAGGTGGCTGATCTTTTAAACAATTAGGCTATGAAGAAAAAGGATATAAAAGAGTTGTAAAATAATTAAATAAATCAGTCTTGCTGCATCATCCCTGCCTATTGTATCTCTCTCTCCTCCCTCCTACTACTGTGGTATACCATGACAACACACACACACACACACACACACACACACACACGCACACAGAGCTGAAATCTGGAGCTAATATACAGAGTAGAAAACATATCTAATCAGCTGTGTCTATAGCTAAAGCAAATCCTTCCCACTGCATAACCTGTCCCACACTGAAGTGGCCCTCCCCTTGAATATGCAACCCTGAATATACAGATATCTCCTTTTACTGGGTACCCGACTGCAGAATTAAAATACAAATTGTACTTGAGTTAAAACAGCACACCAAGTGGACATTTTCAAGTAGCACAACACCTCCCTGTAAAAGGTATTCCTGTGGTAAACAGAAGGCTTGAAGAGAGGGAGTACAGAAAGATGCTGCACTGTAAATCACATGAACACTTACTGCAGAATAGCTCAAAATACCACAGAAATTTAAGGTGGGGGAAACTTGAGCTGCTCCTGTGTCAATTTCTCTTCAGGTTACACAATGTAGGCTTTTATTTATTCTTAATTTAAACAACAAAGAAATGTTTACTTGGACAGGAGTATAGATTAAGGGGAGAGATTATGTTAATCATCTGAGAATACTTTTTGTTAATAATTATCTTCAATTTTAAAAACTCTTCAGGGAAACTAAGGAAAATAGTCCAATTCAGCTTTCTGAAAACAGCATATATTTAAAGGCCTCTCCTCAGACACGGCAGCAATGAATCTGCTACATAAGGGATATCTTGCCATTAATTGTTGTTTTATTTTAGTTTTTGATCTTTATTTCCCACCCTTTTTTTCCACCTGAAAGCACACACTCTATAAAATCTGAACTAAAGTATGAGCCATTCCCAGTTGAACTTCTTACTTTCCATGTTGTTTCATGCCCCTTTCCAAGGGGCAGTGAATGCCCAAATCTCACTGAATCTTCATGAATAATGTAGAATTCACTCTTTGATCCAGATACCCACCATTACCCCAGAGAGCTCAACTAAGCTTGTACCAAGCAAAACAGCTTAATCCAGAGCTTTTCATTGTCCTGCCTGCCCCTCAAGCTATGCCAGTTCTGCACATTGGAAGACGAGGAGATGACGAGCCAGCTGAGCCATCTTTGTGTGTCCACACCAGTGCACAGACAAGCAGAAATTTTGATGAGGAGAGACAGCAGTTCCCAGATTGCCTTTTGGCACTGGTGCCATTCCTGCTTTCCACCAGAGCAGAGTCAACTCAGAGTCCAAAGATGGGAATTTCTATTTTTCTCTAAGCAGAGCAATAATGAGCAATATAATTAAAATAGGAACTACTCTATTAGAGTTACTTAGGGAGTAATTTCACTGATTCTCCTCTTCCAGTGGTCCTCCCCTTCCAAATGGGAAAGTCTTCATTGCTCCTTTATCACAAAGGGAGAACAGAAGCGGCACTAACCAAGAAGTTCCAACAAATCTCATAACCAGAGTAGGAAGCTTTTTGAAGTGCTCTCCTCTTTGTATCGACAGCCTTGCTATTCTTCACAGAATGGGGGATATTACCATGAAGAATGGTGTAAAAGACTGAAATGTCAAAGTAGTAAAGAATTTTATTTTCTGTGATGTATTTGTCATTCTATTTCTAATATTGCTTCTCCTGACAAGAGCTATTCTGAACACACTGGGCAACAAAATTGAAATTCTACCTCCTGACAATTGTTCTGTCAGAAAACTGGAAATGAGAAAAGATGCTCTGAGTCACAGTCCATCTTCTTAACTCTCCCTTCATCTCCCCATGAAGGGTACCAGTTTTTCTGTAAGTGTTCCCTTTCCTCTTGGCTTCTGCATGCCAGCCATGTGTTTGGGAACCTATGCAAATTTCAGAGATCATTTTACATACACTTTTTTATTTTTATCTTCTGAGTTTTTTCTACCTTATCGATCCAGATATGCAAAATCTACTGGTATAAACTTCAGGATCTCCTAATAAGTGAATTCATCTTGGGGTAAAAGACTCATACATTTTTATTTTTACTTGCATGACCTTGCATTTAATACTTCTTCTTCCCTTCTGATAATTAATGACTTGGGAGTGTCAAAAGCAGAGGGAGAGGTGAGGAGAAGCGCCAGGAACTGTGCCAACCTCAGGTTTGAAAAAGTATTTTTCTCCTCTACTTTGGCAGCAAAGTTTCACAGTAGTTGTTTTGCATTCCTTAACTGTAGCTGTTACTATGCTTTGTTTATAAGGGGACATTGTCAGAGTATGCAAAAGTAATTCCAAAGCTAAAAAGCAGGAATGGTTCAGCCTCTCTGTTCTGGATTTTCATGTCTGTTGGCTGTTTCTGTAACTGAAGCAGCAGATTCATAGCTCAGCACCACAAAATACATAATGAGGTGTAACTTCTAGTTTACTGGGTTAAAATGAAACCTGCAACTATTTTTTTCAGAAAGTAAGTTCTAAAAGTAAAAAAAAAAAAAAAAAATCTGGGAACAAAACCAAATACGCATTCCCTGAAAACAAATGTCCAGCTACTTAACTATCACCCAGAGAGTGAAATTTTGGCACACCAGGGAGTGTGCAACTGTGAATGAAGGAACTTCTTGTTCCTTCCTCTGCAACTTGCTGACAGGCTGCTCTGTAGGTTTTAACAGAGTAGAGATGATGTGCCCTTGTCCCTGTTCAGATATGAAAAGAGCCAGCCATATCTATATGGCAATATCCATCACATTGAGAAAAGGATGTTTTTTTCCTCGGGACAAGACAGATGTGCAGTTTAAACCTCTCAGTTACCACAATATCCTTCTTACCTAGGTGCCTGCTGAACCAGTCAGATTTGCACAGTAGCCTGATAACATGAAGTGCAGCACATCTCTGGTATTTGAAATTAAGTTCTATCTTTACAGTCATGCTCAGTACTTAACTTTCTCTGCATGGCTTTTCTGCTTCCATGCTCCTCTTCTGATCTCAAATTACAGACATTTATTTGCATTCAGGGCTCCTCAATATAACCTTGGTTCTTTTTTCTGTTCATCAGAAGGATAATTTCATCTTCTGGAGTCTGATGCCATCTTGGAGAGCAAACATTAGAAATAGATTACAAGCAGTGTGCATTCAAATAAAATACATGTTTAAATGTGTCAGTTAAATTACAATGCTCAATTAGACAGTTAATTATGTTGAAAATGCAGTTGGGTGCATAAATTGATGGCCACACCCCCAGCCTGCCTGGCTGCTTCCATTCACATATTGTCCCTTTGTAAGTTTTATTCTTCATCTATCACCTGCTTGAAGGTTTATGTAAGTGCAGTCAGACACTGCTTTACTGTTAGTTCATTTTAAAATATAATTTCAAATACAATTCAACCTTTGCACTGAATTTTACTGCCTGCCATCAGAAATCTGGTGGCAGTAGGATTTGTGGACCAGGATCCCAGATGTCTCAAGGTCATATTCCCAAAGTGCTTTTCCTCTGTTTATGATGTCTCACTTTCCAGGATGCTTTTTAATCACTCTCACTGGAGCATTTAACAAGGAAAAACTAAATTTCTTTTAAATATTCATGTACATGTGAATTTTTAAGATGACCTTTTCAGTTGATAGAGAAGCAGTACATGAAAACAGAGATGACATACTGTTGTCCTGTTTTTGCTAAAGCCTTCTGTTTTAACCTTGGAGTCAGAATTCTTTCTCACACAGTTTTATGTAAACAATAGTCAATGTTTATTTAACCATATTTTCTGTTTTTCATTCCTTTTGTGATAAGAGAAACTTTGATGAGCATCTTTTTTCTCCAGTGGGATTGAGGAGGAAGTGACATGTCCTCCAATCCCTTGTGGAGTTGAGAATCTTATAAAACATGTCAACTGTAAATAAACTTGCTCTTTTCCCTCCTTTCTGCTGAACCTAGCAGGTGTGAGAGCCTCCTTTATTGTGTTTTCCCAGACACAACATACTTACATTTAAAAAATACAGTCTTAAAATTGTCACTGAATTCATTAACACTAGTTAGGACCTAGAAATCAATTAGGAAGAAGAAAGAGCCTGCCAGCATGAACTAAAAGGTTTCATTTAGGAGTGATATCTTGGTATGACAAAATACATCCTCGTACTTAATTCATGACATATCATCTCACAACCATCCCACAAAATAGATCTTTTCATGTATATTTTCCATGGTTTACTCTTCATTCAGTTCCTATAGGTTTACCAGGTTTACTGGCAACCAATGTGACTGAAACATTTATACACAGAAAAACCCAAGCTCTCACAATTGATGATACCTGAGAAAACATAAAATTTTTGTTTGGTGTTTCCAGACAGCTACATATTTCATTTCTCACAATATGAAAGGAATCATACAACATGAAATTTTATCTGTATCACTGTGTTAAAATTTAGTTGAAATAAAGACAGTATGATAGCACCAAAGGGATAAAAATAAACTTCACTTGAGCTCAGCATAAAATATCCTTTCAAGCAGACAGCTGTTCTCTTCAGTTCTTACGCTTAGATAATGCAGAAAAACTAATGGTGAAATAAAACCCCCAAATCTGACTTTTTTTTTTCCCTAGCTTGTTCTCTCCTCTGAATTATGAAAGATAGTAGTTGTATTTTAAGGTCTAAAACCATTCTCCTACAGTTAATCCATACAGTTAGACCATATAAGCCATATGGTCTCACATTATTAGTGTTGTCAGTCAGCCCATATTTCCTGGTAATATATTTAGGATCCCTCCCAGTAAAGAAAAACTGAAATAACCCCATGTCTGTAGCTCTGGGCATATATGGTAGAAAAATCCAGTTCCTCAAGACAACTAAAATTAATCTAGGTAAGTACTGAAAATAACAATATATGAGTCTGCTCCAACTTTGACAATATAAGAGACAAAGTGATCTACTGTATCACACCTTTTTTTTTAAATTTGTTACCTCTATAGTCATTCAAGAGGGAAAGCTTTCCAGCATTATGTTCTACTTTGTCCTTTCAGAACTTTCAGTAACTCCTTTGAACTACCTTAACAGCTGAAATCAGTGAATTCCAGGGCATGTTTTCTTGGCACACACTACAAAGTATTAAATTCCACTTTGAAAATAGAAATTCTGTTCAAGTCTCTTTTCAAAAATGGCATTAAAATCCACACATCAATTTCTGACATGTCATTTTGAACCAGTAGTCCTGGAACAGACTACTTGATATATATAGAAGCAGGGTTAGTATTTATCATTTGGTCCAAGTCTCTGAGCAGTGCTGGTCTGCCGGCCTAGAGAGTCAGAGTATGACACTGAGAGGGGCTAGAAAACTGCTCAGGGATTTTTAAAGGTTCTTATGACTGTCACTAAGCTCACTGCTTCACAACAGATTGAAAAATCTGAGAGGTTTTCCAGCTGAGGTCACGTGTGTGTTAAAGAGGATTAACATGAACAACCAACTAATAAATGTCAGGGTTTTTTCTTTCCATTTATAAAATCCTCCTTTCTTTCGATTTGGCAATAAAACTTTTTTTTTACTTCCTTTTTTTTTTTTTTTTTTTTTTTTTCTTTTTTTCTTCTATTCTATATGTTTTCCCCCTTTTGGCATAGCACATAAAGAAAACTGCAAGTCATTTAATAGATGCGTCTAGCACAACAAAATTCTGTGCTCCAGACTCTGAGGACACAGACTGCAAAGTGAATCTCACTCGACGCAGAGAGTGTAAAATCACATAACCAATGAAACAGTTCAGGATCTCAAGTGCTCATTTACACATTTTAGTTGTAGCATGCTTATTCTCTCCATTCTCCACTATCCCCATTCTGTATATCAACAAAACCTGTTCAGTCTTAAAAAACACCTTTGGCTTAGCATCCAAAGTCTTTGCAGACAGAAATAAAATAGAAATGTTTTGGATGAATCACACTAAAAGGCAGCCTTCAAAGTGACACCTACATCAAGGCAGAACACAGCACCTTTGTGCAGCCTCATCCCATCAGCTGGTCAGCTTTCATCTACATCTCCAAAACATTAAAGGCATCACAGTTTGGCCCAGTTCTACAATTACTGTTCACACACAGTATGTTAGCTGAGTATGGCAAGAAAATCAGAGAAACAAACGTTGTAACTAGCAGTTGTCATTTTTGCAGATGAGTAGTTTAATCAATAGTCTCATACTTATTCATGTTGAAGTCTTTCCATGATAACCTGATGTTCTCTTGGTGCACTCAACTAAAAGCTAAGAGAAACCAAAAATACCAAGCTTTATTTTTTGGTGGAGAAAAGTGAGACAAGAGATTAATACTGAGCTGGTATTATTCACCTTTCTCTTCTAGGATCATCATAAAAAAATCTTCTAGGATTTTCATAACAAAGAAGTCGTTTCTGGTTCCCTCATTAACTGCTGTACACTAGCTTAATGTCATCATAGCCTTCTCACCATAGCAGTGCTTCAAAGCCTGGCAAATTGGATTCTCCAACAAACACCATTCACCTATAGGACATAGGCTTAACTCCAGCTGCAGCCCCAGGAGTTCTTGACATAAAAATTGCCTCTGAATTACCCCTATTTTAATTGCCAGAACACACCTCCACCATGAATTTGCGTAAGTCCTTTTGAGACATACTTAACTCTGGAGAAAACAAAAAAAAAAGTTTTCTCTATTTCTGCTTAAAATATCTTTTCTTTTAGACCATCCACTCATATTAGAACTTCACACTGTCCTGCTCTTTAATTTGCTTCCTTTCAGTTTAGAGGGACGTTTTCTTAGATGTATTTTTAAACCACTTTAAGGAAACATGAAAAAACGAAGACGAAAAAACCCCAAATCTTGATCTTCACCAGTATCTATCACAGGACTTTTTCCCCTTGTTAACTTGGTTGAATATCATTCACAAAGCAATTTGACATCTGTATGCACTTAAACTATGAACATCTCAACATTTTCTTTTTAAATTCCTCAGGAAGTAATGGTCAGGCCTAAATGCTAAAGAAGAGGAAGGTAAATTTCTGAATGGGACCTCTGAGAGACAGATTATAGCATATTTCACTATTACATTAAGTTTTCTCTAGGTGTTAAAAAAAATTCAAAGGTAAAGGGGACCTGTGTGTCTCTTACACTGTTCATTTAGGTCAGGAAACTTTGTAGTGCTTAATCATTTCAAACTAATTCCTTCAGAAGAACGTCAAACAAGTAATATTTCACTTTTTTTGGTAAAACTCTATCAAAGTACAAAGTTTGGCTGGGCCAATCTGAGCTGTAGACACAAAGAAGTGGTACATTAGTACACTGAGAGACTGATCTCACTATGGTTGTTAGTCAACAGATTAATGCTTCAGTGCAATAGCTTCCTCTCTTGTCCTTCTCTTTGCAAGTGAACTATATATGAACCAAATCTGTTCTCAGATCAGACTCCAAAAATTTGAATGTCATAATAAAATAAACAGTATTTTTCTCTACTATAGTTGTTTCATTTCTTATAATTAATTCATTCTTCATTCAATTCATTACCCCAGAGAATCTACCTATTCAGACCTTGATGAGCACAAAATACCCTTCAAGAGATACCTGTTGGGTATGCTTAAAGCTTTAACTATTTGAATTCAGTTCTCACAGAGATCTTTAGCTCCTTACTCAGGTAGAGTTTTCTACATATAAGAAGTACCATTTCAGCAGATTATTAGCCATGAACTTTTTCAATATATATCCAATAGCAAATTAAACAACAACAAAAAATCAGACTGATTTTATCGATCGAAGTAAATTCAGCAGTTCCTCATTTTCAAGCTAATGATGGTTGTACATTTAAATAGCTAAATCTACTATTATTCCTAATATGTGGGTAAGAAAAAATCAGCTTTATGTTCTCTTGGAAGGAGGCAAGGATGAAGCTCCATAAGGAGCTTCTTTCATCCAGTTGTTCAGAGAAATGTGCACTGACTACATGACAATCTCTGTCAAGAACCATCAAGAAAATGCTAAACTTGGTGATATAAACCACCTCCTCTGCAAAAGTGACTCCACCAGCTGGCAGCAGTAACGAGGAACACCATAAATTTATTTATCATACCACACAAGCTGCATAGAAGAAAAGGGAAGTAATCACTCTGTTTACGTTCTGCACAGCAGTGCAGAAAGAAACGCCTGTATGAGTCTATGTGATTTAATGATGCTTACTCCAAAATCTCATCCAGTGAAATAATCATTGACTAATCTCAGCGCGTAGCTCTAGAGATACCAATGGCACTGATCATTGATTTTATGTGACTATCAAGCAATTGATTTTGGTTTGAATAGAAAGCAGTCCACCCTCCTTTATCTCTTGGCTTCTAATGGCTAATGCCCATTATCAATATGTAAGTTGCTTATATTGCTTTTCTCATAAATTTCATCATAATCTTGCACTTGTGGCATCATTTTTGTTGTGAACATCATTACATCTTAGTGAATTATAAATGGCAAAAGAGGTTTCTTTTAGAGTACATCAGGTTTTCTAATGCAAAAATGTTGTAATTTTCTCAAAACCTCCCTAGTGTGAGTAACCAGCAAAAGCGAATTTTTCGCTCTGCTTTTAAAATGAGGAAAACACTTATTAGCCTCTAAATGACTCTGGACAATAGGAGGAGGATCCTTCAACTTCTCTTTCCACCACCTGCCACATCCTCTTTCTTGTATTTGCAGCCAACATCTCCAGTCCCACTGCCTGCCCAGTGACTCCTACAGTTAAACTTTATTCCACTAGGTAATACCATATATTTCAGTAGTATTAAGAATCATCAAATTGTTTAGGTTGGAAAAGGCCTCTAAGGCCACCAGTCCAACAGTCCAGCACTGCCATCTTCATTTTTAAACCATGTCACTAAGTGCCACATCTAGATGGTTTTTTAACATTTCCAAGGAGGGTGACTTCACCATTTCCCTGGGCAGCCTTTTCCAATTCTCGACAACGCTTCCTGTGAAGAAATTTCTCCTAATATCCAATATAAACATCCCCTGGTGCAATCTGAGGCCATTTCCTCTTGTCCTATCACTTGTTACCCAGGAGAAAAGACCAACTTCCACCTGACTGCAACTTTCCATTCCTCTTCCCCAAGCCTCCTTTTCTCCAGACTGAATGCCCCCACCTCCTTCAGCCACTCCTCATCCACCATGTGCTCCAGACCCTTCCCCAGCTCTGCTGCCCTTCCCTGGGCAAGCTCCGGCACCTCAATGTCTTTCTTGAGGCAAAGCGCCAAAACCTGAACACAGAATCTGAGGCTGCAAACCCTTTAAGGCAGGGACTGGGTCTTTAATTTAAAACTGTAAACCAGTCAACACAACAGAAATTCCTCAGACCACTCTGTACACAGGCACACACAGGCATCTTCTCATCCTGGTATACACATTCCTGTGTCTACTCCTGTGCAAGTGTCCATCCCAGCTGTTCACTGATTTGGCAGACATCTTTCCCATCTATAATACAAACACGCCAACAAGACTTAGTCAGTTCTCAAAATCCAGCTGGACATGAGGCTGTGGAAAATAAAACCACAAATCTTTTGTCCAGCTCTACTGATGGACCCTAACCAAAAACTTCCTCATAACGTGGGAAGCGGAGCAAGACCACCACTTCTTCACTAAAATTGGTGCAATCCACTATGTAAAGAGTGGTGATCACTAAAGCCTGTGTCATCTGCTCTCTTCCCTCAAATACTTTGCAAAAGGGGCTCTTTAGACCACTGTAATTCCTGTACTTTTGAAAGGAACTACTGTTCTTTTGAGAGGACACTGTCCATACCACAGTTTTCAATTACAACCAAACCCACTGGCAGTGGAGAGGAGAACAAATCAGCCCAAGTATGGATAGCAAAATCCCCGATGTAGAAAGAGATTCGCTAATAGTCGAGTACTTTTACAGGCTTATGGTCTGTCATTTGTTATTTTTTGTACTATGGAAATACTCTGCACCTCTGCTAGACATCTCCACCTCAACCATGTTAATATCACGACATATGTCTACACATGGTACTTTAGCCATTCCAGTGCTGGCAAGGTCAGTAGGAATGCTCAGCAACTCCGGCTTTTCTTTTTTTCATTTGGATCATTTTCACAAGAAATAGAAACCCTGCCTGGAGAAAGTGGATTCATTACAATTGTCATAGTTTATAGTGTAAGATAGGCCCACCCCAAAAAATATTCTTTTACCATTTTCATGAGCTGCTGAGACCAGGTGGGGTGGTGCTCCCTGCCTCCTCCTCCTCTGGACTATTTTCTGTTAATGGGCCCATCAAGGCCTTCCTGCATTACTCACAGATAAGCGGCTCCTGATTATCTCCTGTTAATGGCCCATCAAGGCCTTGCCCTATGATTCACCATCCCATTGTGAGATGCTCCGCCCAGGGGGAAGGACCCGAGCATTCCCACCAGAATAAAGTCTGGGGTTTTGGAGCAGCAAGGCAGAGCTTTTTTCCCACTGGACTCCCAGAGGAACAGCACTACCACTGGACTACCACTGGATTCCCAGAGGACCAGAGCTCCCTAACCACCACCAGACCTCCAGAGAAGGACCAGATCTTTCTGCAGGATCACTATCTTCAACAGGACTGCTTCAAGGAGAACTGCAGCTGTCATCAAACCGGACTGCTACCCCCACCCTGCCTGGCAGGGTGCCAGGTCGTACCCTGACTGCCAGCTTAAACCAGTGTATTTGTATTATTGTTTTGTTATATATATATATTTTTTTTTTTTTCTTTTAAGAACTGTTATTCCTATACCCCATATCTTTGCCTGAAAACCCCTTAATTTCAAAATTATAAAATTTGGAGGGAGGGGAGTTGCATTTTTCCATTCCAAGGGAGGCTGCTGCCTTCCTTAAGCAGACACCTGTCTTTCAAACTTAGACACAATACTTCTCCTTTTCTTTCAGGTGTGGGTCATTGGAGGCAGACAGAGGTTAGCCTGGGCTCATAAAAGGATGCAGAACATGTGGAGTGTGCTCCAAGAACTGTTTTGTTTTCAACCTTTGCCCTGTTCTGAGTTAATATGAAAACTATGAGTGATTGTTTTTTTTATAACTTCGAAAAGATGATGCTTAAGGCATCTTTAATCAACTCACTGGTGAGGCACATATAATTCTGCTGAGTCCTACATGGCAAATAAGTTATGTAGAATTTTAATACAGCAATTGCCATCTGCCAATTCAAGATAATGATTAGCTAATGACCCATTTAAGATGCATGTGTAAGTGCTTCAATGAGGTGGTAAGTTGCAAGCTACAGAATAAAGTGTTTGCCAGATGAACTACCCCTTAATGCTTCAAGGAGGGTAAAAATAGAGTTTATCCACTACAAAGCTTCAGCATCAGATAATAGTGGCACAAGAAAAAGAACCACCAACCAACATAAGAACTCCTATCCTTAAACTGAATCCAGTAGTCTGACAAATAGACTGGCATGGGTATATCTTTGGGCAGAGAAAACATTAACAACCAAAGAAACAAACACAGGGAAAAGTGGAAAGGAGACTTTTGGAGGGCAAGAATAATTCAGGAAAAGGAAGAACATGAAAACATGCCATTGTTTTCCTTTCCTCTACTTGTCTTTCTGACCTGTCCCTTAGCTCCTCTAGTTTTCAGGCATATCCATATAATCCTTCTGGACCATAAAAGGCTCTCACAACAAAAGGTGATGTAGTTCCTCTGCTCATCTAGCATTACACAGGCCAGCTTTAAACCAGAGTCAGAAGTCACCGGCTATATATACTACAAATCACTTGACCATACCGGCTCATTCAAACAATCCCTCGATTTCAAATCATTTTTATTCCTTGCAGTCCACCAGTGAAACACATTTGCCTCAAGCTAAAGTATGGGTAAGTGTGTCT
>VYXC01006949.1:398-29603 GCA_013397175.1 Platysteira castanea
TGGAATAAAGCTGCAGTCAATCCAGGGGCCACGCAGGGCTCTGGGCACAGCAGGGCCATGAGTCCCTGTTGTGGTTTGGCACTGGCCCTATGCCAGGCACCCCCGAGAGTCACCCACTGACCCTTGCCTGCCACAGGTGGGCAGAGGAGAGAAAAACTGAATGAAGTTGAGTGGAGATAAGGAGCGGCAGAAAAGACTTCAAAGGCAAAACAGGCTTGGCTTACAGGTACGAAGTGAATTTATTACTAACAAAATCGGAGGAGGATAATGAGAAGTAAAAGAAGCCCTTAAAAACCCCACCTTTTTCCCCAACCCCTCCCTCCTTCCCACCAACAGCACAGGGGAAAGGGTGTGGGGGTTTGGTCAGTTGGTCACCTGAGCTTTTCGGGTCCCTTGTAGATACTTTGTGGATCTCCACAGCCTGTGGGTGGATCTCTGCATCCCCTGTGGATCCCCACGGGCTTTTAATGGATCTCTGCATCCCCTTTGGGTCTTCTCGTGCTGCATGTGCACGACTTCTTCACCATCATCTTCACCACGGCCTGCAGAGTAATCTCGGCTCTGGCACCTGGAGCACCTCCTGCCTCTCTTTCACTTATCTTGGTGTTGGCATTTTGCTTTACCTCACATGTTCTCACCTCCTCCTCCTCTCTGGCTAGAATCCAAAGTCTTGTGACTGTTTTGATTTTCCTCTTAAATATGTCATCACAGAGGCCTTAGCAACCTCTCTAATAGCCCAGCCATGGCCAGCAGCATGTCCATCTTCAGAGCTATCAGCTATTGGCTCTCCTGGACTTGGTGAAAGCTTCCAGTTGCTTCCTCACAGGAGACATCTTTGTGGCCCCTCCTGCTACCTAAAACCAGGCTGTGCCAAGGCAGTACATCTGTTTAGTGACAAAGGGACCATTTGTTTAATCTCTTTTAATCTTTGTTTAATCTCCTCTGGTTTTTGTGATGTCAGGTAAATTCACATTGTCAGTGCAGCACTGGAAAGCAAAAGGCTTTTCAAATGATCAACATCAATCTTTTACCAACGTTTTGCTTGGCCCCCTGTCCTCGGCAGACACATCCTCTGACTGGTGCAGAATTCCCAATCAATGAGAGCATTCACAGGTATGAGGAGTCTCCCTCTTTTCTTCTTCTTGGAGAGAGAACAGAAAGTTTGAGTGACCTTCTCTTGCCAGTTTTTCTGCCAACTCACTCCAGACCTGTCTCTATCCGGATTTTTCCATTGTGAAAGCTCGCATGCCAAATTCCACAAAAAATAATTGTGTGAGGGATTCCAAAAGCTTGTTCATGTTGTGCAACACCATATTCCTTTTGGAATGGTGCTTTTCATAGATGTAACTGTTTCACACACGTTCTGAAACAATCTCCAATAAAAACAGAAAACTCTGGAAAGTGAGCTGGGAAGATCAGGTGAAACTTAACACTGGGATCTGAATTCTGATCCTGGTGGCAAATATTTCATCCATCACATTCTCCACAAACATCTATTTTTACAAACTTCTTTTGAAAAAAAAAAAAAGAAAAAAAAAGAAAAAGAAAGAGAAAAAGAAAAAGAAAAAGAAAAAGAAAAAGAAAAAGAAAAAGAAAAAGAAAAAGAAAAAGAAAAAGAAAAAGAAAAAGAAAAAGAAAAAGAAAAAGAAAAAAGAAAAAGAAAAATTGAATGAAAAATTAACCATGTATAACAAGCTTTCTTGTGCCCTGACAGTTAGAAAGTCAAACCCATCTTGTCTAAGCCAGACGAAAGGTAACCTAGATGTGAAATGAAGGTCTGCTCATGAAATGAGGCTCAGGGTGCCTAATTAATGCTCCACAAAATCAAGGGAAGAATGGCAAAAAAAGCACCGATTATTACTAAAATAATGAAACTTCTGTGGATAAAATGAGAAAGTTCCTTCACGTCAGCCCACAGAAAACACAAGAGTGCTGGGACTTCTACTCCTTGGATGAGCTCAGACAGGTGATCATTTCCAGCACATCAATGAAAAGCAGCGGGGAACAGCTGTCTCATTTGCAGGCCTTTCAAATGCCAGGTAGCTTCATGACTTCAGTCAGAGATCTTCTCTTCTAACAGACTTTGTGCTTCACAAGTGGGAGGTGCTGCTCCTGAACTTCTGTCACTGAGGAAATTAGAGATGGCTGTGAGGGAGGATTTAAAAGAACGACTGATCAGGCCAATTTCAAGCTCCAAACTCAAACTTCACTGGATTCATTCACTCAGAAGACACTTCCTGCTAACAGTTAAACGTTAATTAAATGTTAATCAAGATCAGGATTAGTGGTGCAAAACCAGTAGCTTTCAACCCCCACTAATTCTAACCCAGCTCTGAGTACACAGCATTTTGGAGGTAATGCTGAATTGTTGGTGACATGGGAGGGAAATAAGAGAAGCAAGTGATGAAAAAGAAAACAATCGCTCACCTCCAACCAGCCCCTGAGCAATGGCAACACCCACCACCCTGGGTATAAAAAAATACCCAGTTTTATTGCTGAGCATGATGTCAGATGGTCTGGGCTGGTTGGGATCAGCTGTCCTGGCTGTGCCCCCTCCCAATTCCTTGTGCACCCCCAGCACCTCACTGGGAGGGTGAGGAGGAGGAATGTCGCTATAGGACACGAGAAAGTACCACTCTGACCCCTGCTAGGTTGAGCAGAAAGAGGAAAAGAAGGAAGTTTATTTTTTATTTCTTGTATTTATAGGTTTCTCCATTCCACAAGGGGTTGGAGGACATATCACTTCCTCTTCAATCCCACTGGAGAAAAAGGATGCTCATCAAAAATTCTCTCATAGTACAGGAATGTAAACAAAAGGACAGTTAAGTAAACATTAGCTATTATTTACATTAACTCCATGAGAATATCTGACTCCAAAAATGTAAATTGTCAGAAGGTTAGCAAAAAACAGGACAACAGAGGAAATGTTGTGCGAGCACAGATCAGCAACAGCTGAAATGTCGGCGTGGTGTCAGTGTGGTGTCAGTGTGGTAGCTGCACTGTTTTCAGCATTATTCATACAGTTTTACAACACAGCCCTGTGCAAGCTGCCATGGAGAAAGTGAGCTCCTATGAGTTCGAGGAGACACAATAAAGACGCTCTTACACCTGCCAGGTTCAGCAGAAAGGAGGATATGACATCGATTTATTGACATTATCTTATTCTTATACACATCCCAACTCCACAAGGGATTGGAGAGCATGTCACTTCCTTCTCCATCTCACTGGAGAAGAAAGGTGCTCATCAAAGTGGTCATATCACAAAAGGAATGAAAACCAGAAAACACCGTTAAGTAAACATCGGCTACTATTTACATAAAACCGTGAGAAAGAATCTGACTCCAAGGTTAAAAACAGAAGGCTTACAGAATTCCAGGGCAACAAGCTCCACCCCAGCTAAAAGCAGTTCCTGCTCACAGTCCTTGGAGTCTTTCAGTCAGGAGGCCAAGGAGGTCCTGCTGGAATTCCCTCTGACACGAGGAGTGGGAACCGCAGTGGCCTCAGCTTCTTCCTTCTCCCATCTTCCTCGTTCGTGTTCTTTCTGAGAACAGTCTCCCTGTTCCCATGCCACTTTCTCCCCTCCTGCAAAGCAGGATCCCATCTCCTCTAAATTATCCTGACATTTTATTACATTTTTTCTTGCTGTTTATTCTTTTAGGTGTTCAGGAGGATTCAGGGTATTTGTAATCACTTGTGCTCATATTTTCCTGACTAAAGTGAATATGCCACAGCCTGTTCCAAGCTGTTTGTGAAGATTCATGTCCCTGGGACGGGGCATAGTCACAGAAAGAGATGTCTGGCAATGTCCCCAGTACAATTTCTTTAGTTTATGTTAAAATTACAGAGTGAGGCCAAAGTTTTAGATCCTTTCTTGTCTCTATGTTCTGCACAGTGAGCATCTTTTTTCTCTGAGAAATACTCCCAAAACTTGCATCAGAGGTAAGACAAAAATGAGTGTTGATCCTAATAAATTACTGGGTGTATTATGCACTCACAGCCATGAAATCAGTTCTTCAGCTTTCCTCCCCTGCTACACTGTGTTATTTACCTGTTATAATTGAATCTATAACCTATTTTTAGCATCGTCTGAATGGCCTAGAGATTAAGCAGGACCTACTGGAACCTACAGCTCTCTGTGACCCAGAACACCAATAAAAAAAACCCAGCCAAATTAGGTGTATTGAAAATTGTGAAGGAATTTCCTCTTGCCTAAGAATTCAGAGGGTGATGACAATAACGTTTATTTCCCTAACACGAATAAACCTTAATTTTGTCTATTATAGCTGAAGATGAACAAACAAAACTATCGAACTGAGATTAAACCTTCTCCCTCTGCTGTTATCAGGGAGATAACTGGGATATGAGGCAGGGATCTGTAATATACTCAAATATCAAACCCTAAACAGTAAAAGAAGAAGAAACCTCCACCAGTTATTATTTGTCAGATTTTTCTCTCATTTACCCTTTCTGTCTCATTTAAGCTCATTTAATACACTCTACGTTGAAATAAAGATTCCCTGCTCTGTTCTTCTGAGTTGTTCCCTTTTTCACCCCCAGGAATTTAATTCCCACCAGGAGCTCACAAAGCACAACCTCATGAATGTATTTTCATGAAATGGAAAACTAAGCAAAGAAATTTGTGAGAGCCACAATACCTTGAATCTATGGATAAGAGATCTTTTTAAGGTCATAAAGTGTTTCTTGTGTAGCTTCTTAAAGTAAGAACTTTCTGAGAGAACAAAGGCAATCGTGCTTGTCACATCCCCCCATGTTTAACAGAACCTGAAGGATATTTAGCTGATGCAAATGGTTTGAAAAGGGAATGTTTAAATTAGGTGCACATTTGAGTCTGACAAGGAACAAATGTAAAATATAGGAGTTTAAAGTACGTGGAAATACACAAATTGTGGCAGACAGGAGAGTGCCTGCAGGGCTGCTCAGTGTATAATATAAAATCAGGGACTGAATCGGGTTGGAAAGGACCTTAAAGATTATTTTGTTCCATCCCCCTGCCATGAGCAGAGACATCTTCCACCAGCCCAGGGTGCTCCAAGCCCCGTCCAGCCTGGCCTTGGACACTGCCAGGGATCCAGGGGCAGCCACAGCTTCTCTGGGCACCCTGTGCCAGGGCCTGCCCACCCTCAGAGGGAAGAATTTTCAGCACTGCAAACATATTTTATCCACTTTTCTTAAAGCCTCTGTAAGAACTGCTGCAAGCTCTTGCTCCAGTAGGTAATATTTTCACTTCAGCCAACGGAGATCTGGGAAATGAAATAAAGCATCAATGTACTCCTGAAATAGTCACAAAATTGTCATATTTCTAACTTGACAGAAACTGCACTTTCTAGTCTATAGACTGTTTCAATCTTTCAAAAAGCTTTTTCAATTTAGGAGAAACATTTGTGGCAAAGGAGTTCTCAGGAACTGCACATTTGAAGTAGTGATGAGTAATCTTCGACATTTGGACTCCGAGTTCTAAAAACTCCCTTTTCCTGAAGGGAGTCAGGAGTGGGGAAAGGACGGCTCAATGAAAATGTCAGAGGCTGTGTTCTCCTGGAGGCCTGTCTGAATGCTGACAAAGTCCTTTTCCAATTTCCTTTAAAATGGATTTGGGAAACGTTTATTAGTTCTTCCTGAAGTGCCTGTAATTACTTTGTCTGTGCTGCTCAGTCTAGGCCTGCAGGCTGCTTTGCACAGACATCTCTTGTCCTCCTGTGCCGTGGGCTCTGACAGGAGATATTAACTCTCCAATAAAGAAAAAGTTCAGATGTAATTTGTGATCCTAATCCATGCAAAGTTGCTGCAGCTGATACTGAGAATTCCTTCAGATCAGATTTTACAAGAGAAGTAATGGATGCTCGGTGTTAATACAGCTTTACTTACTTGTAATTTTGTTTATATCACAGAATCATTTGGGTTTGAGATCTTTGAGCCCAAGCTGTGCCCAACCAGCCCAGAGCACTGAGTGCCACATCCCGGCCTTCCTCGGACACCTCCAGGGATGGGGACTCCAAACCTCCCTGGGCATCCCCTGCCAACGTTTAGCAGCCCTTTCCATGGAGAAATTCCTGCTGGTGTCCAACCTGAGCCTCCTCTGGCCCAGCCTGAGGCTGTTCCCTCTCCTCCTGTCCCTGTTCCCTGGGAGCAGAGCCTGACCAAGCTCCACAGCCCTTGAGGCCCAGGTTTTGGTAGCCTTATAAACCCTGTGGAAGAGCTCTTAAAGCAAACATTACTCTGACTTCAGCAGTGTGGGTTTTATGGAGTATGGACACGCTGGCTTCTGAAGTCATTCAGTCCATTTTCTTCAAGTCTGGGAACGCACAAGAATTCTTTTTTAGAAAAATTCCAAACCAGAAGATGCTCTCCAGAGGGGTACCTTAGGTGTCGTTATAGGACACAAGAANAGCTCCACAGCCCTTGAGGCCCAGGTTTTGGTAGCCTTATAAACCCTGTGGAAGAGCTCTTAAAGCAAACATTACTCTGACTTCAGCAGTGTGGGTTTTATGGAGTATGGACACCCTGGCTTTTGAAGCCAATCAGTCCATTTTTTTCAAGTTTGGGAATACACAAGAATTCATTTTTAGAAAAATTCCAAACCAGAAGATGCTCTCCAGAGAGGTACCTTAGGTGTCGTTATAGNAGTAAACATTGGCTATTATTTACATGAAAGTGTGTGAAAATTTCTGATTCCAAGGTTACAACTCAGAAGGTTAACAAAAAACAGGACAACACTTAGGCAATAACTGGAATTTGATCCACAGGATCAGTTTAGAGCCAGTCTAACCCCAAATCCTCCAAATTCTGAGCGTCTGTCCCTGTTCTGCTGTTCAGATCTGTTCCTGATGCAGTGTTTGGAGAACAGACAGAGCTGTACATCCAAACTGGGGGTTCATGTGCTGCAGAAATATTTCTGCACCAGCCTGAAGTAAAACTACACCCGAATCAGGGAGAAACCCCATCTGGCCTTGAGAAATCTTATCAGCATTTTTCCAGTCTCCATGTTAAATTTCAGAACAAATTTCAGGCATAATCTCTGCAATGGGATTGATTTCCCTGATGATTTTGGGGTCTTCCATTTCTTTCCATGCCTACAGGAACTATGCAAAAAATCTTCTTTTTGGGAAAACACCTCGTTTGTTGTTGTTTATCAGCTTCATTCCAAATATTCATATGTTTTAGAATTCTTTAAGCTCCTGATTTGCATCATTAAATGAAGAAAAATCTCCATAAAATATTACATTATAATAAGTTCTCTTAAGCACAGACGGTATTACAAGAAATTTTCAACTTCAGGTCCTGGGCTCTGTTAATTTTCTGTCAGCAAATAAAACCATTTTCCAGTAGCAAATTTATTCAATAATCTATAATACTCTTTTGAGCTGTCATTTAAATGTTTGTTACAAATTATCTCTGTGAAATGGCCCCAGAGATTGCAGAGCAGGTATTTTTACTGCTGGTATCTACAGACCAATATCCTGAGAGAATAACCCAGTACAGCCTCAAGTTTTAAGAAAAAGCTGATTTACTTTTTGAGTTTATTTTGTGAATTTACTTTGTGGTTCCTTTTAGTGGTATTCCTGATATAAAAATGGATATTCTTTCTGGACACTGAGCATTAATTTATTTAGGAATATAATGGACATCAGGATACTTATTCCCCTTGTGATTTTATTAAGTAACTCCAGCTTTCAGTCAAAAATCCAACCTGCATTGATTAGAATAAATAGGAGTTTTCTTAAGTCAACACTCCTTGGAAATTATTATTTCATTGTTCTGGTTCTGTTTAATTGAAACAAATAAGATAATGCATAGTCAAAAAATCCAGCTTCAATTCTTCTTGACCACCTTAAGGGAAAAAAAATTGCTGAAAGCACATAAAACTTTGCAATATTTTCATTTTCTATTCCACAATAACCCTGAGTTATCTTCTGGAATGAGACTTGAAAGCACAGTGCTGATAATGTCTCAGAAATGAGACTTTCCCAGAATTATTAAATTGGAAACAAAAGCAAAAAGTATTTCAGCAGAAATCAGCTTTTCCATGGTTTTTGAACACATTTCTACCTTGAGTTAAGTGTTCATGAGCAGGAATGCAATGAAATAGTACCTTTTTCCTATTTTTCCTAGTTTTCTCCTCATGCCTATTCCCAGCCTTCTGTCCATACTCATCTAATTACTGAGGCAGTTTGAGAGCTGAAGGAAAGGCAGATTATCAGGAGATCATTTGGCCTGTGAGATTGCAGGATAAATATGGGAAGAGAGGCTAAAAAGAAGTGAGACCTCAGAGAATGGAGTTTATTGTCTTCTCTCAAGGCAGTCCCAGGAAAACTCTGGAAGCAGAGTTTGCAAACCAGAGAACAAGAGCAGCTGTTCCCTGGGTTGCCATTTGGTTGGGAGCTGATTTCTGCACATCTCAGCTGAAGTACTTTAGAGAAGAAATGTTATTCTTTTTCATAAACCGGTTCTTTTAGGAGGGCAATTTCCCACTGCCGTAAAACTTACCTAAAATCATCCATAAAAACTTTGAAATACCTCAGTGATTGAAGTTTATCTGTTTACTTGACTGCAGTGGCTTAAAAATCATTAATCCATTACCTATCCTCCCAAAAAGTGTTCCCATAGAGCAGTTTGATTTTAGTTGTTTTTTTTTTTTTTTAACATCAAATATTTTAAATACTTTTGAGACTCCGGAGATGCACTGATTCAAGGATGTCTCCAGTATCAGCATCTCCTGCCACTTCAGAATAATTAAAGAAAACATTCCCTAGGAAGGAAAGGTCAAATGGACAGATTATTGCTGGATACCCCGAGCTGATTTTTGAAAGTTTAAGAAATTGAAGAAGATTTTTTTTTGCATAAGGATCAATTCTGTATATGAGAAAACATTAAAAGGAAATGTTTTAGATCATCTAATTCTCAATCTGCATCTGGATTCTCCTTAAATTTATTTAATAATGTTCTGTTTCATTAAGATTTTCCGGGCTGATTTTTATTCCTTCTCAATTATAACATAAGAGATCAATTACAAACAGGCTAGTATGGCATAATCATCACACCTTTCCAGTGGAGTGGGTGGAAATTACGTGGATTTAGAGTCTCCCAGAGGAATATATTGCTGTCAAACAACTGACTGCAAGAGCAATAACCTAATTCCAGTATTGGCAGAGGGGACAACGTGGACTTTTATTTTGTCTAATTCCACATCCCTTTTGCCTGCTGTTGCCTGGTTCAGGTCAGGAATCTGTTTAGATCAATCTCGTGCCAATCAGACTCAGATCAAGAGTTCTGACTCTGCAGGATTTAGGAACATTTACAGTTGTCAAGTATTTACCAGGAGATGCCCTCAAAAATTTCCTGAGTTATGGAAGCAGCAACTTTAGCAGCAGGACAAGGAGGTACCAAATACCTTTGTTTTCTATTTTTCATTTCAAATAGGTCTGGGAAAACATGTTCAGCTATTACTGAAACTAAAAAACCTACAAGCACTGAAAAAAATAAATTGAGGATTAGAGTTTTTGAGGAACTTAAATTGAGAGGTACGAGTTTAAAAAGTCTGGGCAATTGAAAGGAATCATTTGACCAATAATTAAACTTGAATTTCCTGGGAATTTTGATCATAGCAATTCACTAGCCTTGTGTCTCAGATTTCCAGAACATTTATCTGGAATTTTTAATAAGCCAGCTGACACTGTCACAAATGCAATATATAAGGAAAAAGAGGACAAATAGAGTCAAAGAATAACAAAGTTTGGAAAAGATTTTTAAGATGATCAAGTCCAGCCATCAACCCAGCACAGTGTTCACCACTAAGCCATGTCCTCAAGTGCCACGTCCACAGGATTTTGAGCACTTAAATAGATAATTCAATTCCAGTCCTTGAAAAGACTTCAGAATACTTTTTCCAAGGGTCCCATAATACTCCATGAGTATATTGAGACTGTGCCAGACTTACAGAGATGTGCAAGACCCTTCTTTTGGTGGGAAACACACAATAAGGTCTGTTAAAAAGGTCCATTCCTTGGCTCAGAGTGGCCAAAGGAAACCTCTTGGTGCAGGAGGCTCTAAGAACATGCTCCATGTAGGAATTGTGCTCGAATTTCCCTCCTGCACAGCAGATAATTTTTACAGGAATTTCTGCAGCCCTGAGCATGACATGGACAGTTTCCTAATGCTCATCCTCTTCTGCACAGTCAGATTTTCAGCTTACAAAAAATCCCTCAGGGAGAAAAAATGTATTATTTAAGAAAAAATAACATTAGGTGCAAAGTGAAACTCAAAAATCAATAGAAAGTCCTAAATATAAGGAAAGGAAAATTATACTGGTGAGAAAAAAAGCCCTCATTTCATCAGAGAGGCCATTTAAAATAATATGGCCTGCAGTTAATTTTAATGAAGTTTAAAAGCATAAATGAGGCTTAGCATTATAGAAAGTAAAAGATTAGCACTGGACTAAGTTATATATTTTCTTTAACTTTGGGCATAAAAGTCTTTGAAATGGCCGTGGTGTCGTTAGCATTTATAAAATAGGGCAGGTTTTGCACTGCTGGTAAATGAAAATCTGAGAGGTTCCCGCCAGTTTGAAAGTTAACAGCGCATTTCAAATTCTCAAGTTTCTATTTTTAAGGAAAACTGCCAAATTAATTTTATTTTCAAATATTACAGGAAGATTAAAAATTAATTACAGAGACCAAAGTATTAAAAGAGAAAATAATCAAGTCCAAATGAACTTTTAATGCTCAGCACATCAATTATTGTCTTTGTGCAATAATTAAAATAGAGATCAGGAAAAAAATCTGTCCCAGCTTCATCTCAGATGGTTTCAAAATTGAGGGATTTTTTTGTATTTATTTTACAGATAATAGAATATTGTTATTTCAAAGGCATTTAAAGAACACTTTCTTTTTAATCTGCTCCAATAAAACCCCAAATATGAACATGTGAACAGTGCCAGGGTATGAAAAAACCCAGATCTTTGCTCTGGTCCCCACAAGACCACACAAACACTTTGTGACATGGCTGCATGGCCAAGGTGGGATTCTGGCAAAGGTTGGGCTTGATGGTCTTGGCATGGAGAAACCCCACAGAGCCGACTAGAAAAAGCTTTGTACACAATTAATCTCCTCAGGGTACCACAGAATTCAAATAATCCTGTTATTCTGAATCATTTTTCTCTCATTACAGTCTTCAGTGCCTCATCAAAGTAAGGCTCACATGAGCTCATTGCTTGGGGTCGTGGGTATGTTTGTGTTTCCACAGGCACTGGAGTGCAGTGNGGATTACAAACAATACCTTTTTTGATTTTATAAAACAAAAAGGGGGAATTGTGGATGCAAAAATGCTGCTAACAAGAATTTCTCTTGTTCTCCTTTCTGCAGGGTTACCCACAGGGGATTACAAACGATACCTTTTTTGATCTTATAAAACATTGGATGCAAAAATGCTGCTAGCGAGGATTTCTCTTGCTTCTTTCTAATCCCATGAGAGACTTTTCTCTCTCACAGAAGCTGTCAGTGGAGTTTTGTAAGCTATGAACACCTGCAACCTTGCTAACGTTTGTTTATAGCACAGTGGAGAAATGTTTTGACAATTGATGTCGTAGGACTTCAGCCAATCACCCCAGGGGGTGGCTGATCCCTGACCAATTACACTATGAAGCAAAAAGTCTGTAAGAAGAGCTGTAAAATGATAAAAAAGATCAGTTCTGTTGCTGAGATCCTGCCTGCTGCATCTCTCTTCTCCTCCTGACTACCCCAGGAACTAACAACAGTCTTGGAGTTCTTTTCCAGCCTTAATGACTCTGCGATTCCATGTATAAATAAAAGTAGGAAATTGCAAAATATTCTTTTTAAAATAAACCCTATTTGTAGCACCCAAATTGTTGCATTTTCCAAATTAGCCTCCAGTTAGTCAAACCCTATTGGACAGAGGAAATTATGGATCTGTGGATTATGTAAATGAGACTGGTGAACCAAAACATGCCACAAATCCTTAAAATGCTCACACTAACCACTGGCAGAGGTGAAAACTCTTCAGTGGAATTGGAAAAAGGACTTGAGCTCAAGTTTCTTTTCTGGCTGAACTGGAAATCCATTCAGAATTAGGGCAGATGATCATTCCTCTGCTGCTCATACTTCCAGTCTCATTCCTTGCAATAAATTATTTATATCAGCATTTACTGATTTAAAAAAACCCAAATAAACAAAACTAAGGGACCTTCAGATATTTAGTATTCAGTTTCATGGGGTTTTTTTTCCTTTCCTTAAAAATAAAACCCTCACTTAGCCACAAACATCTCTACAACTCCACACCAGGGGTACGGCTGTAGAACAAAGAACTCAGTGGACTATTGCATTCAACTGAAACATTCCTCTCATTCATAATCTAACAATATAATCTCCCAGAATTTAGAGGGAAGATGAATATTCCCGAGTGTGGGAAGCTCCGTGCCACCTGGGGACACTGGAACAGGGGTTTTGGGAGCAATGTAAACGTCCAGAGCTTCCCCCATCCTCACAATTGCCATGTTTAAATCAATTTAAACCTTTTCTTGGTTTCCTTCTCCGTAGCCTACAAATGTTTCTTCAAAACATAAGGAGCCACCTTCTGATATTTGCTGGCTGCTTCCCAGAAGAAGTTCTGCTTCACTTGGCACTTTCTCTGTCTGTTCTAATGATTTTAAAGCCTATCTATATTTTGGAAAATTGGTTCTAGCAGGCAAAATATGTTATTTCAATTCTTCCCAGACTCCAATAATGTTATATTTAAGCTGTTCAAGCAAATGGCAAATTTTCATTTTTAAAATAAGGGAAAACACAGCTTTTTATGAGTCTAACCCTATTTCACTGTTAGCTATGTATGAAAAAAAGCAGAAAAAACCATTTTAGAGATCACTGCTTTGTCTTCTCAACCCAGAGTGGCTCTTTTTGAGGTGTTTTTAAAAATACTGATGTAGGAGTTAAACAATTCAAAAGCCGCAAACATTAATTAGGATAAAATCCTCATTTAAGGATCAGCAAGATTTCTTAATTTACTTAAAAGCACGTGATGTGAAAATGACAAAGTCTTGAAGTCAATGCGATGTGAAATGAAAGACAAAGTGAAATAAAATGTAATAAATTCTCATTTTCATTACTTCAAACAAGGCTTTTGATTTTCCTTCCTTAGGAACCCTGTTGCTCTGGTGGCATGAGGAACACCTGCAGAGTCAGAGTAAAGTTTAGCCTAGGCAGGACCTCGAGGAGTCCCCTGAGCCAACCCTGGAGGTCCAGTTCCATGAGACTGGTTTGTCCAATCTCATTAGCCCTTTTCCAGACTTTGTTTTTTTCAAAGATTGAACAAATTGGGATTGCTCAACACAGATGGATTTTTAAAAAAGAAAAAAATAAGAGAACTCTGGAATCTTCAAGCGCCTAAGTTTGTACAAGGAGGAGAGGAATGGTTTAGTGTGAATGTGAGAATAATGGTGAACGAGGAGAGATTCTGGGAACTGGAGAGCTCTCTCCAAGCTAAGGCTGGACCAATGGTCACTACGTAAAAATATCCACTTTGTGCCTTCCCTTCTAGCCCAAGATCTGCTTCCCGAGTTTGGTTTCACTCGTTCTTTTCGCACAGAAGTTTCACTAAAGAGTGACATCCTGCAGTGCCTTCAGCAGGACAGGCCAGCCCCTAACACAGCCCCAGCAGGCAGGACACTGCACTTGTTTGCAGGGTATTGCAGCACTGATGCTTCAGCTGGAAAGGAAATCCCTGTATCCACTCAGGAATTGCTCTGAATAAAAGTCCAGTGATACATTATCTAGAGCTATGAGTTTCTTAAAAAAAAAAAGTGTCCATTCAGAAACACCCTTTTTTCCTGTCCCTTTGTATTAAGCCAGATGAACAACTTGAACTGCAGATGTTTTCTACATTTCAGCACAGAGAGTCAAATTCTTTCTCAGTGCTAAGAGGTCAAACACCCAGGATAAAGCCGTGGAATTATCTGCACTGTCCCTGGCAGTACCCAGGTAGTAAATACAGGGTGTAATACAGAAGAGCAGCTGCCCTCTGAACTCGTTCAAACTGGTGAATCTGGGCCATGACTGAATTTATGCAGAGCTCTGGGACATTATTTTCAAAATGAGCAGGAGGAGGCTTTTAAAATTATTGTTTTCCTCCTGCAAATAATTTCTCTTCCTTATTACACCCTTTCTTCAGCTGGAATAGCACTTAAAGAGTCCAATTACTAATCTGACAGCTTTTGTCTGGTGTTGTTACAGTCATAATAAAGCACTCTCAAAGTACACCCTGGATGTTCTCTGATTTAATTCGATGCAAGCATTTTCCACAAAAAGCAGCGACTTTAAAAATCTCTTTTCTCTCAGCGTTTTAGAGTTCAGTGTCCAGAGAGCCTGCAGGGTCTTCCCTACCTTCAACATGTTGCTCCTCAGGGGACAGGGAACGACTGGTGGCCATCCCTGGGGAATCCAAGTTTTGTACATAATCATGTTGTAACTCTAAATTGCTAATTATAACAGTGAATTGCTAATTGTAACACTGAATTGCTAATTGTAACACTAAATTGCTAATTGTCAAATGTTTAAAGCGTGATGAGGTTCATCTCCCCTTGATGTTCCAAGTCAAATTCATTTCTTTCCCAAATCTTCCATCTACTTTGACCTAAATAAACTGGCTTAGTTGGCTAAGTAAAATTCAGAATTAAGCTCCTTTTAAATTTCACTGTGGAGCAGCTTTCTAAATCTGAGTGAAAACTTGTTTTTGTTTTCTATAGAGGTATAATGCACATGGGGTTAGATTTGGGCCATCTCTCCCAGCACTCCAGAGCTTGAAATCAGGGTTCTGAAAATGAATTCTGCCTTGAATTTAAAGATCCTGGAATGAAGGAAGGCTGAGGGAAAGTTTTCAATACAACGTGGAGGCTTTTCTTTATTGGGACACAGAGGGAAGCCACCAGATGTCCGGGTGTTCTTGCGACAGGCCATAAAATGAGCAGGTGTTAAGAGCAGGATGAAAAGCCAGGAATCCAAAATTAATCCTGCAACCTTTCGGTCCCAGAGGCACCTGCAGTTAAACGAAAGGTGGAAGCACCATCTATCCAAGAAACAGCAGAGCTGCAATCCACTCAGTTTATTTGTAACACTTGTGCAAACAAAAAGCTTGGGGGGGAACACTCAAGAGTAGAGCCCTTGCAGAGGAATGTTCAGCTTTGGGAGTCTGGTTACGACTCTGCCAAAATCTGAGGTGATTTTCCACCAGTCTCTTTTTCAAAGGTTCTACAAATCCCTTTCACAGAACTTCACCCTAAGGCTTTGTTTTCTTTGGAGTTGTTCTGTCTCAAGAAGTGTGTTCTAAACAACATCCTCTCAGGGTAAACACAACCATCACCAGAAATTCTCCTCTCAAGTTATCCAGCCAGAAAGCTTTTAATTTTAAATGCCAAAGATTGCGAGAAAAACTGGAGCATTTTCTAAAATAATTAATCTATTGGGTCATCATTTATTCCTCAGGATCAGATAAAACTCCTGCCAAATACAGAAAAACACCTCCCTAGTGTATGTCTGCTTTTATTCCAGGATCAGAGCTGTTTCTACACAGAATAATTATTCCTGTCTGATAATTAGGAATAGGTTCCACACCACACAACTGTACAAAGCCAAAGTACAGCTAGAGCTGGTTCCAGCCCTGGATGTGTTGGAAGCAAAAAAAAGTCAGGAAACTGGGATATTAAACAGATGATCTTCAGCCTAAAATCGTAAAGGAGAGAAGTTCCCCTGTACATGGCACTAGAAAAAGACAAACTTTTTTTAAAAAATAGATTAAAATACTTTTTTTAAAAATAGATTCATTAGGAACATAAGTGTATATTATTGAGGGTGAAAGTGCTGCTCATCCAGCACATCAGGATAAAGGGTAACAATCAATTTAAATGGAAGTGTGACTGTGGAAACACCAGTGTTGAACAGTGGCTGGGGCTCTGGGAAAGGTGAAGAGAAGTGTGAGTCGATCTAAAATATTTCTCTACTCAGAAAGCTTTCAGGTATGGCTGTGATGTTGTTTTCCTTGAATGACAGATAAATGTATCCTGGGAGTGTTCCAGGCCAGGCTGGATGGGGTTTGGAGCACCCTGGGCTGGTGGAAGGTGTCCCTGCCCATGGCAGGGGGTGGCACTGGATGGGCTTTAAGATCCCTTCCAGCCCAAACCCTTCCATGATTCTATTAAAATCTACCAAAACTCAGGTTTTTTTCTTTTTTTTTTACCAAAATGATTTTGAAAAATAACTGGCTGATGGCTCCAATTTATAAAAAATTGTAAAATTAAAAGAACGACCCTATGGCACCTCTGTGGCTGCCTCTTCTTCCTTCATGAGACCTTCTGGCTTGAGCAGTGCAGTCCTGGAGCACGAAACAATTCTCTGGAAATTCAGTGGCACTGAACCCAGAAACTGCTCCCTGCAGTCAAAGAGGTGGTGGAGTCTGGCTAAACACAGAGAATTTCTCTGTCCACCTTCAAGTTCTGCAAACCAAAGTGTTTCAATATCTGCTCACTCAGCTCGGCACACCTCTGCATTCTCCAGAGCCCTTTACCACAAGGCAGGACAAAAAGTCTCAAGGAAAGAAAAATGCCAGCAAGGATATAAACGTTCAATTTATGGACAGCCAAGGCAATACCTTAGAAACAACCTGCCAGAAATAATTAGGATACTGGTTTTAATAATAAGGAATAAGGACAACAGTAGATTTATCTTATCTGCTAAAACAGGGTCCACTGTAAATCCATCAGGGGGTTTAATCAGACAATGAGATGCTCTGGGAAGTCTCCTGAGCTCTGCTCTGCCTTGTATAAGCACATTTCAGTAATTGTTTCCAGTGCCCTTTGTACTGCCTAAATGAATGATGAATAGTTATTAAAGCATGGCTCAGAAGGGTTATTTATGCGACATATTTCACAAAATGCATGTTTAATTAAAAATCAGCAGTGCAATTATGAGCATCATAAAGGAAATAACAAAAGCAATATTAAACTGTTAATTAGGAGTTTTTTCTCCTCGAAATGAAGTCAGGGCACTCCATGTGCATACATAAAATCCCTCATTGAAGGTATTTTACTTACTTCTGTTGGTATTAGCAAAAATATTAATCAAAATGTGGAAGAAAAGCAGCTTTCACTGAATGGCCCTTTTGGGATTAAAGACTTTTAGTCAAGGAATCAGCTAATTTCTCTCTAATTTGATTTCATATCTTATACCTGCTCTTTCCAGGTAGCAGGTAATCCTAGAATAATGGAGACACTGAATGGTTTGGGCTGAGAGGGACCTTAAAACCCACCCAGTGCCACCCCTGCCGTGGGCAGGGACACCTCCCACCAGCCCAGGGTGCTCCAAGCCCTGTCCAGCCTGGCCTTGGGCACTGCCAGGGATCCAGGGGCAGCCACAGCTTCTTTGGGCACCCTGTGCCAGGGCCTCCCCACCCTCACAGGGAAAATTAGAAAAATTTCAGTGTTGACTTCCCATATTTATTTCTCTGTGGTGGAATCAGTCATCATCTCCTTGTGACCTTGAAGAATCATTCTGCAATAGCTTTCCACACGATCAATATTTCTCAGGTTCGTTGGCTTCCAAAAGCAAATCAAGAAGTAGTAAAATGGATTTCAAAATTGGAAGATTCAGGTAAATGCACCATAGTTGATGAAGCAACAATTTTGATATCCAGCTGTGCTTTCTGGCCACAAAAGAACACAACTCATTAGGTGGTTGGGGCTCACCAACTCCCCAGCTTCCAGTTTTGATGAGAACTGGGAGTTTTTGTGTCATTACATATCTTTGAATCCCACTTACTTTATATGCTGTGCTTCTCCACCCATCACAATGATTCTGCAACCTAAATATCCAAAAGGAAAACAAGAAACCCCCTTATTTTTGCAATCAAGTTAAACATTCCTGGTGAAGACACACCTGTTCAGGTATTCATCCAGAGCTGATAAGCCTCATGCATTTTTGAAGAGCCATTTTCTGCGCCAGCCACCAGCAATGTCACACTGCCAGTGCAGCAGTGATGTTCCTACTCAAAACACACATTAATCAGCAGTACAGAGGGTGGATTTCTGCAGTTAAAAATGCAAACGAGAGTCCACAGGGACCTACCACTGCGCTGCAGGCTGATGCTACCCAAGTCACCAGAAAAAATATATTAAAGCTACTGAAAAAATAATGTTGGCTGAAGATAGGCCTGGTCAGGTAATGACAGTGGCTCCTCATGAGGGAGTTTTTGATTCCCGTTAACAGGGCTGTGGATTAAAGCCACAATAAATAACTGGCAGTGCTTTAATAAGAAGTTACAAGTTCTTATTGAGGAGATTTGTATCAGCTGCAGGTCACTGAGAAGGGAGGGTTTAGGTTCACCATGCCAGGTTTAAACTTAAAAAACCTGGACCGAGCCTTTATTAGTTCGTTAATTAACACCACAGCTCATGCTAACATTGAATTCTTAATGATCATCCCTACAAACACAGAAATGTCCATTTTTAATCCTCATATTCTACCTTAGTCACACGTTTACAGCACTAATAATGTTGTGTAATTAGCACTGATGTCTACGCTCTTTGCTGGGTCTTGGTTGTGGCCATGAAGGCGATCAGAGGTGCTGGAAGAGAAATGAGTTGTCTTTCACTCCACGCCTCCCCATGTATGCTGAATTTTCCTCTTTCCAGAGGAGGTCTTGCCTCTGGATATTTTTTTACTTCAGGTTTGGTTTTCTCAGCCATCACTGTTATCCCTGAAATCCTGCTCTTCCACCCCCAGCCCTTCGTGTGCCGTGTCCTTTACCTTCCAACTTTTTATCATTCAGATGAGGCTGGCCCTTACTTTCGTTCACTCTGAACAAAAGAGTGGAAATTCCTCGGGGTTTGTGGAAAGGCTTTTTAAGGGATCAGGGTTAAGGTTACAGCTCTGGACAGAGCAAGAGCAAGAGGGAGCCCAGAGCTCCAGTTAGGCTTACCCAGACTCATTGTCACAGAGATTGAATCATCCCTGCAGAATTTCCTTCTCTGGTCAGTGATTTGGGGTCTAATCCGAGCAGTAAAGTTTGTGAACAGGAAATAAATCTCCAGATCCACCAGAGCTGGTCTTTAAAGGTGTTGCAAAAGGAAGGTCGGGCTGTGAATTCTCCCAAGAATTTTTATATCTGAACCACGGCTGAGGAATCTTGTCCTTAGTGTGCTAAGAGTTTTAAGGCTTAGGTAAGGGGTTGTTTTGAGAGCAGGAAAAATGCAGAGCTGAGGTCACACCAGGGCTGCTCAGGGCTGCCAGAGGCAGATAGAAACAGAAACAAAACCTCCCCTGAGAAATATTTCATCCCGGCTGTGGCTGGCATCTCTGGCAAAGGCTTAGGCAAGAGCTGGTGTGAGGCTTAAGGATGGGTTTATGGATCAGCTCGAGGGGAAAAAGCCCTTAAGCTTCAGATGAAGCAGGATTGGAAGAGGAAAACCAGGGAACTCGTAAACTGCAAAAAGAATATGCCCTGAGAAGTCATTCCTTTGGGCAATGTCTTGATGAGCCTCGTCTAAAGCTCAGCTGTGTATCAGGGTCAAGAGGAAAGAAAAGCCTTGGACTCCAGTCCCAGTGTCTCTGCTGGAGGGAACCTGGCAAGATCCTTTCCATTTCTTCCTCCAAAGCGGGCAATAATAACAAAATTGTGTTTGCCAAGCTCATTCTTCTCCAAGTGAAGGATTCCCTTCCCTGGCTGAAGCTGCCAGTCCTGCTGAACCAAGGCAGGGAGACTCTCTCTGGAATGAGCCCTGTGTCCCTTGGCCACACGCAGGGACAGAGCACATTTAACATCTGAGGCACAAGGGAGGAGCCACGCTCCTGTACCATGGGGTGAGAGAATAACCAGAGAGGGACAGCAGCAGTTCTGCACTCTCCCTGCGTTCCTCCACAATTCCTCTGCCACATCAATATTTGGAAGTAATACATTCAACACAACCTTTTTTTAAAAGAATGTACAGAAAGCTTCAGCAGGACTTCAGGCTATGAAATATATATAGTACGTACCAAAAAAAAAAAAAGGGCATCGAAGTGCCTCTTCCTGTCTGCCATAAAATTTGCCTCTGTTTTGTACCCAAGGGGTGCAGCAACCTGTGCTGCACTGACTGGAAAATGAGGGGAAACTTATTCCCTCTGGGAAGAAAGAGGTTTGGCAGTGACTGCAATTTTGCAGGTTGAATTAGTCACAGTCTGCCTATATTCGCAGCAGTTTCTTTCTTAACAAGAAACTTTCTGCCTTTCCAATAAATGATACATTTGAGAGATTCCTCTGCTAATAACTGCGTCTTTCACATTTGGGAGAAAATGGCACAAATTATTTGGCAACTGAAGGTAATTTACTTTGTAATTTAGTCATTTTCCCTTGTGATTCAAACTGTGTAATAGTTCCTACAACGGATCAGATTCATAAACACTGCACAAATATATCTGCAATGAGTCTTAATGTGTAAATAAGGGAGGTGGAAAAACAGAGAGATTACCTGACTTGCTTAAGGACATGAAAATAGTAAAGGTTGTGGTGGGAAAGTAACTGATGAATCCCAAGTCAGGCTGATTCACTAGGCTACATTGTTATTTGCCAAAAAAATAAAATTTTTCTACCACCAAAGACAGATCAGCAACAAGATTTCAGTGATGGAAATCAAAAATATTTACAGGTGGACAACAATTAGAGAGCCCAGATGATTTTTTATTCCACTGTGTTTAATTAAGGAGCAAGAGAACAGTTGTTAGTTTAGGAAAAAGATCATCTTTTGACCAAGCAATCCTAAATCAAGAGTCCTTGCAGACATCCCAGCAATCCTTGCCAATCTTTAAATATTTTTTCCCTACTGTGAACCTGAGATGTGAGAGTTATCCAAATTTCAGCTCATGTCTTAGAGGTTGTTCTGTCACGAGTCTGATGCAACCTGCAGCAAGTATTTCTTTCCCAGTATTTTGGAACAAATATTTTGGGTTGAAACTCTGCCCTGCATCTCTCTGTCCTGGATGTCCATTGAAAGAAAAAGATTGTCAGAAGAAGCTGTTTATTAAAGTGCTGCAAATTGGGGTGAGTTGGAGAACAATGTTCTAACTTCTTCCATTATATCATCCCTGACGTATTCAAAAATGAGCTCCTTGAGGAAGAGTATGATCAGCTTGAGTGAAAACTGCTGTTTCTTTGTTGCATTAACCATGATTATTTTAACTAAACCAGAATTTGAGTTAAAGTTCGTATTTCAATACCCATTTGAACCCCTCCAATAACATTTTGTGTTTCATACAAACCCAACCCCTCCCCCCCAGCATTTTGCCCATGTGCTGCTTACTCACCTGTGAACAGAACTCCTGATATGCTTCTTCCAAGGTTAATAATGACTTAAGGACCATGGTACATGTACAGGAAAGTAATGGGAGCCAGTGTTCTTTGAGCAGTCTCTTCAGGCTATTTTAGTTGGAATTTGCAGCGACAAGAATTATGCTATTTTTATGATGTTTTATGTCTTTGACACGTCATGTTTTATGCCTTCTTTTATGATGTGATTACGTCTTTGGCATGGAAGAAATGACAAAACAATGGTAGAGCTGAGGACTTCCTTTCACTCTGTAATTATTAGGGAAGATTTTACTCATGCAACACAAAACGAGGCTCCACTTTGGTCTCTGATATTTGCTGAACACCAGCTATGCGTGGCTTATGTAACAGCTGGTACTGCTTTGGAGAGACATGAAAACCTGTTTTAATTCTCTTTTTCTCTTAAAGTTTCACTGGCTTGGCAGCTCTTCTTCCTTCCTGTCTGCACCCGTTAGAATCGTGGAATGATTAATCATTAAGGTTGGAAAAGACCTGTGAGATCATCGAGTCCAGCCAGCATCGTGTTCCCAATTAAGTCACACCCCCAGGTGCCACATCCACAGGTTTTCTGAGCACATTCCAGGGCTGGTGACTTCCCTGGGCAGCCCCTTCCAAGGAATGGCAGAAGAGAGCCTGTGCCAGTGAAAGCACAGTAAAGGAAACTCTCACACCTGCTAGGTTCAGCAGAAAGGAGGGAAAAAAGAAACTTTATTTACACTTATCATGCTTTATAGAATTCTCAACTCCACAAGGGATTGGAGGACATGTCACTTCCTCTTCAATCCCACTGGAGAAAAAAGGATGCTCATCAAACTTTCTCTTATCATAAAAGGAATGAAAAACAGAAAATACAGTTAAATAAACATTGGCCATTATTTACATGAAACTGTGTGAAAATTCTTTGACTCCAAGGTTATAACAGAAGGCTTAGCAAAAAACAGGACAACAGGAGCCTTTGTGATATAGTTCCTGTCTTATGCAGGCACCACGAGCTGCTCAAATCCTCAGGAGGGCCTCAGGTAGAGATCAACAGCTGGGATCTGCAAAGTTTTCCTGGATTAAGTGGGCTCCAGAGTCCTGCAGGCCAGTGTAAGTTTGTGTGGGGTGTCCAGCACAGGAGGGACCTGGAGCTGCTGGGGAGAGCCCAGAGGAGGCACCAGGGGATCAGAGGGATGGAGCAGCTCTGCTGGGAGGAAAGGCTGGGAGAGCTGGGATTGTTCAGCCTGGAGAGGAGAAGCTTTGGGGTGACCTCACTGTGGCCTTGCAGTGCCTGAAGGAGCCAACAGGAAACATGGGGAGAGGCTGATTACAAGGGATGGAGGGACAGGACACAGGGAATGGCTTCCCACTGCCAGAGGGCAGGGATAGGTGGGATATTGGGAAGGAATTGATCCCTGTGAGAGTGGGGAGGCCCTGGCACAGGGTGCCCAGAGAAGCTGTGGCTGCCCCTGGATCCCTGGCAGTGCCCAAGGCCAGGTTAGACGGGGCTTGGAGCCACCTGGGCTGGTGGAAGGTGTCCCTGCCCATGGCAGGGGTGGCACTGGATGGGCTTTGAGGTCCTTCCCAACCCAGGCCATTCCAGGATTCCATCTGTGGAAGGATGAGGATGTGCCAGCTCTCCCTTGTGCTGCTCTGCTATTCCCAGTTCCAAGTGTGACACCCGACCCAGGACTTCCTGATTGAGTTATTTGGCTGTAATAGAGTCAAAACTTGGAGACCAGAAAGAACAAAACTCTCTGGAAGATGAATGGCGAGAAGAAGCCGGAGCGGATTATGGAAGATATGCCGGCTAATAAAATGGTTTAATAATCTTCTACTGCACTTTTAGCTCCACATTTTGGCAGCTGATTATCTGCTGGTGACTGATTTCAGGGCGAGTTTGCCATTTGCAGAGCTCAGGTGTCCCTTGCAGGGCCCTGCACTGCTGGCCCCAAGGCTGATTCAGGAATATTTCAGTAAAACAAGCCCTGCTGTAGCTGTGCTGCACAGCAATAACCCCGCTCTCAGTGTGCCCTAAGTCAAACAAACTGCTCTGGAGGCGTCACAGAGGGGACGGTATTTTGAGAGATAAGCTATAGGGAAAGAAGAATTGCAGTAGAATTCAGGTTTTGTTCCCCACCTGGATTTCCTGCCGTCTCATAATTTCCCATCTAATGAAGATAAAATAAGTTTCCGAGGGTTGAACCAGGAAACTGTTGGGTAGGTATCTTAATTTTATGGCAGCGGCATTAAAAGAGAAATTAAAAGTGAAAATCTAGCATTTAAGCAGATGTTTTAAAGGGGTAAGTGGTGCATTTCCTTTCTAATTTAACAATGTGTTGCAGCAGAACCATCATTTGAAAATTTATAGTAAGGTTGCTCCTAAGCTTGAATTATGTGTAGTCCTGAGAACAACTGTTACCACAGTGTTAGATTAAAAAGAAGCATATAAATTACAAAAAAAAAAGGTATATAAATATGGAAGGATTAATATTTTCCTGTTTAAAATAATTATTTGCCCTACATGATGAATATCTACATAAATATAAAATCACAGAATGCTTTGAGTGGGAAGAGACCTTAAAACTCCTCTTGTCCCACCCCCTGCCATGGGCAGGGACAGCTTCCACTGTCCCAGGTTGCTCCAAGCCCATCCAACTGGAATATGGAGATATAAATTAAAATACACAGATCTATAGCTCACCTGAGCGTTCAGACACCAATTCAGTGAGATCCCAGAGGATGTGTTTTTCTCCGTTTCCTTCATATTACCAACAAAAGTTATTCACCTGCAAATTTCCCCCTAGAATGAAGATGTTGATGCTCCATGAAATCCATTTTGTATTCCTCAGGAGGCTGTGTATAATTCCTTTTCTTTATAATCAGCTAATCATACCCCAAATCTGTTACCTCACAAAGAATCTCCGAGCCCATTAGAGAAGATAATTCAGGAACAGGCAGGGATAATCAATAGGATGTTCAAGTATTCCTTCTTTTGTTTGCCAGACAGTATTATTATGGAAATCATTCCGAAAACAGCAGCCAGGCCGAGGAGATCTCTGTTCTAATCACAGTAATTTGTCACATCAAAAGAGGCTCCTGAGTGGCGTCAGAGGCTGCCAAGCCCAGCAGTTCCAGGGAGACACAGTCCTGCTGGGAGTCCCAGTTCCCAGTCCAGCTGAGCCCCAGCTCCCAGCAGGCTCCCAGACACCGTCCCAGGGTAAACGGGGGATGAGCAGACACACAGGTCCCTTCAGGCACAAAGGGGGGCCTTTACCAGCCCCAGTCACCACCCAGCTTTGAGCCACCTTCACCGCTGATCCAGCAGCGCTTTATCCTCCCAAACACCCTCCCAAAGCTTGTCCAGGATTCCCTGTTCCTGATGGATCTACAGCACTGGTTGTCCGTGGTCCCTCTCCAGCTGCTGGCTCTCAGATGTCGTCCTGTTTTTTGCTAAGCCTTCTGTTATCACCTTGGAGTCAAAGAATTTTCACACAGTTTCGTGTAAATAATGGCCAATGTTTATTTAACTGTCTTTTCTGTTTTTCATTCCTTTTGTGATAAGAGAAAGTTTGATGAGCATCCTTTTTCTCCAGGGGGATTGAGGAGGAAGTGACATGTCCTCCAATCCCTTGTGGAGTTGAGAATTCTATAAAGCATGAGAAATGTAAATAAAGTCTCTCTTTTCCCTCCTTTCTGCTGAACCTAGCAGGTGTGAGAGTGTCCTTTATTGTGCTTTCACCAGCACACTCAGACTTGCTGGCTGATTCGGCTTGAGGTTTTCCAGCTCTCCCCAGCTCACTCCCCACAGCCACCCAGACAGCAGGGAGAGGCATGGGTGAGGGCACAGGTCAGGAGACTTAGGGCTTAGTGAGAGAAGCACATTCTCCTGCAACCTCCTCACTCTCAGATCGTCTCTTGGAACTCCTCACCCCTCCCTTTTCCCACCTTTGGTCCATTTTCTGAGAATCCCAGACTGGTTTGTGTCAGATAGGGCCTTAAAGCCCACCCAGTGCCACCCCCAGACATGGGCAGGGACACCTCCCACTAGCCCAGACTGCTCCAAGCCCTGTCCAAGCTGGCCTTGGACACTTCCAGGGATCCAGGGGCAGCCATATATCCCATATAAAATCCCATCCACCTCCACAACCTCACAATGCCTTTTACACACTCCCCAGACAATCTTCCCTTGCTCCTCAGACATCCCCTGAGAAGCCCCAGGACCTGGAGCTGACACCTCACTCCAGATTTCAGATCTCCTGTCTCTTCTGGGAGGAACCCTTCTCCTTGGGTGGGCTAATCCAGCCCTTTCCTGGAAGTGGATCCAGTTGGGGATAGCTGATTTTTCCTGGGTCCCAGCATTCCCCCACTCATCCTTGTTCCTCTGATGCTCCTGGTCTCCAATCCCATCCCAGCCCGAGTGCCCCTTGACCTAGGACAGGCTGGTCCTTCTCTTTCATCTTGAGGGCTTTTTAGAGCAATCCCTGCTGTGTTCACTCAGCAAAGAGCAGTTGTTGCCTTCAAACAGAGCTTGGCTTGTCCTAGTCCTGGCCAGAGCCAGCCCAGGCCAGCAGAGAGTCCCAGCAGCCCAAATCTGAGAATCAGGTGGGGTTTTGTCATCACACCAACATGGAAGATGAAACACTTTAAAAGGGAACAGAGTTAAATTGGCTTTATACATTATAGGACCAATCCCTGTCATCTGTAAAGAAACACAGAATCTTCTATATCAATAGAAAGTAAGGGAGAATAATTGGATGCCCCAAATGTGAATAAAAGTTACAGCATTTTATTTCAAAATCTACAGTGGTGAAAAATGCGACAACTCTCCTCACAAAAAATAACTTTCAAAAAATAATGTACAACACATAATAATTTTCTTTATTTAACAGTCAGAATTCTAACACACTAATTGTTTTTTGTTGTGAATAATAGAAGTAGTTAACCTAGACAAGAACATTTATAAAACTCCGAAGAACTATTTTTGTCTCAAGTTAGAACTCTATTAGCCTTCCCTGATAAATTAGCACAGGAGATTATTTTTTAAATGAATCTCTAATTAGACTTCATTAATGGCAATGTTATCTCTTGCAGATTCCTTTCTTTCATTAAGGAGATGTTTCCTACTTTTCATATGAAATATTCAAACCAATTATTTTAAGATGAACACAACTTTAAAATTGCACAGCCTGAAGATGGATGGTGTTTTCAAAGACAGAGGAAGCACTGGGGTTGTACTTTCATTAACAAATGGCCTGGCTGATTGTTTAGGCTTTAGCAATATTCTCTTTATCTCATTCAACATCTGGGTGTCCCTCGATTTCATGGCTTTAATAAGGAGAGAGGTTATGGGTGGTGCAAGGTTTGACAGAGTCTCTCTCCTTGAAGCCTCCAGTAACCAATGGCAAGACCAAAACTTGGCAGTGTTTTTTATTTATTTCTTTATTTAGTAAAAGAGACGGAGTGAGAGGGATAAGAAGAAAGAGAGGTATTGATGTTCTTTGTTTCCTGGTGATAATTCTCATGAAGATTGGAGCAAATCTAATGGATACTTACCTTAAAAAAGCACATTTCTTCGATTTGTTTTTCAGTCTGCAGACGCAACAAGATTTTGTATAATCTATCAAAATGATCTGAGCAAAATGCTGCTATTATGTGGAGGAATAAAGGTAGAGAGACAAAGGGTTCACTGCTGAATGCACAATGCACATGAATGCAAAAACCACAGAATACTCTTTATTTTAGCTGGCTCTGAATATCCTTATTTGTACAGGAGTCTGTTCCTTTCCTTCTGACACAAAAGGAAGTGCTGGTCAACTGCCAACTCTGGCACAGATTACCCTTTAAAGAAGATGTTGTAGATAAAGGAGTAAAAATCCCTTTTCATTTTCGCTTCAGCCAGTCCTAGGTTTTGCCAAGTTATTATTTTTGGTTTGTCCTGTTGAATTTGTTTCCTGACTAATTCTATCTTTTGAGAAGTAAAGTAAATTCTTTTTCTCCATTCATCTTTCTAAGGCCTCTTTTTTATGTTGCTCTATCCAGTACTAAACCTCAGCCAGCTGGTGCTCAGTACCAGAAGCTTAGGAAAAGAAAATAATATTACAACAAGAAAAATAAATTTATATTACATATTACAAAATAATATTACAACAAGATAAAAATCCAGGGACAGCTAGGATTCCAACCAGGACTAGGCCATTCATCTGTCCAAAAGATACTTCCTTCTCTCAACGAACTAATTTTGGAAGTCTGAATTTTTTTGTTCTCTCCAGCCCCAGTTGATGGGGAGTCTTGGGAAAAGGTGGTAGAAATATGACAACAAAGAGAGGAAGGGAGACTAAAACACATGGAGAAGGATTCATCTTTAACCAGACCCCTACTTAAAAATAAGTTGTCCTTCAGTGCTCCACAGCCCTCAGGAATCCTTTCCAGAATATCAGTTTTCCCTTATTTCTCCCATCACCAGTTTATAATTCTGGTTTTCCTCAAAGAATTTTCTAAAGGATTGGTCCAATTTATTTTTAGGTAATTCTGGTGCCTCTCAGTTTGGGGAGAAGAGCTTATTTTTCAGTCAAATGCTCAGTTCTGGCCATTATATTCCCCCAAGGGTAAGTATTTCTAGAATCTTCACAGATGAAGCTTTTTTGAGTTAAAATTACATGGCATTATACAGAAATGGCGTCCAGGTGTCTTAAATTATAGAACTTCTTTTTTCAGACAACATTTACTGCTTGCTAAAAATCTACTAATTTTTTACTCTAGAATTGGCACGTTCCTCATTGGCTGAAATAGTGTGGAATAGGGAGGGATTTATTAAAAGAGGAATTATTGTCTGGTACTAACACTGTTGGTTTTGAGTGAGCTTCTCTCTTTTTTAGCTGGTCTTGGGTTTGGACACGAACCATTTAATTCTCTATTGCAGGATTTATTTCCGATGAGTTTAAAAAAATACTTTGCTACAATTTGTTCAGAAACTGGAAGAAACAACAGACTGAGAGGAGGGCATGGAAGAAAAATGTTCTCTAGAAAACAAACATCATCTGATTGGCATCAGAAGAGATTTGGACACCAGCTTTCTTGAATATATTTTAAAGAAGCGCTAAGAAACAACATTCCACATTTTTGGCTGAACCAGGGGAATAAACTGGACACATCAGCACCAAATTAAGTCTGTGGGTTCTGTTCTCCTGCTGTCTGACCTAGAACTCCCCATTTTATCATTTTGCTATAAGCTGGTTAGAAAAACGGCCATATTGGGCAAAAATCAAAGCCTTTTCTCCTCTTGGATCTTCTGTTCCACGTGACCAAACTGATGCCTGAGGAAGCTGCAGGACAAGTGTGAGCCCCAGGGCATTCCTGAGCCAGAAGAGGACTGTGTAAAGTTCCGTGGAAAGGGAGGGTCTGCTCCTTGAAGGGCATCAGGCCAAAGACCTTTTTCAGTGTAAAAAGGGACAATAAGAAAAAGAAGAAGCCACCGACAAAACACGCTGGGGACACAAGTGATAGGGAGGCAGAAGAACTAATTGAGGAGGATGAGAGGAGGCTTATTCCAGTGAGTTTATGTGATCAGAGATGCTCTCACTTGGGAAACGGGAACAGATGGATGAACCTGACACAGCAAGCTCGGAGACAACCCTCAGATTTCATCAGCCCCACTGAGGGGCCATCGAGGTGTCACAGTCCGTGTCCCCTGGGGGGACGTGTTTCCGTCTGTGGGGTCATGTGGGAGTTGTTACTCCTCACATCTGCTTAGGGTGGATTTTAAGTGTTCTAAAGTCCTGTTCCAGAGCCAGGAAAGACAAGAGAGGCCTGCAGGTTCCGTTTCAAGGTTGTTTATTGTTTCTTATCTCTCAG
>VYXC01006949.1:29661-45234 GCA_013397175.1 Platysteira castanea
CCCCCCAGGGCAGCCAGAGGCACGTCCTGGACTCCAACAGGGTCAAACCTGGCCAGTGGAGCTGCGTCCCTCAGCCTGTGCCCACACCACTCATCCTCCTTTTCAGCTTCTGTGTGGGGGTGCTGACAGCCACAGGCACCAGCAGCCACCACCTTGAGCTGCAGAAGCTGAGCTGCTGCTTGGTTCTCTTTGTAATGGGCCTTGTCTCCTCGTCCAGCTCCTTGGCCACTGACACTGGGAGGGATTCAAAGCCCTTTAATGAGAAACCTCGCTTGCAGAGAAACCTTGGAAGTCCAGGGAGGCTGTTTCACTTCAGTCTCCTTCATCCAGAGCTTTTTGTTTTATTCATTGAACTCAGCCAACCATTGCAGTTCCACAGACTCATTGAAATCCCACTTTTTCTGCAACGAGTCAGAGAACTGTGGAAAGGTTTGGTTGGTGTTGCAAGAAAATAATCACAGGACCATGCCTTTCTGTTTATGCTGTGTGAAATTCCAGAGCTGCCTGGTTTTGATAAAATTTTATTGATAGAGTTCAGTTATTTTCTCTCTCTTCATCTTTTCAGAATTAAAAGTGACCCTATTTTTAAAAAAGGTTATAATCCTTCCTAGCAGGACCTCCTTATCTCTTTAGGGATATCTTTTCTAAGGTGTCCAAGTTAAGAATCTTCTGTCGCATGGCTGAGCTTCTCTAAGCTATTTTTGTATTGATGGGTTTGAAATTTCACCTTTCTTAAATGAGCTATTTTTTAGTATATTTACATTTTGGCACATTTTAGGTAAACGACATAGAAGTTCTTAAATGACTCCTCCTTTGAAGACTCATCTCCAGCAAACTCTTAAAAAATACAAATGTTAAATGTCTCTGAAGCTGTTGTAGCTACGTACAAAGAGAGTATTTATTGTTCTACACAATACTGGATTGATTTTTTTATTTCATAAATTTATTTTTGACAGACATGTAAGGTCTACCAGAAAAATCATGGAACATAGAGCAAACCCCACATAAAAAAATGAAAGAAATAAAGCAGATGTACATTATTTAGTTTAGAACATTTTGACATAAGAAGAATTTTTTTAGGAGCTGAAGCTGGAGTTTTGAAATTCTCTGCTTTAGGCTACTTCATCTGAATTGGAGAATTATTCATGGTGAACAGTTAATATATCTACATCTAATGTCAAAATTCAGACAGCGAAAATCAGTACCTTGGGAAATTTTGTTTATGTATCACATTGCAATATAGAACTGCTTTGGCTTTGTATTTTACATAAAATCCCTGCATTTTATGCCAAACTGGTGAGGAATAGAAGGATTTCTGATTATTGATGCTTCTTAAAAGCACTGTGCAGGTGCTGTGAAATTGCAAGAGCTCATGCAAAGTTTCTCCATTTTCAAATACACTAATATAATTTTAAATTGGAAATTTAATTGACAACTTCATCTTTGGAGAGAAGAACTTCATGGGTTAGTTCTTCCCTGTTTACGATGCAGCCAGATGTTAGATAAAAACATTCAGTACACCCCTCACAGGAAACACCTCCAACGTATTTCCATTCAATTTTCAGACTGAAAAGGAATTCTGTCTGTTCCTGGTACTGTTCCTACAGCTGAAATGTGGATCCACACAATTCCATGTTGTACCCAGTGAAATTCTGTGTGAATGTGACTCCTGTCATAAGGAAGGCTGAAAGTTTTCACCCATTAACCCATGAAATCTGAAGGAATCCTGTTCCTTCTGGAAGAGAATTAAATCTGGGCTGTGTTCTGGCCCTCACACTTTTACCTCTGCTATTCACAACCCTCAGCTCCCTGCATCACTGGATAAAGCTCTTCCCACAGGTGAGATCCTGCCACTTTTCCCAACAGGATCAGTGGAAGTGCCTGGGGGACATCACAGTTCCACACCAGCTGGCAGAGCTGGCCCCAGGAAAATGAAATGTTAGACAGTGAATTTGGGAAGGCATTCCAGGAACAGAGGGTGTTTTCAAACACGTCCTGAGCGAGCAATCCTCTTCCCGAGCAGCTCCAAAGAAACTCTGAAAGTCTCAGACCTTCTCCAGGCCCCAGGAGCTCGGAGCTGCACCATGAGGATGAAGCAGCCTTTGGCCAAACAGAGCCACGGCTGCTCCCCAGTCCCCCTCTCCTCCATCTCCAGGCTGTACATTCCCTGCTGGAAATCTGTTCCCTCTGGAGATTCTCCTGCCCCTGAGATGCGCTGGTTTCCCTTCACCCCCGAAGGTGCTGGGGAGGCTTTGTGGTACCCGGGGTGGTTGTTCTGGAGGAAGCCAATAACATAAAGCGAGAAAAGATGAGTTTCATTCAGTGTGGCAGCTTCTGACACCTGGACAGGCAACACTCATTTGGATCAGAATCCCAGAATCCTAGAATNCCCCCTCTCCTCCATCTCCAGGCTGTACATTCCCTGCTGGAAATCTGTTCAGAATCCCAGAATCCCAGAATCAAAGGTTGGGAAAGCCCTCCAGGACCATCGAGCCCAAGCTGTGCCCGATCCCCACCTTGTCCCCAGCCCAGAGCACTGAGTGCCACCTCCAGGCCTTCCTTGGACACCTCCAGGGATGGGCACTCCAAACCTCCCTGCGCAGCCCCTGCCAAGGCCTGGCCACCCTTTCCATGGAGAAATTCCTGCTCGTGTCCAGCCTGAGCCTCCCCTGGCCCAGCCTGAGGCCGTTCCCTCTCCTCCTGTCCCTGTTCCCTGGGAGAAATTATTCCAAATACAACAGTTTAAAATTATTTCTCCCCAGCAAAAACCTTTTCTGTTTGCCTGAAGTAATTGAACGAAGGGAGCAGATATTGCCTTCTTCAATTATTATCTCTGCCAGATCAGCTGCCAGGGGTCAGGCTAATTATGGGAGCTTAAAGCCTCATTGCTATTGACTTTTCCTTTTGTTTCAGGCCTGTTTGTGTCTTCTTATATTTGAGGTATTTGAGAATATACTGAAAACCTGCAAACTTAGAGAAATGTAGGGAAAATCAAATAAGATTTGAAGTGTTTTCTCTTTCTCGTCACATGACATGAAGATTAAAAAATAACAATAAAATCTTTCTGTGAGGGAACATGGATGAGTAGAGTCACTGTTGGTTCACACGTGTTGTAAACTGCACCCTGCATTTGTTTATAACCATGTTAGGTGGGTTTAATGTGTTAAAATCTGTGTTTTCTGATTTTGAATGAGAGTGCACTGTATGAAATGAGATCGCTGCAAAGGCTGGGAGGGAACAGCTACCTGGAAAAGAAATAACTTCTGAAAATATTCCTAAAATTTGAAGAGTTTCTAATCTTAAAAAATGGATAATACAATTTTTGTTCTCCTGTATTGATAACCTTCTGTTAAAAAAGAAAAGAAGATCTTAATTTTATTTCTACTCCATAAGAACAAAAAAATGTGGGACAAAATTATAAATATTTCTGTTTTGTAATGCTGGGGTAGAGTTTTCAGACATGATAAGGCATAAAAACGTTAGCACACTATAAAATATCAAGGGGATTCATTCTTTTCTGCATAGGTTTATTATGCTACTAAACAGAAACAATTTCAAAGAATAATTTCATGTAGGTAAACCAATCATAGTAATCACCCTCTTATTCATAACTTGTAACCCTCAAGAAATCCAGTGTCAGGAATTCTCACACCTCTGAGTAAGCAATCCTGTACTTCTTGTGATAAATCTTCATTACAAAACTCAGCTCCTGTCCCAGCATTCTCCTGTCACTTTGAGAAACTCCACAGCTGCTGAATGGGAAAATAAATAAATTAAAAAGCAAAACAAAACAAAACACAAACAAACAAAAAAAAATTTAAAAAAAATTAAAAACAAAAACAAAAACAAAAACAAGGAAACCCCAAACCAACCAAACAAAAAAACCCCAACCCAGTTTGGTTATTTGGTGTGGTACTTTTAAAGTTCATCACAGCCTGAGCCCTCTAAGGTTAATTAGAAGGGGATTTAACTCCAATCTGTCACACAGACTCAGTTGTGTAACCATTTCCACACTGCAAATGCTCCTTATTCCAAAATTTTGCCACCTGCAGACTCACATGGCAGGTCTGTGTTTGGGATTTGTCTGGGATTTGCTTACCAAGGAAGGAGAACACGCACAAGCAGTCCCTTGATACAGAATACTTCCATTTCTTCTGCTGTAATTATTCATCCTACAAATACGTGTTGAGCCAGCAAGTTAATTCATTAATATTTAAATAATTCCTATTTAGGGTGGCTATAAATAAGGATAAATCGTGGTTGCTGAGAAAATAACTACAAGAGTCAGAGCTCTAAATACATGTAAGTACTGGCTGCCATACTCAGGTTCCAGTCCAGCTGCTCACCTTCCTGGAGGAAAGATGTGGGGAAGGGGAAGCTCTCCTGGAGGAGCAGCTGCTTTCTGACATAAAAACTGAAAATCTGTTTGTTCAAGCAATAGAGGATTGCAGAGTTAAGATGGCCCCAAGTGAACCTGACTGCTCACAAACTGATATCTTGGATAAAACCTGAAGTTACAAACGCAGGGAAAAACACGTTCCGTGTGTCTTAATTGTGTGCAAGAACAACACTAAATGCACTTAAATAATTTTGAGATAATTTTTAAAGCAGGAAAATTTCAGCGAAGAGGGAAGGAAAGGGAAAAGAATAAACGGGAGGGAATTTATTTAAGTTAGTGTAGGTGAATGTGTCTTCATCACAGGGAGATGTTAGGAATCATCCCTTTAAAGAAAAGAAATATGTCAAATTGATCAGTAATTGAATTTGGAAAATATTATGTGAAATGCTCATTTTAAATTTTAAGGGTACATACAAACGATGTAAAATATTTCTGCATATAAAGGGTTACATTTTATCCCTTAGAATGAAAAGGAAAAAACCCCACACCTCCTTATGCATTAAAAGAGAATATAAATTGCAGAAATTCAAAGTGCACTTGTTAACATGAGACTGTCCCTGTTTTCCATCAGATATTCTTGATCCGTGGCAGATGCCTCATACAATTCAATGTCAGCACTAAGCCAGTGCAGAATAAAAGGCTCAAGCAAAGCAGGACAGGTACAAAAATGAGCCCTGGTGTCACTTCCAGGCCCAGAATTGCTGTCATCCTCTCAGCATATCCCGTGGCTGCAGGGGATTTGCTGAAATCTCACATTCCCGAGCAGCAGTTTCTGATCCCCTTCTTCCCTTGCCATCCCTGTAGCTCGTGTACAGGAAGCTTTGGCAGAAGGGAGATCTCTGGAGGTTAACCCAGGATTATGTTGCTCCTGCAGAAATTTGATTTGATTCCACATCTTTGCTCCGTGGCCTGGGACTGCAAGTCAGCTCGGAAGGAAGAAGATCTCCAAAGTGATTCTGGTTCTGCAAGGTCAGCCCTGACCCCACCACGGCTCGCTGCAGTCACCCTTCCCACCTGGATCCCTGGAAGTGTCCAAGGCCAGGTTGGACAGGGCTTGGAGCAAGCTGGGCTAGAGGAAGGTGTCCCTGCCCATGGCAGGGGGTGGAACTGGATGGGCTTTAGGGTCCCTTCAATCCCAAATTATTCTGGGATTCCACGACCATGCTGTCCTCTGCACTGTGCTTCCTGCTCCTGCAGGATCAGTGTGTGGATGTTTGTTGGTCCTTTTTGAAAAGAGGCAAAGTGAAAAATTAATGTTTCCTTTCTGAAATGCAGATGCCAGGGAACTTGGGAACAAAAGCTCTGGGGTTTCATAGAACCACAGAGTCACAGGATGGTTTGGGTGGGAAGGGACCTCAAAGCCCATCCAGTGCCACCCCCTGCCACCTTCCACCAGCCCAGGGTGCTCCAAGCCCTGTCCAACCTGGCCTTGGACACTGCCAGGGATCCAGGGGCAGCCACAGCTTCTCTGGGCACCCTGTGCTCCCGAGGGGCTGATACAGAAAATTTTCAGCAGTGCCCACACAGCAGCACAAATAAATAAATACATAAAAAACTGCCACTGGCCCCAGTGACAATTTGAGGAGAAAAACCTCCCAGATGGTGAAGCTCAGCAATAGAATGTGCTGTCAGCACTTTGATATTAAGAAGCAGCTGCTTTGTGTGATATCACATGGTAACAACCTGTTCACCAGAATCCAGAGCTATTAGGGGAGAAAAAAAGATAATTTTGATATTTTACTCTTTCTGGTATTGCATGCAATACTCAGGGAGTGGGAGATTCAGCCCTCTACCTGCTCTGTACCCTTTCCCATCTCATAGGAAGAAAAAAATTATATTTAGCTATTCTTTGTCCTCGTAACCACGTGAAAAATACAGTTGGTCCCATTGCGTGGGATCAAATTTAATTCTGAGTTCCCATTATTTGTCTGTAGAATCACAAAATGTGTATTTTAAACTAGCCCTTGATATTTTTGCACGAAAGTTTATTATGGTGTTCTAACTACTGCATTATCCCCTTAAACAGAATGAACCGTCATAAATCAGATTGCAAAAGTTGGGAAAGCAAAATTCATAATTTCCAAGCTTTCATCCCCTATGAGTTACGAGGGCCCACTTTGTCACTGAGCAACTGTTGCCAAAAAAATCTGCATCTTAATCCGCAATTCCAAGAAAGATGACACCCTCTTTCTGTAAATGATCAAGGTTATAATGCATATTTCAAATCTTTTTTGCTTCCTCTGGCTGAAAGATAACCCCAATAAATTTTGAGGATATTTTGTATATTTATTCTTTCATTACCAATCACAAATAGATCACCTAGAAATTAGGTGTTTAAGGACGCTGTCTGCAAGCTGCTGATGTTTCTCTGTGAAAGTGAAAATAAAGGCAGTATTTAAAGAAAGAGTAAAGTGTCAACAATTCACACTCACTTTCTTACACTTTGGCAAGTTTTCCAGCACTTTTCTGGATTGCTCCCGACGCAAGGGAATTGTACTGTGTGTATTTTCAGGAACCTTTTTTTACTTATTTATTTTGCTTCCCTGAGTCCAGGGAAAATATACAACACATAAAATTTTCGTTGACTCATGTTAAGAACTTTCGAGTCGTTTTCTATAAGATTTTCACCAAAATTGAGGAGAGCTTGTAGCATGCACCATGTTCCAGCCACACCTGCAGTAACCTGCAAATTTATGGGATTTATGGAGTTGTGTTCTTCACATTCTTTTTAATCCTTAAGTGCAATTTTGATAAACAACAGAGGAAATATTTGAGCTGCTGGATGCTTTTTCCCGACCCACATGAGCCAATTCCTGAGCCTCTTGCACTTCCCACTCGCCCGTTGCTGCCGTGGGGTGGCAGATCCGATGGAAAACCTCTGGAAAATCAGTGCCCTTCCAAAGTGAGGAATAGCAGAAAGCTGGGATGCCTGAAGACACTCCGAGGAAAACTTGAGCTCCTCCTGAGAGTGGTGTGGTTATACATACATGAAATTAATTACATGTCAGGCCTTGCTGGATTGAGGTCTCGAGATAAAAAGCCATCTGGTCGATTTTCATTACTTATCATAACATCCTTGCTGGAAAAAAGCATAAAAACTCATTACAGAGTACAGGCTGTAATATTAAAATCTAAATTGCAGAAAACACAAGAAATTAAAAAGTGTAATGAATATAGCACATTGTGCAGTTTAAGATTAAATTAAATTCAAATCAGTTGTTAAAATGACTAAGTAATAGAGCACATGGTTGCATTTAATTTTGGGGATAAAAGTTGCTGTAGAAATCATTGTACTAACCATATAATTATCTATAGATTGGACAAGTAGTGAAAATAATCAAAGTTTAACATTGTGTATTGCAGATGTACACAGTAGAATAACAAAACTATTCTACAATGATGTACAAAAATAGCCTAGTGAGGTTACTTAGAATTTGTTACCGTTACTTTTAACAACTTTCCATTAGATCCCTCAAAAAACCACCTGTTGCTTGAGAAATCAGGCTAAAAAAATATTTCTCACAGTCATGGACTGATTTTTCATAATTTCTACACTGTGTGCACAAACCCCCAGATAAACAAACAATAAAAAATTCCCAGGTTAATTAATTCTATAAGATCAACAACAAAGACATCAGTGGTTTTTAATTTGTGCATCATTTATTAGAGTTCAAGGAGTTCATACAAATTATTTTAATTTGGACGGAGGTTAATTGCTAATTCTCTAAACCTTGAATGCTCCCACTGTCTTTAGAAGATAAACCTTCTTATGGTCTCGTCAGTGTCTGTGTATAATAATAGTTAATACAGAAGAATACATTTTATCTTGTAAAATGTTACTGGGACTTCACCCTTATCCATGCTCAGATATTCCCTGTTTTCATTTCCCACTTCCCTGGTAATATTCCCCTGGATAATATCAACCACACTATTTTAGTTTTGGAAAACACATGATCTAATCCTACAGGTTTCAGTTAAAAAGACCTGAATGTAGAAAATGAAAACGTAATCTTGCAGGATATAATTATCAATGATATTTTCAGAGTATTAAAATCCAGCCTCAGAGGTTAATCAGGCAATTGAGAGTTGCAGATTTCTCTTTTTATGATGAGAAAAGCTCTTGTATTTTGTGAAGCAGGGAAGATTAAGAATGAAAGTAAATGGTTCCTGTGAGGAAATCTTGAAGGAGCCGAAAATAATTTCTCAGGTTTTTTGCACTTCGATGGAAGATTCCAGAAGGAAGGAAAATAAAAAAGAGTCAGCTTACAATATTGTACTTTCTTTATTTTTATTTCCATTTATATTTTCTAAGTGAGTAGAACAGCAGTAAAAATAGGGAATTCTTTTGCTAAGAGCCATAAATAGTAACATTTTAGGAAGCTTCCTGAACTGCAAATGTGGAATCCCAGAATCCCAGACTGGTTTGGGATGGAAGGGACCTTAAAACCCACCCAGTGCCACCCCCTGCCATGGGCAGGGACACCTTCCACCAGCCCCGGCTGCTCCAAGCCCCATCCAGCCTGGCCTTGGACACCTCCAGGGATCCAGGGGCAGCCACAGCTTCTCTGGGCACCCTGTGCCAGTACACATTTCAAAGCATCTTAATATCTTCCTTTAAAATTCCTGTACTTATTTACATCTATACTGAAACTTAAAAGTGTACAGCACTTTAAACACAAATCCTGCTATAAAAAATAAACAGGGCACAGTTTATTGTATTGGGGAACTAAACACAAATCAGCTGCCCCCTGAGACCACTGGTACCTTGCCTTGAACAATGCTAAAGAAGATCCATTTCTCCAGAAGTGCAATTCCCTGGACATCAAAAATCCATCTTGTGTTCTCAGTTTCTGAACGTCCCAAGCCTGATCTGCACACAGACCAAATGTCACACTCAGACAATCAGGCTCCCAGGAAGCATCGATTTATAGTTGGAAAAGGCACAAGAAATGCAGGGATTAGCAGCATTCCAAGCACTGCTCGGTGTCATTAAAAGTTCGATCTTTATCCTCTTGTGCCAGGGGAGGTTTGGACTAAGCTCAGGGAAAATTTCACCACAGAAAGAGTTGTCAGTGGTGTAGCCCCCATCCCTGGAAGGATTTAAAAGACACGTAGATGTGACACTTGGAGACATGGGTTAATGGTGGCTTCGGCAGTGCTGGGGGAAGGGTTGGTCTTGGAGGGCTTTTCCAACCTAAAACACTCTGTGATTCTGATCCTGCGGCTGTGATTCTGTGACTCTGTGTGGAAGGTGCCATTTCTGAGGGAAGATGGTCTTGCAGCTGCCAGTCAGCAGTTTGCTCAGAAATGATTACGTCCAGGTGATTAATTTGGTACTAATTTGAGCGAAGTATTGACCAAGGTTATTTCAAAATAAGCAAAAAAACTTCAGTGGTGTGGATCAGATTTATCTCCAACCTAAAATCAAATGCACTCACCAAGAAATATTAATTTTGAAGGCCTGGCCCTTAGAAAACCCACGTGGAGCTGTATCATATCAATGGATTTGGATCATTAATTCTCAGAATCACAGGAGCACTGAGGATGGAAAAGCCCTCCAAGACCATTGAGTGACTGATCCCCACCTTGTCCCCAGCCCAGAGCACTGAGTGCCACCTCCAGGCCTTCCTTGGACACCTCCAGGGATGGGCAGCACCTCTCTGGGCAGCATCTTCCCTGGTGTCGGGGATAAATTCAGATGCTCAATGTCCCTATTGCAAATAATTTGTGTAAGGCCTGCTTTGGAGATCCTCTCTGATCATCTGGGCATGTCCTGAGATATTCGGTTATCTTCTGAAATTATAGGTGGTTCAAACCCAGGAACAACTCTTGATATGTGTTTTGTGAAGTTGTGCAGCTTCCTCAGGTGGCAGATAATCCTTTACAGTAAGAGCCACAGCTCTCTGCAGGCCACACAAACCCTCCTGGAGGAGGCTGCAGGGAAAGATAACTTTTCCCTACTGACTTTAAATCAAGTTTTCAGAACAGCAGCAGAACTCAGAGTTATTGTATCAGGCAACTCCCATCCACAAAGATCCCAATGTGCTGCATAAAGGAATCACCTCAGCTCCAAGTAGAATATGGAGTCTTTTTAAAAAGTGGCCCTCAACACCAAGCTCAAAGGGAAGAAGATAAACAAGCCTCATTCAAAGGATTTAAGACGTTCTAAGTAATATTCTAAATATATTTGCTTGAAATGGAATATGGTTGAAATCTAGGCTCACATCTCTTCCTCTTGGAAAAAACTTAAGAGCCTTTAATGATGGGAGATAGTCAAAATGGAATGGCTTCGGTGAGAGGATTTGCCTGCAGTGAAGGGATCTTTCAAAATGATTCTTTCTTCCTTTTCCCTGTTTTTAATTCTGCTAGTATTTTCAGGGAATGCAGCAAAACCCGAAGAAGTGTTAACAGCAATCCTACAGTGAATTGCATGTGCCATCTACTGCAGAGAAGTAGTTAATACTTAATAAACCACCACAAGGAGCGTGGGAGAAATGAATCTATGAAGTGTGAATAGTTAAAAAGGGCAGTGGGTACCAGTGTGCTCAGTAGCACCAGGTAGAAAAGGCTGTTAAAATTATACTCCCCTGGAAAAGAGAATAACTGCTGAAGAGAATAAACTAATGTGGGATAAGGATAAAAAGGGAAAAACCATGCGCAGGATGAAAAAATTGCAACAGATTGTTCAGCTGGCAGAGTGAAAGTGTTCGCACATTCCTGCAGCAGGTGAAAAATAACCCAGGAAGGCACCAAGGAAGAAAACATGAGGAGAAATAACTGCAGGGTGCAGTTCGTGTAGGGATCAGAAGTTTTTTGCTATGGCACCAAGAAGCTCTTGTCACATCCTGAGGCACAGAGAAGGAAGGCTCAGGGTACAGAACAGAAATGTGCTGAAATTCTTAACAATTTTGCAGAATAATTAAAAGGATAAAGCTGCTTCTATATTAAAACCAAAAAAAAAGGATTATAAAATAAAAAGGCATAAATTATTGATTATTTAAGTAATAGATGGGCTGAAAGGACTAGTGCAAGTAATTAATCAGTTCAGTGGTCAGACTAAGCAGATAATTTTCTCTCTCCCTCTGTTCTTTCCACATTTTTTGCACATTTGGCTGTAGATAAGTGGCAATGATAAATATTCTACTGAAAACAGTCACGTCAAGGGAATGGATAGTTGGAGAAGAATTCAGGATTCTTTTTTTCTGTGACTTTGAGTTGATTAGTGTGAAAAGATTTAGACTTAAAAGGGAAAATGTGCTGGGTTTAATTTTTCCAGAAACTATCCTTGTGCCTCCTACAAAGTATTATTGTGAGGATGCAGCTTTTACAAAAGAAAATGTTAACCACTAATAGAGAAAAAAACACTCCCCTTCTGCTCTTAAGAGGATGAGTCAGGGTTCATACAAGTTATTCAAAAGGCATAATGTGACTATTGTATTTTTTCCTCACATTTTTATTAAAAATAGAATTCCTTCTTTTATGTGTATTGGCTTTGTCAAAAATATCATTTCTGGTGGATCAAATTATTTGGTAATTCATGTTCAATTCACCAAATTGCTTTAACAACAAAATAGCATAGAAAACAAAAATCAGTTTGCTTGTTTTGACGTTGACATAATGTCCTACTGGAATTTCTACAAACTCACTAAACCTAAAGTGGATTTTAAGCAACAAAAGGATTCAATTTTTGTTCTGTAAGAATCATTTAAACTGTTGTTTTCTCATTGAATTGAATAATCAAATGTTTGGACAGATCCAAAGAGGAGTTGTCGGGATCTTTAGAACCACTTTCTAGGCCCCTGATTCATCTTCCATGTTCCTGTGTCCAGCTGGCTTGAGATGATCCATAAAATTGTCTTATCCCCTCTGTCTTCACCCTCCATAGGAAACATTCTCGAGTTGTGCCAGGGGAGGGTCAGATTGGATATTAGGGAAAATTTCCTCACAGAAAAGACAGCTTTCCTTGTCAAGCTTTGGACCAGGCTGCCCAGGGCAGTGGTGGGATCCCTGGAAGTGTTCAAAAACCATGTGGATGTGGCATAGAGGACAGGTGTCTTGGTTTGAAAGACAGGTGTCTGCTAAGGAAGGCAGCAGCCTCCCTTGGAATGGAAGATGCAACCCCCTTCCCTCTGAATTATTATAATTTTGAAATTAAGGGGCTTTCAGGCAAAGATGTGGGGAATAGGAGTAACAGTTCTTTTACTAAAATATGTCTACATAACAAAGCAATACTACAGAAACACAGGTTTAACCTGACAGAGTCAGGGTACGACCTGACACCCTGCCGGGCAGGGTGGTGGTAGCAGTCTGGGTAGGTGAGAGCTGCAGTTCTCTTTGAAGTGGTTCTATTGAAAATTGTGATCTTGTAGAAAGGGTCTCGTCTTCCTCAGGAAGTCCAGTGGTGNACAGGGTTTAGTGGTGACCGTGGTGGTGGGGTTGGTTGGTGCTTGGACTTGGTGATCCCGGAGGGTTTTTCCAGCCTTAGGACTCTGTGATTCCTTTGCTTGGATTGTTACTGGGCAGCACGGGGAGCCCCAGGGCAGAGAGAGCCCCTGCTGTGGACTCTCTCTGAGGGAAGTGCTCATGTTCTCAGGTTGTTCTCTGTGCAGGAATCTTGACCTGAGCTGTTTTCCCGTGATCAAACCCTCTGCTCTCCAGCACGAAGGTTGGTGTTCAGTCATCATCTCCATTCCCAGCTTCCTGAGCTGTGCTGGGTCATATCAGCACATGACCCCATAACCTCTGATAAGCTCCTGGGAGATGACTGCCTCCTCCATTTTTTATTCTGTCTTTTTTCTGATCATGAGAAGTGACAAGTCTGGAGATGTCTTCATGCACAACGTACCCCAAAGTGACAGCTTAACTCTCGCCTGGACTGTCTGTAAAACCCCATCCTTTGAACTGTGGGATGAAGTAAAAGTGATGCTGGCTGCAGAGGAATGTGTGATTATCCTTCCCTCAGCCTCCTGATGATTTGTGTGCTGCTGGAACATTCTAAATCTGCTTTCTCTGGCTCAAACCAGCACTAAGTGAGAGCAGCTGTCAAGAGAAGCTTCAGCCAGACCTGAACCTTCTGCCCTTTCTCTCTGCCCTGTAACCCTGGGAAACGAAAAGTTTTGTCTCTTCTGGACAAGTGTAAGTCTTAGAATCACGAAATTACTGAATCATAGAATCATTAAAGCTGGAAAAGAACTCTGAGATCACCAAGATCTACCATCAAGCCAGCACCACCACCACACTTCCAATACAGACATCTTCCATTTTAATTCACTTAAAAATAACACTACTGTGAGTAATTAATAAGTAGCAGCTGGTTTTGAGGTGTCTTCAGCAACTTTGAAACTATTTTGAACTGTAATTGTGTACTTTGGCTAGGATAAATAACAATTAAATCTGTCACTGCTCAATAATTTTTGTTGTACATATTTTCCAGCTGAGCATCAATTCATTGGCTTGAAGCTGTTTACGTTAAAAGCTGTGAATTTACAGTGATCTATGTACATGTTCTGATATCAATATAATTCAATTAATGTATTAGTGTAATTAATTACCTTAATGTATCAACTGACGCATTAATAACAAGCTTTCCTATTAATATATTTCATAGGATAAACAAACCCACTCATAAATGTTCATCTATTACTGACCTTAACAAATTAGTACAGGAAACATATTTAAAGTCTTGAAAGAATTTGGAAGAATTTTAAAGGTACCTTAAAATATTTCTAACAAGCTCCTCCCCACTGCTTAATGCCATTTTTGAGAAGATTTAGAGATGGCTTTTTTCAGCAGAGTCAACTTGCCACATGTCCCAGTGATAAAATAATTTGTTCTCCTTGTCATCGTGGCTGATTTCCTGGGCTAATAAAAAACCCCCGAACAACAGAGATTTTAATTCACTGACAATTACAAAGAAATCATGAGTAATTAGATGGTTTTTTCTGAGATATGCCTAATTTTCTTCTCAAACCATGTTGTTACAGGTAGTGGTTGTCCCTCACGAAAATCTTGGTGAGTGGATGATGTGAAAGCTTCAACTTTTACGAGAGATATGAAAATTATGTTTTTAAGTAGAAGAAACAGAAAGTACTGAATGCTCAATGCTAAGTGAACCTCTCCAAATCATTCCAATTCTTATATCAAATTTCACCTGTGAATTTTAATTAAGCATTTCTACTGTTCAAGCAGTGCAAGAATCCAGATTTTAACCAATCTAATTATGGTTCTTCCTTTCAAAGGCACAGAGAGAGAATATTTTTCTTGCACATTTTCCTCCCTGGAACGTAGACAACAATTGCATGTTTCCAAACTGTGCAGCCATTACAAAGGCAAATCAAGCCACAACAAAGGAGAGCAAAACGATAATTTGAAAACAAAATTGAAACACTGTCAACAAAATAATAAACCCCACATTAACTCCATTGGTGTCTGTCAAGAGTTGTTTGTGTTTCAGACAGTATTCTGGAAAATGCCCAAACTGAAACAAAGAAAAACCTTCCATACTGTGCCTTTCACTTTATTTTAGATCATTCAGGTAGCTGGTAAAAAGCATTTATTATTTTTTACACCTTCCTTCTAAATTGCATTTCAAATTATTTTGAGTTGGTAGGAAATATTGGAATCTTGCTCAATAATCTTTATTGCATTACCTGTGACATCCTGAAGAGAACAGTGAGCTCTTGGTGGCATAGCAAATGCAGGAAATAAAGGAACGTGGTTTTTTAAGAGCTGCACAACAAGTGCTCGCTGGAAGTCAAAGCGCAGCCCATGAATGGCACGGTCACTTCTCGGGGTCCTCGTGGATTTCAAAACCCAATTGCTATTATCGAAAAGCAAAATAGAAAATCTCTGAGAAGGGATTGATAATTACGCCTGAGCTGCAGGTCAGCTTTTCAATAAAAGCTAATTTAATTGCCTATAAATTGTCTATTCCACTTGTTTAAGTGAAGAGGCTTAGGGAGCTCGACACTGAAAGTAGCTCTTACAGATAAAATACGTGCATTCACACACGGTTACCTGCACAGAGCTCTCGTGAGACCCTGCCTGGAACACAGGGCCCAGCTCTGGGGGCCCCAGCACACAAAGGACATGGAACTGTTGGAGCAAGTCCAGAGGAGGCCATGGAGTTGCTGAGGACACTGGAGCAGCTCCCATGTGGAGCCAGGCTGGGAGAG
>VYXC01006951.1:9402-22503 GCA_013397175.1 Platysteira castanea
CCCCACAGAGCCCCACAGAGCCCCAGAGATCCCCACAGAGCCCCACAGAGCCCCACAGGGCCCCACAGAGCCCCAGAGATCCCCACAGAGCCCCACAGGGCCCCACAGGGCCCCACAGAGCCCCACAGAGCCCCGGGGCCCTGGCACACACCAGACCTGTGCCACCCCTCAGGCTGGTGGAAGAGCTGCACGGTGCGAGGCTGTGATCTGGCAGTCTCCACACACGGACACTGGAGAGAGCTTTTCCTGATGACTCCTGTGGCTGGACTCCTCTCACAGGTGTGTCTTAGTGCTCAGAAAACTGCACAAGAATTCACTCCCCATGGAGATGCTGCTGAAATATTTTTTATCAGAACAGACTGATTTCAGGAGGGATGGGCATTTAGGCGGGGTTTTCAGGCAGATTGCCTCAACACGGGCCCTGGTTTCTTACTCAGAGACAGGCAAGGCAGAGAGCAGGAGGCCAGGTTTGCACAGGTCTCCCTGCTGCCACAAGTCCTCCCACAACAGATCCATTCAAATTTCCTTTCTAGGAACTGGTGTTGGTTAGAGATTTCTTCACCCCAAAAAGGGTTTGAACTCACATTTCCCACATTCAAGAGGTTCATCTGAGGCCTGTAAGATTAGGATCGTGTTTTAAGCTGCTATTCTCCAGTTGGCTTTCTCAGTAGGCTCCGTGTTTGTCCCCAAGTGAACAAATAAATGCTGTGCTTCAATTCAAACTCCCAAAGCTTGCACGTGTGAAAGAAGCTGCTCTTACTGCTACACATGCCCTTGGCTGCTGCACTGCCATGCCACCAGTTTCACAGGCTATATGATTATATATGATATGAATAGCAGGAAGCTTTCCTTTTTTGCAAATGCCAGGGGTAGGGGGAAGTTTGGAAATCACACAGCGTTTTTGTGACAAATAGATCAAGATTTAATACTTCTTAACCATTGCTGCATGTGAACAAAAGGACTTTATTTTGTAGATTAAGCAAATTCTGGTGAGTGGCATCTGTTTCTTGTTGGCCCTCCCAGCAGATCCAACACTGCTCTTCCTTCAGCTTTCACAGCACAGCTCTGTCACAGCAATGCTGGATAATACTAGGACCAATACTGATTGTTCCAGGACTACAAAAGGTAGTAGCTGCTGCAAATACTTTGATCATTTCACTTCTCCATATAATATATGCTACTTTTATGAAGACTTTAAAAAAACCCCACATAAATAGTTCTAATGAAAGGAGCACAGGTGAGAGTGAACCATGGCCGTGTATGTGTAGGCAAGAGCAGGAATCTTGCACCTGCTCTGGGCCGGCGTGTGCATTCGTAGCACTCAGCCTCTCTGTTTATCAATGTTATGATCGTTCAAGAAAAACTGCATTTCTAAACCCTTAGTTTTGATTACCATTGTTTTGTCAGCAATTTCTATATGATTGGCAGAACTTTGGATATAAAAGCCTACTTTAGACATAGAAACATTAGATCAATCATGAGATTTTATAGCTACTCCATTTGTATCCTTTTCACTTGCCACCTAATCCTGAAACACTGGGGATTCCCATTTTCAGCTTGTCTAAAAAACATAGCAGAAGCCTTACACAGATTTGTGTCACCTGCTGTACCTTTTGTGCTAGCCTGGTGCACACAGCCATCCTGAGGAGCTCCCAGCCACCTTGAATCCTCGAAGGAATCAGTCCCTGAATGTTTTCAAGACAGGGCGAGCACCGAGTCAGCCCTGCCCAGCTGGTGCGTGGTGCTGGCTGGGCTGCGTTGGACTGGCAGTAGCTGGAGTGCTGTGAGCTGAGCCTGGGCTCCCTATGTGGAACAGCCTTTTGTACTGTTGACTCTTCCAAGGGATAGCAGAGGTTTTACACTGTGTGTCTGAGCACACCCTTCATTATATTACTCTTTCTCTGCTTGCTCCTGGTACAGTGAAAATATATTTTCATTGCAGTGACTGAAGTCTCTGTGACATCTAACCAGTGCCTCACAAAATAAAGCTGTGGCTCCTTTTATCTCTCCATTATTCCTTTAGCAATCTGATTCTCTCTTTTTTCATTTCATATGTACATTGGCTGAAAACCTTAACAATACTGCCCTGTAAGTTTTATCTCTTTTATGAGGTAGATTGCTCCACTGCCTTTCCAAATAATAGCTATTTCTTCTGCAAGTCCTTTGCTTGAAGACTTAAAAGTCTTTGTGTATCTACAGTTACCATCTATTAATCCAAGAGTGTAATCAATCTAACACCTCTATGGTATTAGAAATGGTTCAGATGTTTTCTCTAATTTAATCTCATCTGCAGAATTTGAACCGTGAATTTCAAGCCCATCAATCATACCATTTTTATACATGATAGTACAGTGGGAAGATTGAGTTCAAAAGTTCAGGTGTGTAACTTGTTTCTAAGGTCCTTTTGGGTTACAAAAAACCTTTTGGGTTTCTGCTTCCTCCTTCTCCTTAGAGGCCTGTTAGTTATGTTTGATACTTTGGAATTCTTATTCTTTTGGATTTTTTGCTCTTCTGGTATTTCTTTTAACAAAAGAATCTCTTTTTTTTCCCCACTCTAGTAATAGAAGAAATTAGGGTAGAAGTGTCAACCAAAGCCCTGGGTGAGCTGAAGTGTTTCAGTGAACTTCACTGAGTTTGGGATCTGTTCTTCAAAAAGGGGGATAAAACTGAGGTGGCAGCTCATTACTGTCAGGATCCAGGACTGAAGAAGGCAAGGTAAAATGGGCTACCTGCTCTCCCTTCAGTGTGGTGTGGAGAGGTAAGCATAGGCATGGATAGGTATGGATAAGTGGGAGAATAGCATTTGATTGGAAATGCTTCTGGAGTGTGTGGAGCACTTGGTATTTGCATATCCTACCATTCTACCACCAAAATATTCACCTTCAGATCAGTGAGTATAACAGTGTTCACTTGGAGATCTTAATAACTGGATTTTCTGGAAGTATTTGACATAATAAAATAGTTCAAATCATCTCTCTTTGACTTTATTTTTCTGATCTGAATACGAGTTCTCTTTATGGTTTTTTTTTAGGCCAAATCGTGCCGCCCATGTAATCTGCACATGTTTTAGAGGAAACATCTGTTCTTATGTCTGGATTAATAACGTCCCTGAACCTCTTCCACCCGCAGGTGTGGCAGCACTGGCACCCCAGGTACCCTCCTGTGGGCACCCTCTCAGTGCTTGCTGCTTCTTGCCTGGCTTTTTAAGGACAGACCTACTGGTCAGACTGCAGCTTGGCCTAGAGCACACAGCTTCAGCCAGAGGAGCGATGATATTCATGTTCTGTTCCCAGAAGCAGCTGGGAATGCCTGCTTGAACAGAAAATACTGTCTGTACCAAAGCTGCCTCCAGCACAGGGCTGGCTGGGAGCTTTGGTGCTATCAAATGCTCACAAGGAGATGGGAGGGTGGCAGGGAAAGGGGCCCTGCTGCCTGTTTGGTGTCTGCTGCTGGTCTGAGGGAGAGGCCATGGGAAAAGGAGATCCTTAACTGATGAGGAGCTGAGCCTGCATTTGACAGTGTAGAGATTAAAGGCTGTGTCTCTAGATTCCCACTGATTTTACTGAGGTCACTGGAACCTCTCAGGGACTCAGCTGGCTGCCCAGGCACAACTAATTGCAGGATTGAACCCAGCTGCTTATATTTGAGATTGTCTTTATAATGGTTACTCCGTTTTCTGAAGCTCCATAATGTTAGTAGAAATCTAGTATCTTTACTAAATCTATATTTTGTGTGATCCTGGATTCAGAAGAGAGCTTGTTAAACTTCTGTTTGTACTGTTCATCCCATCAAGGTTGCTTATCATAGTTGCACAAGAAAAGGAAACATATCAAATAGAAAAAATCCGTTTTATAGTTGGCAAATGCCTGTATTTTGTCTTTGTGTGATGTGTTGTCATTCATCATCTAACCTTGGGGAAATCATGGGCACTCTAACAATGTAAGAGGCCAATAAAAAAGAAAATGATTTCCGTAAAATTTGAGCTAGGGATATGTAAAAGAGAGATGCCCCTGGGTAATAAGAATGACGCCTGCATACTGGCTGTGGCTGTATGCAGCAGGCGGGCTGTACCCACCCCAGCCCAGCTGCAGGCCAGCCCTGCCTCCCAGGCTCAGGGGCACCGAGGCCATGGGCACAGCTGGAGAACACGAGGTCACTGCGGAGCCCAGGGCTGGGTGAGTGCTCGCCTGCCTTTCCCCATCTCTTCCTCCTCGTTGTTAGAGCTGTCTCCTTTGATCTTGCCTTTCTCATTAGTACTGTCTGCTACAGGGTTTGGGCTCAGCTCCAAGGCTGAGGCCTGCTGCTGCTGCACGTCTCCCACATCCTCTCCCTGTGAGCCAGCCTGTCTCATTAGAGCCTGCGAGGCTGGTGCTGTGCTGCAGCAGTGACACCGCTCACTCCTGCTTTGGTGAGCTGTAGGGTCTGTGCTTCTCTCCATTTAATGGTTGGGTACATTTTCTACTCTCACCCCCTTTGCGCTTGGCTGGCACAGCTTTAGGAGGCTTCTTAATGTACAGCTCCTTAGTCTTCACTCCTTAGTACTTTTGTGAGGACCCAGCCCCAGTCTGTGCCTTAGCCAGGGCCCTAAATGTTCTGAACAAGAAGGCAGTTTTTTACAAGAAACTGCTTTTCCAGCAAGTCCTGTTCTGACAGATTGCAATCCCAGCAAGTAGGGTGGCTTGTGCTGGAGGTCCTGAAGTTTACTGGATATTTCCATTTTATATTTTACACTTTTGTTTCTTGCACTTTTTATTCTCACTGCCTCTCAAGCTAGCAAGGGGCATAAATCTCACATTTATTGACCAAGGGGCAGGTCAATAGGTTAGTGGGCGTGGGGCTATGTCCTTCCTCTTGGCCAGAAGTTACCACACAGTGAGCATTTGACTGCTTTGGGCTACTTCCTGCCTGTGTGACCAGCTCTTAACAGGCCAGAGTCACATGCACAGAACAAGTCACTGTTAAAAAGAAATCATTACAAAGGGGTGGTTCTGCCAGCTAGCACTGGGAATGTGGGAAAGGTCCCTGAACTTTAACACTGGAGTTAAAGTCTTCCAGAAGCAGAAAGTCAGAGCTCTTGCAGCACATCAAGCTCCTTGCAGATACGTCCAGACACAATCCCTCCTCCTCTTCTAGTGCACATTACCCCAATGACTATTAACAGGAGTCTCCTTTTCTCCCATGTGACATTTTCCATTTGCAGTGACACAGAGGATTCACAGTGGAGCCCAGACCCCTCTCCACAGCAGGCACTGTATTTACTGGCTCCCTGCCCAGCTCCTCACTGTCCACTACAGCCAATTTAAGCTTCTTGGCTTCTTGTCCTCATCAGTGTAGCCTGTCATAGCTCCTTGTGCGAGCAACCGGGAGTTTTCTCTTTGAATAAGGATGTTGCTGAATCAAGTCCTTTTATCTCCTTTTTCTCATTTTAAAAGGGTTTAGTTAATCCTGCTGGCACTAATATTTGAGCCAAAACGCTGGGTAAATGAATCCATGATGAGCTCTGTGCTACTGTAAGTGACGTCCTGAGTACCAAGCTAGGTGGTGTAAAAATAGCTGGGGTACCAGTATGTGCCAGCACAGGCATTTCTGTGCCTGGAGCAGAGACAGGCCCGAAGAATCTCAGTCACTAACAACTTTCCTGACTTGATTCCAGGTGCACCAGCTGTTTGTTTAGGTAGACAGCCAAACAGCAAACACCCACAAAGCTGTTAACTCTGCAAATCTTCAGTAAGTATTTCCTAAACTACTGCTGACAAATTTCTGATGGGACCTTAATCTCTATCCAATCTATTGGGTGATGTCAAAGCACCATTAGTCAGCATGTCATTGGGCCTACTTTGCCATGTGGCTCAGGGATTTGTTTTCCCATTCCTGCTGCAGAAAAGTGAAACTGGGAAAACTTCACACAGTGAGGGAGATGGGTGCAGCCCCCAGCTCCTGATGGGCTGGTGGACAGTACCCAAATGCCAAGTACCCAATCACACCCAAGGTGGGATTTCAAAAAGAAGCCTGAGCCTGAAGAGGTTTTTCCTTCTCTGTTTTTTATATCTTTGGAAACAAGTGAAAATTATCTCTTTACGGTCATGGGAAAGCAACGTTATTCCTTTTCTGCCCTTACTCATACAAGAGTAGGGGTGGTATCACCAAGGGGGTGCTGCACAGTTAAAACAGGCAATCAGCAGGAAGTCAACACACAAGGCCCTGTCCTAAATGAGCACTGTTAGCTCACGTTTCACACGGGAACTGTTCTGGTTTATACCTGCTTTAGACCTGCTGATATTCAGCATAAACCCCTCACAGTAATCACTGAGAAGAAGCTGGGGCTGGAGGGGAGCAGGCTGCCTGCCACAGCAGCATCCCAGGGTGAAGCCTGCACTTTATTGCTGCTTGGCATTGCCCCAGTTCTGGGACTCAGTGAGAACCCACACAATTTTCTGACGCTGAATCCTTTGTCTCTGGCCATCATATGACGTGAGCCTGGACTAGAGAAGTTATTGCTGTCAACAGTAACAGATACAAAAAAGTCACCCCTTTTTCTGAAAATGAAAACAAACCAAAAGCAAACCAAAAAACCCAAAAGCCTCTCCTGCCAACCGACAAAGCAAGGACACCAGGAAACAGTTCAAACAGGGCCCCTGCAGACAAACAAAGATGCCTGTCAGGGCTTGAGGCAGGAAAAATGGCACAGCTGTACCACCACGTCAGTGAAATTGTATGAGCCTTTCTGTTTTCAAGGATGCAGGCAGATGCCACCTGAAACACAGGACGCTTGGAAATGGCACACACACACAGAGTTAAACCACACACACTCTTTGAGCTTCCCTTCTGAGTCTCCTCTGCACAAATGGCATTAACCCTGCTAGTGCTGCTGGGAACCAAGAGAAGCTGTCCTCATAATAGCTTACACTTGTACAGAACCAAAGGGTAGTTCAGCAAAAAAGGTTTTTTCAGATGGCAAGTAATAATTTCTTAGAAATCACCTCTATATTCATGACTGCAAAATTAAAAACAGACAATGAGATCTGAATTTAGAGGCTAGGCAGCAGAAGGTGACTGTAGACATTAGTTTTGTTGCCCAAGTTGACTCTCATTGAGCCTAATTTTCTTGCCTGCATCCAAGTCACTTTGTAGATACTGTGCCCAGTGTGACTTGTGCAGGGAGGTTGTGCCCCTGGAGAAACACTCTGCAAACAAGGGCTGTCTCTGCAATAAACTGAGTCATGCTCTCATCAAACTAGTAGTCTTTGAAAAGTGCCTGTAAATATGACCCGTTTTTAAAATAACTGTTAGTCAGTTGATTCATTAAAAGGCAAAGAGGCGGATAACATCCTTAGTGCACTTTGTGCTTTTGGCACAGTTTCCACTACCCAGAGAGAGGCTGTGTAATGTCTTTAGGGGAGAGAGTGGTTGTGCACAACAGCCATTTTTTACAGTTCAAAAGATAACTGAATTCCCTGATTGACAAGCTCTAGTGTTTTATCTTCTCTGTCCTCTAGTATCTTATTGCACAGTCCCCCTGGTTCTTCCTAAGGTTAAAGCTGGCTCCTGAGGGCAAGCTTTGGACACTGAGTACCCTAAGTGGTCTGACCAAACTGAAGAAGTGCTGCAGTCCCAGGACACAGACTGTGATTAGATAATCTGATGGCCAGTTGCTTATCACTTGGGGGTTTTTAGGTTTAAATTGAAGGCAGGAGCCAGCTGGGTTAAATTTCCAGTCAGATGCAGAGGAGATGAGACGAGTGGTTTGCAGGAAGTAATTTCTGTCCTCATCTGCAGCTGGCACTGAGGGGCAGCTGGGAGGTACTTCGGGGCAGGAGCACTGATGACTTTTGGCCGGGAAGGGCCGAGCCCATGCAATGGCAGACAGGGCTCCATGGCAACCCGGCTGCCACTCCTGCACTGACACTTGCCACTGCAGAGCAGCACAAGGAAGGGAAAGCTGCAGGAGCAGCGGTTCCTAGCGTTAGAGGGCAGCATCAGAAGCATGCCTTTCTCTCCTAGCAAGGAGGGTAGGAGTGTTTCAAGCAGAAAAAGAAAGGCTGCCATGCAAAGCCTGAAAGAACTCATTTCAGACAACTCTAATATGTCTATCTAAGAGAAAGCAATTTCTTCCTCAACAAAATACAGATCTTGATAAACCAGTGGCTTACAATTTTATTGTAAGATTTCAGAGTGGAAAATACATTCCAGATAAACAATAATTAAAGAGGATTTTCTTACCAAAAAAAGTGGGAAATCTGAATTTAAATCGGTGTGAAGATATGGATCATAATCTGCAAAAACCTGAAGGCATTAATCTTTTGAGAAAATATTTACATATGCATATTATAAGCTTGTTTGGGGATTTGTTATGCACTGGGTAGAGAGTATATTATGCAGACACTAATGAGAGGAAAAATAAGCTTTGTAAACATGTTCTCTATTAAAACTGTACCATGTGTTGCAAGGGTCCAGGTAAGTTCATGGCACCACATGGCACTTGCAAGAGGAGCGGTGCTTTCCCGTTGTACAAATGTAGATGTTCATAGGTGCAGCCAGACAAATTTCCTGTAGCACAGTCCAGAGGCTTCAGCAGCCTCTTCCCAGCTTCTGCCGTAGAAGGTGGTGCAAAGCACCTTTGGTTGTGCCCCTCAAAACACAGCCAGGGAGCCACTCCTCGTTGTAGGAAGAGGCTGTGCTGCTGAAAGTGAGAAATGCTGAAGAAGAGATTATGAGTAATGTGAAGGCATTTTGTTCTCAGAGGTGGTGTCTGCTGTAACTTTGGTGATGCTGTTGGGGGAAATGGCTTCAGTGATACTGACCACATTCACGTCCTAAACCCACTGCTGCAAAATTTCACTACAGTATGTTCATTAAAACTTACCTAGAATCAACAAAAGTGTTCCTCTATCATACTAACTGATCAGTTACAAGAAAGGACGTACAGGATAGTGGCTTATCTCTTACACCTGGCAATTAGCCCTGGCTGAATGGCACTCGTGTCACATTTTTAATGCAGTACAAGTACACCCAGCTCTTAGACAACCAAAAAGGAGCCATGGTGCTGGGCACTAGGCACAGGACACACAGACAGACATATACTCTGCCTTCCTGGCCTGTGGGTTAGCAAAAACCAGAATAATATGAGCAAACAGACTGAAAAATCATAGAGAAGTCTCCTTTTACTGAAGCAAACCAATATGTTGCAATATAAAAAAATTGATTCTTTCAAGCTGCCAGAGATATTAGAGAAGCATTACAGAGAACATCACATTGGCCACTAATTCTTAAAAAAACCTGACAACCCAAACCTCTATAAAAGGAAGCCATTGACGCAGTTCTGATAGTGCTGTTTTAATACATTTTGATGAGATAGTAGTTTCTGTGGCAGCAACTTAGAAATACTGCTGGGCAGATTGATTTAAATGAAACAATTACAGTCTATACTAATGAACCTAAAAAAACCCCTCAAAAATTAAATATTTTTGTGAAGATCAAACAATAGCTGGAGAAGCTACCTTAGACTGTGTGATCCTTGATGGGCACATCTTGAATATACTAGATTTTCTTACTCTCAACTGAAAGTCAATGGTGAGAGTAATGAGGCAATATAATGCTTTACCTTTCTTGTCTTTTATAATAATTTAGTTCAAGCAGGCTTTGGGAAAATCACACTTTTATTTCAAGATCCAGAAGATCAATACAGCAGTATACATTTAGTGCTTGAGGGAAAATTTACTCGAAATCGTTTCATGATGAAAATGCCAAAGGCAGATGCTTTTGTTCAATCTGTTGCTTTGAAGGGACCTTGTAATCTTAATTCCACATTAAAGACTCTTGGCCATTATATCAAACAAAGGCAGTGGGGGTCCCTGTAGAATGATACTATTAAAAAACCCCACAGTATTAACACATTTGAACATAGCAGTCTGTACAATTACTTTGGACTAACAGCTGATCCTACAATGTATGAAAGACTTTGACTCAAATACGTACAAAATCTATCTGCTTTTCTTTGCCTAGCTAGTGCTCCCCCATCCAAGTGAAGAAGGTCACAGAGTATTTCAGCTAGCAATGTTCTACCTCCCACAATTTTGGAGGAATAATCAGCAGAAAAACAGATCAAGCTGAACTTAGAAAAATTCCTGTGCTGATAAATCAGCATTTCCCATTATTTCTGTTTTTGTGGTGGCACATATGATATAGAAGCTTTCCAGATACTTAGAAAATTAGTTGAAACTTGTATTGAAATCATATATCAGGTAAGGATTTACTAGGGAGGGTGACCTTAGTCACTGAGCATTAGACTCTGTTCCCCACTTCATGTCATGGTACTGGCAGCTCGAGACTCCTTCCTGTGGTACCACGTTCTCAGTGTGGCTCTGCGATCCTTCCTGGCAGGCCCAGATGATCCGGTCTCTCAACAACTGCATTTTCCCAAAGCAGGAGAGAAGTTCTGCAGGAGAGAGCAGGAGAGGAGATGCTGCAGCAGTCAGAGAGGATTTAGCTCCAGTATTTGACACCACTCCAGGCTAGGGGGCAGAAGGAGAGGTGATGCTCCCCAGGCACATGCTGTGACTACAGCTGCAGCATCCTTCCTTTTCCCCTAGTTCATATTTGGACTGCATCTCTCCTTGCTAACTTTGGATTCTTATCTATTGTACTCTAAAACCAGGAGCAAATGCCTTGACCTATATTCACAACAGTTGTGTAATTTTCATGTAATATAAGGAAGTTTATTAACCTCACATTATTTCTTTTCAACTGAGATAACAGAAGCAATCAGCACAGATGGTGCTGAACTCTAAGACCCTGCCTGGACAGCAGTGTGAACAGTTAGAATACAGAGGGCTAGTGCAGAATCCCATCCCGTGCTGCTGTCTTGCATCTCTTGTACATCCAAACTGCTATAGTGGGAATTCTGAAGCTGCCTGAATTGCAAAATCAGGCCTTCAGCAGGAGAGAGGATGTTCTGGATCACAGAGAGAGTCCTACTGGGAGATAAGTGACAGTAATGGTCAGGCAAACCTTGGTGTAGAGGGAAATGTTCTAAACTCAACCTCTCAATTAAGGTTTACCCCTCTCAGTTGCAGAGTCAATTGAAGCACGGAAAGAATCAGAATAGTCTATGTGTGCAATAAAGCTGGGCTTGCTCCCAGTCTGGCAGCCAGTGTCATCCTGTGGCTGGCATTTCAAGTATAGCCACCTTGCAATTAAGTTGTTCACAGTGTAGGAGTTTCATTCTTTCAAATCCTGAGACACAAGAACTGGATATTTCAGGTAATATCCCCCTCCCCACCTCCCCCCCGCTAATGATTGTAATCTTATTTCCAGCTGAGATTTAATACACTGCAGGTAACTTCTAAATGTGGTGATTGTTTTTGGAAGGCAGGTAAAATGACCAAGGAGGAAATTGAAATAAACAGGACAGAGACCCAGAACACCAGTTTTAGAGAGCTGATCCTACAACGCAGGACACCTTTACTCTACGGAGGGCAAGTGTAGGGGTAGGCAAAGGGGAGCAGGAAAGGAAGAATGCCCAAAGCCACTAATGCCAGTATTTGGAAGAGTGCCTTGAAGGCTTTAGTCTTTCCTCTATAGTCCTGAGAGGAGAAGGAAAAGCAAAGTGAGCTTCCCTGCCTCCTCCCAGTGGGTCTGCTGGAGCCTAAGCAGAAGGGAGTCCCTCCAGGGGACTGAAAGCAGTAAAATATTTCACTACAGTTCACATTCATTTTTTTTTTTCAGTCTGCAAAAAACTGAGGAAAGTTTCTTGAAATTCAACAACTTATCAATTATTTCTAAAATGGGGCTTTATCCATGAATCTGGACCCCAATATTGTTACTTGTCAAATGTGCAGGTCATGAAAGAAACTTTTCATTATATATTTTGTACTAAAGGTCTCTGACTCTTGGACATAAAAACATAAAGAGCTAGAGAACAACTGCTTGACTTTTCTAGTTTTATGAATTTACATGCTCTTATCCAGACTTCCTGAAACCAATCTTTGCCTGTGACTGCCCTGCAGCTCTCACACACCACTCCAGAGCCAGCTGTGCATGAGCAGCTGCAGTTTTCTCGCAACTTCTAGAGGACAGTATGACCAAAGGAGAGAAAGGGGTTTAATTGTGCACGTGTCTTAGTAACAGCGCACTGATTTTTCATAACACACATGAACTTTAAAGATCCAGGTATTTTATGATCATACTCTGCTTTCTCGCTGCCCTGCATTCCTCTCTTTCCCGAGCGTTTGGGGTGGAAGCAGACCCTCGATGTGCAGTAGCCAAATCCCCCAGGTGTCACAGTACTCCGAGATCAGTGCCGGACCAGCAGGGCAGCGGCACTGCCGAGCCGTGATTGTCCCCGGAGCGGGACTCAGGCTCCTTCCCGGGAGGGAGGCTCAGCTGCCGGCCCAGAGCTCACCCATCGCTGGTTCACTGCTGCCCGCAGCCCGGGCCTGTGCTCGGGGCACCGAGCACAGCTCCGATCTCCCGTCCCTTATCTGCCGCTTCGTGCGCCGGGGATCGGCTTTTGCAACTGCGCTGAGGTACTCCACATGTGAACCCTGGACTGTGATAGTTCCTTCAGGTGTTGTGTAATTTTGAAGCAAGAACAAGTCATTTTGAGACAAGAACTAGTCATTTCGAGTTCTGTGTGAATAGGAAAGAAACACCAGAGTGCGGCGAGCCCAAGGGCTGCCGATGGCTCCAGCACGCCACGCCCCAAGGCTACTGTTAAACACCTTCTCCACCTCAAAATACAGGTGGAAAACATCTCTTCCAGGGATTCCAGCAAAACTGCACATTAAGTGGATTTTTGAGCAACCATTTATTTAGGAGAGGTCAGTGGTAGGGCAGCAATCCCTGTGAAAGGTTGTATTTACAGTATGTTATATCGGCTTCAAGGCCCGGAATCGTTTCTTAGAAGCCAGCACACGCGGAGAGGACCGGCGCAGCCGCAAAGGATCCCGCAGGCCAATAGCCGCGGGGTCAGGGTGTCCCGGTGCCGGGCCAGCTCGGCGTGCGGTGCCGGCCGGGCCGGGCCGGGCCGGGCCGGGCTGGGGCGGCCGTGAGGGGAAGGCGGCCGGGCCGTGAGGGCAGCGCGGCCGTGAGGGCAGGGCGGCC
>VYXC01006951.1:22550-44391 GCA_013397175.1 Platysteira castanea
CCACGGGCGGGTCGGCTCGCAGTGCCTCGTCCCCGGCCGTGGGTTATCCTTTAAGTTGTCTTAGGTTTGGAAGTGATGCTTAAAGGTGGCTGGGATTACATAGCACAGGGGTTCTCCCACATTTTATAGCAGAATTCAGCCATTTCTTCCAGTGCTGTAAGAAGGTGCCATTACAGCTGTATTAAAACGAAGGGGGAGGTTTCCACGGTTCCCAGGCGCGGGTCAGGCTGGGCTTGGCTGTGCCCGGCTCTGTGGGGGTCAGGCTGGGCTTGGCTGTGCCCGGCTCTGTGGGGTTTGGCTGTGCCCGGCTCTGTGCGGGTCAGGCCGCTGCCCCGGGGCCCCTCCGGCCCCGCTGTCCCCCGCTGTCCCCCGGCGCTGCCCGGGCGGGCCCTGGGGTTGGGAAGGACGGGGAGCGGCGCCGGGACTTCACGCTGTCAGCTTTACAGGGAGCACTGAGTTGGCCAAATAGCCATTGAACAAAATACCCATTTTATACCTTGAACAGCCGCAGCTGCTTTTATCAAACTTTCACTGTTTGGTTGTATCGCCAATTTCCTTGTGCTGCTGTTAGCATGGGGCTCTTGTGCTTCATGTATGGTGTGTGAAAACAGCGTTGAAATTTGTTTAGGCTTGAGGCTGATGTTGATGAACCTGTTGCTCAAAAAAACAAATAAATAGTCAACAGACAAGTGATAATTTACTGAAAGGTAGTTTCAGTGGTTTCTCATCTTCAGTGAAATCTGGATCCTCTCTGTGGGATCTCAGTGGAACAGAAATGGCAGCTCCATGAATTTTCTGCTCAAAAAAACCCCCAGAAGTACAATAGGTTAACTGAAAAATGGTAGGAAAACTGGAAATAAAATAGGATTTTTGGTTACCAGTTTGTTCTGGTGGTTGCTTTACAGCAAGTCCAAAATGTTACCTGGATCATGTAGTGCCAAAATGTAAGCTCTCTGAAAATACCAAACTTCTGAAATAAGCATTGAAAATCAGCAGCTCCAGGCAAAAGAAAAATATCCTTTAAAGAAACAGATGTAGTTTAATGTTCCTAGCTATATTTCACTTTCAGTACAATAAAATAAAAGAGCTCATCTGTGAGCTTGGGCCTGAGTGATCATAAAAATTGTATGTGACAGCCAGCAGGAAACCGTCAGCTACTGTGGGAGGCCTTTGCCACTCTGAGCAGTGGTTGAATGCTGGTACCAGACTGGAGAAGACAAGGAAGCTGAGCTTCTCTTGTCCTGTTTTGTTCTTGAAAGTATCCACTTCTGAGACCGGCTAAGGTTTATTTGCAGGAGCTTGCATAGCTTCATAGAGGCATGCACCACAAAGCAGTGCTTGTACCAAATGCACTTCTTTATCAAATGTGTAACTGTACATGAGAGTTTTGGGTTGAGTTTGTGGCTGCAGATGCTGGAGTCCTTGTGCTAACAGAAGAAACTGACCTTGAAGGACCAGCCAATGTGTTGTATTGATTCAATTCTGATAATTCTGCTGATGGAGGTCCAGAGGAGGCCACAGAGTTGATCAGAGGACTGAAGTGCCTCTCCTAAGAAGACAAGCTGAGAAAATTGGGGCTCTTCAGCCTGGAGAAGGGAAGGTTGTGTGGAGACTCCCAGCACCTTCCACTGTCTGAAGGGGCTACAGGGAAACTGGCGAGGAAACTGGCAGTTGATCAGGAACTGTAGTGGTAGGGCAAGGAGTAATGGGCAGAAACTGAAAGAGGGGAAATTGAGGCTAGATATTAGGAAGAAATTCTTAAGAGTGGTAAGGTACTGGAACAGGTTGTCCTGGGAGGTTGTGGATGCCCCAGCCCTGGCAGTGTTCAGAGCCAGGCTGTGCAAGGCCTTGAGCAGCCTGGTCTAGTGGGAGGTGTCCTTGCCCATGACAGGGCCTTGGGACAAGATGAACTTTAAGGTCTGTTCCAACCCAACCCATTCTATGATTCTGTGATTTGTGTGTTTTGTGGTATATAACTGAGTGATGAGAGATCATGGACCAACATGAAAAGCTTGTAGTTTCTTCTCTAGGGAGAATTTTGTGGCAGTTTTGTTCCAAGGCAAATAACATAGTTTTACACTGCTTACACTGTGATTGCGTGTGTATTTGTAGGGTTGATCCATGTCTGAGGCAGTTACATACGTGTACCCATTCAATTTACTGCAAGTTGTTGAACAGCCAGTCCTATGTGTGACATTTTTTTCTTGTGATCTTGAGTATTATGAGAGTTCTCTTTCGCAGTTTTTATTTGCCACGGAAGGCTGGGTGTACAGCCATACACCTTTTTGTAAGACTGAAATTCAATATTGTCTCTGGAAAGAGCTCTCTGTGTTGGCTGTGGAAAGCCTGTGCACGGTTCATGGGTGCCAAGTGACTGCATCTCTGCAGGCAGAGCAGCACCTGTGGCTGTTCTGCCCTGTCAGTCCATCCATGGGCTGCCATCTGGGGGCTTGCAGGAGAAAATAGAGAGCAAGAGGTGTGGAGGAAGCAAGCTCCTCTAAGGTGAATATTCTCTCTAAAACCTAGCTGGTTTTCTCTGCAGAACTCCAGGTGTGAAAGTAGGTGTATTGCCTGGCAAGCTCCTGCTGTCTGAGGTATGAATTAACATGAGTGCTCAGCAGAGAACCTGAGAGCAGAGCAGGATTTGCAGCAGCACTCAGCCCAGCCCTCGGGCCCAGGGCCCAGCGTGCTCAGCTGTTGTGATTTCTGCAGCAGCCTTAAAACAAGGATCAAGGCCATGCTCTAAAGAAACTGTGCCAGTCTAAAACAACTGCAGAGGCCACATTCTGCTGTGGATTAATAGTGTGGCATCATGTTCAGACAGGGAAAGTGGGATCTGTTATGTCCAAGGAAGAACATGCTTTCACTGAGAGAAAACGTGCAGAAGAACTGTCATTTGCACTGGAATGCATTTTAGCTTTAGCATTAAGATCCCAGTGAAAGGCACACTTAAATGGCTTAGTAAAACTACTGGTAGGAATTGCTGCCTTACGTAATTATTTTTCCTTGGGTCTTATTTGGATTCTCAAAGGTTTTAAGTGTAACAAAAGCTTTAATAGTAGACCTAAGGGAAATTAAAATGTGCCTTTGTAGCTGGTTCCTATGAGCTCCAGGGTGTAGGAATAGGCCTGGAGGAGAGAGGTCAGAGTTCTCCCTTTTTTTCTTCTTTTTTAAATCACAGAAAAAGATCCCCAAACTTGTGAAGTGAGTAAAACTGCAATGAAGGTGACTTTTTTCCTTCCTTTGAAGCAAAACATGAGACAGGCTGTGCTACAACCTCTGCCTGTTGGGTTTTTTTTATCAGCAGATACAAAAATCTGAGAGCAACATACGGTATAATGGTATCTGATGATGTTTCCTCCCTTTTATAATGTCCCTTAAGGTGAGTGTGTGATTTCCAGGCCCTGGCATTACTTACTCCAAGGAATGATCATGCTGGGAGAGCAGCGTTTGCAGCCTCTTGTGCATTGCTGAATTACTGAGCCACAGCTTTGTACCTGGAAAGCCTTGCCTGTTTTTAGTTTAAGGGTCACTATCTGACTTAAAACTTTTGGTAGCTTTTGCTAGGATTTTATGAACTTGCTTCCTTCTTCCTACAGGCATGGGTACCCCAAAACAGAAGCTTATGCTGTGCTGCCAGGCTGTGCTGATGTGCTGTGATAGGAAGTCTGCAGCCCTTGTAATCATCACCTGCCTTGGTGCTGGGCTGTCAGGTGTGTGTGGGAAGGAATCAAAATAAATACCCTTGGGTTTTGTGCACCATCAGCTGAACTTCTAAGCAGATAGTTTGAAAATTGGATTAGCAAGAGCAGTCTTTTACCTTCTAAAATTACTTACGCTGTTATATCAAGTAGTTAGAAGCAAGTAAAATAAAATATTTTATTAGCTCTTTTATGCTGTGTCTGCAGTAGGAAATTATAGGGTTTACATTTCCGAGGTTGATAAAGTCTTTTAGGGCGTTATGGAGCTATAAATCAAAGGTTACTTTTCAGATTGCCTATGAAAGCTATATAATAATTAAGACGTGGAGCTTTGCTCCTCTAAGGTTAAGTCCTTTGGTGCTTGGTTCATTTCTCGTCATCTTAACATAGTAACAAGTTAACTGCACCTTTCTGGCATCTCCTGTAAAGCGTAGCTGATAGAAAGTGACCATCCAGTCAGTCTTGGATAAGCTGAGGTTGAGGGACAAATTGGACTTAAATCATAGGATTTTATGGATAAATTGTATTGATCATCTCTAATACTGAAGCTCCAAAGCACAGCTTTGCTATATTAAGCATAAAACACCACCCCCAAAAGAAACTGCTTTTAGATTCTTCTCATATCGTCTGGTTAAACTCCTCCTTCTGCTCCAGAGCCTACAAAAGCTATAGTGTTTCTACTGGTAAAGCTCCAGAAACTGCACTTAGGGACCTGGAACACATGTGAATGAATCAGCTGCATATTCTTGAAGTACTTTCAGCATCTAAAATTACTTAATAACAGCAAGCTCTCTGCTTTTAAACTGTATCCTCACAGTTGCAGTCTGTTGAGTACAATCTCACAGAAACTTTCTGGGCTGTCTCAGCACATTTGTGCTGCCTTAGGGACAAGTGGTGGTACCCAATATATGCTCCTGTGGCCATGTGTGAGTTCAGTCACCCGCTGAAGCTGCTTGTGTGCATGCAAGAATAAATATACATACATAGAAAAGAGATTTGCAGATCCTGTGTGAGTATGGGAAATGCTGTTGTCCTGTGTCTGCTCTCCATCATCTTTTCTCTCCACTCCCTGTTTCAGGGACGGAAGGTTTCCCAGAAGGACTTGCTGAAGTTTGCTAGACTTAATGTAAACTTCCACTTCTGTTTTCAGCAGCTCAGCACCAATTTTCTTCCCTCCTGCCTTGCCTCTCCTCAGCTGACACGGGCTGTAGTCACTTTGTGTTGTGTTACCTAAAGGGATGTAATGCATCACGTGCTGTGGGTTGTAGCTGCAGCCAGCCCTGTCTGCTGTTGCCACCTTTTTCCTCTGGTACTTGTGTGAGCCGTGTTTGATGGTTGCTTGTGCAGTGCTTGTGTACAGCATCTCTTCCCATGAGTGAGTGATGAGCCTCTTGTTAGTAGAGTTGAACCAGACTAAAGTAATGAACGCTGTGCATCTAAACTGTGCTAACCACTGTCTTTGCCACTAATTGTCAATAAAACAATCTCTTCTAGACCCTCCTTTTGGCTGGGGAATGAGACTTTGAAAGTGCCTGTAGCACTCTTTGCCTTGAACAGAAGACGACTGTGTGAACGCCTGAGGCAGAATAAGGATGTCCAGAAGAATTCAATTGTTCTGCTGCAGGGTGGAGAAGAAACCCAGAGATACTGTACTGATACTGGTATTGTGTTTCGCCAGGTAAGAGCTGAGTCAAAACTTCAAACTGAGAAACTCTCTTCAACTGCATGAATTTTAAAGTGATTTCAAATTATTTTCCCTTTATGTCTCAGATGTGCATTGTCTTGCTTCACTTAAATAAATTGGCTTCTTTATAACATTGCTTCTTCAGCTTTGAGTTGCTCTCACTTTCAGTGCTTTAGTGCAGGCTCATTATCTGGTTTAAAGTGCCTAAACCTGTTCAAGGGCTTACTGCTCCTCAGTGTTTGAATCTGATCTTGAAGACAGCAGTGGAATATTTCTTAATTCTTTCAATCTTGTCTGCGACCAAAAAAAAAGCTTAAGCTGAATTAATTAATAGAAAAGTATATTTCATGGTTTTGTAAAACAGCAGCCTGTCTCTTGGAATTTACATATGTCTTCTTAAATTAGACTCTTCCTTATGTACCTATGTGTTCTTCTGTCACAAATAGGCCTTAACAAGTTCTGGGGATGTTGGTGTAAAAGAACTCAAATTATGCATATCCCATACCCTGCATGGTTTCTGCAGCACTTTGTTTTGTGAATTTAATTGAGCTGCTGTGTGTTATGAAGAAACAAACTCAGTAAATTCTACTTTAGATAGCGCGTATCTTATTGTAGTTATTAGTCTGGTTTTAGAGGAGATGCACCTTTCAGGGCACTAGAGCATATGCCTGTCCTTACCAAACTTAAATCCTGTATTGTTAGGTGTTTTGTTGTTTGCTTGCTTGTTCTTAAAATAACTCTTGGCTAAGGGCTGTTCCCTAGTGCAGCTTCCTCTTCTCTAGGGAAGGTTGGGTTTTCACTTCAGCACTCTGCCTTTGCAGTCCAATGAAGCTGCACTCTGCTTTTGCCTGGTCTCTTGGAATGTAATTGTCTCTCCCTGATAATAGATTCCCTAATTCTCGATTGGAAGAACGTATTTTAACGTGTAGTGTATGTTTATTGTGCTGAGTTAACCTGTTTATGGTAGCTTATTAATCTCTGATCCTTTGCAATTGCTAACAAAGAGATTTGTATTATTCTAACCTAAAACTGACCAGTCTGAAAAAGTTTAGACCTAAACCACTTCTCCCCCTCCAAAAGCAAGAGACCTTTTCCAGATATGTGGAAATAGGAATTAATATGTACTGTAGTGTATTTTTAGAGCTGGTAGAAGTGAGGTCTCTCTACTAAGAGTATATTTTGTTTCAACCTAGGAATCTTACTTTCACTGGACTTTCGGAGTAACTGAAGCAGGCTGCTTTGGAGCAGTAGATGTTGATACTGGAAGATCTATGCTTTTTGTTCCACAACTCCCTGAAAGCTATGCTGTTTGGATGGGAAAGTAAGACCTGTCTTTTCACTGCCTTCCAGCATATCTGAGTACTTCACAGAACGTAGCTGTCTGTAGGGCTCCAGTGCTGTGTCATTTCATCAGGTTCCACCAGGTCATGCAGTGTGAATGATACGTGCATAGGGTGATCTATACAAAGGTACAAAACATGAGCAGTTGATACTGATCATGTGATGTGAAATGATCCACCACCATTTGGAAAACAATACCCTTAGAATTGGAACCCATGAATTTCATGGTATCTCTGAGAGGAAGGTGAACCATAAAGAAAAGTCAGGATCCTGTGTTAAGCCCAAGGAGGTTAAGTAATAAAGCAGGCTTTTTCAAGCTGCTTTGCCAGTTAGCAGCAGCCTTAGCTAATGAAGCTTTTTGAATGGCATAAGGTAGTTTAGCCTTGATATTTTTGATATTTTTTTTAAATGAATGCACAGACTGGGAAATAAGATTTTAATGCTATTCTATGAGTATGCCATAAACATCTCTCTATCCACCTTGGTAGTAAATACTGCACAGTGCCATAGTAGTGGAGGAATTGATTTATTTATGCATTTGTTTATTTTCTCAGTCTTAATTGTATTTATACCCTCTACCAAACTGTAAATTTTTGTATCATCTACATTGTCTCAGAGCATTGGATTGCTTCTAATTTAAACTTTTGACAAGATGCTTCACTTCTAATTGAAGCTATCACTTTGTATTTTAATGCTGATTTTGGGAAAACAGTTGTAACTGATGCCATGTGCTGAACTGTGCCAGACCATATGGCAGGGCATGGCTGCTGTCTTCTCAGAGAGCTTATCTGAATATCACTGTCTCAGACCTGTCTGGGGACTGCAGTCGTGATGGCATAAAAATCTGCATACTGCTGTCTGAAATATTTCAGCTGTGAGCCACACCTGTCTGGGATGGCAGGTTCTGTAACCCCGGTGTGTACTCTGAAATCTGTTCCCACTTGGTGCTTGTTGCCACTTACAGACAAAGTTTTTTCCTGTCCTTAAGTTCTCCTCTGCTAGTTCAAAACAGCTGTGTCATACCCACACTGATTGTGCCTAATGTAAAAAAGCTTAAAAATATTATTGGAATTCCAGAATCTCATTTTGCATTCTTAAACAAAATATTGTAGTGTTTATAAGTAGTGGCCTTTTTGATTTGTTTGTGCAGCACTTGATACCTGTCCATTTACAGAATTACAAGTCTAGTTAGAAGTGGTTTATTGTCATTGTGTCTTCTTACAGAGTATAACAAATGGTCTTTGTTGTTTTGTACATTCTTCTCCTTACCCTTCCTGAATCCCTCTGTTTGAATCTTGTTTTCTCTCTGTCAGCCATGGTCACGTACTTTTCCTGCTTGTCAGGAGGAGGATGGATGAATAACTCATTTGTGAGTCAGTAGCGGTTCTGCTTCAGAAGTTGGTTGGCAGTGGGTACTGCACACGGCTAGGGATTGTGTTCCTTCCCAGAAGATTCAGTTTGAAGTCAAAATTAGCACTGAAAGAAAAGCACAAATAAGTATGCCTTCCATCCACTGCAGTTTATCTAGTATAGCTTGCCTTGGGAGTGCTTACTGCTGTGCCCATGGAAGGCTCTGTCCACCCCCTGAAGCAGCAGTCCCTGAACACCAGTGAGGCAGGACTCAGTGTAACGCTTGGTGTGGTACTGGTGAGGTTGGTACCTTGCAGAGCTCTGCAGCTGCTCTCTAGTTCATAGCTCAGGGGGCAGTTGCTTCATGCGGTGTTTATACTCCTTTCTGTTTCAGACAGATGTGGGAATCTGTGAATTTAGGCAGAAACACACTCTCTTAAAATTAAGCAAAAGGCTCTTTACTACAGTTTTACCACTGCTGTATTACTAAATATATCATTTGATGTACTGTTGTGCCTTCACTTCTGAAGAACACATGTTTGAGTTCTTTTGAAGCATAGTGTGGGTAATGTGTCGTTCAGAAGGGCTAATCTTTTTGCCTTGAAGTAATACAAAAATGGGGTTTCTTGACTGCATTCAAATTGCAGTCCTAGCTTGCCCAAAGCCAGTGCAGTGTCTGAGAGTGTTTGCTTGGAGATCAGCAGACCATCAGTTTACAGATGAGACCATGGGCACTGTAATTTTTCCAGCCTCAGCACTGCACTTGTTTTTTGAGGTGCTGCATGCTGAGGTGGTGCTGGGGACTCTGCAGAGCAGGTGGGCACGGAGATGGTGGGCACACCACTCTGGGTGGGGGTCAGCCCACAGCCCAGCACTGAGCAGTACTGCTGCTGAGGGGGACTACCACTTTGGAAGGGTTACCTTCCAAACTTTATGCTGAATGTGTGCACCCTGAAGATTTGTAAATAGTTGTAAGGCTACCTTTCAGAAGTCCATCAAGCCAAAATAACCTCTGCAGTTTTAAAAGGAAGGAGAGATTGAATTTGCAGATTGAATTTCGCAGATTATGGACCTTCTCTGATTGGGCCAGAGCCTCTTAAGGTGGCAGTTGCAGAACTGTTACGAGCGTAATTGTAGGACTGGTGGTCCTACGTTCATGGAAAGGATGGCAACAACATTGCTCTCTTTTTAAATTGTGGGTGTGGGCATTTCTCCAGATGTTGGGCCCGCCAATTCTTAGCTGTTGGCTGGAAAAACCTTTTCAAGTGAGAGAACCACTTTGCCTGTCTCCTGACCTGTACCTCTGCCCCTGTCCCTCTGTCATTTGTAAGGCAGAAACAGACTCTGAGGGTGACTCTGAGCCTAGTGGGTGGCTTTTCTGCTCCTGAGTATTTTTCTATTTTTAACTTCAGAAGGAAGAGTTTAAGAAATGAATCTGGTAGTATAGGATAGTAAAGGCTTCAGAAGTGTAACTGTTTTGTAAATGCCCCTCTTTCTTGGCACAGTCAAGTCCAGTTTGTTGTGCAACAAAGCTGTTAGCAATCATTTCTGTTCCTAGAAAGCATTAAGTTGGTATGACTGCATGTCTTCACAAAGACTTCAGTTTTGCTAATTAATGCTGCACCTGCCATTTACCTCCTTAATTATAAATGACTGTACGAGGCAGTGTGCTGATTAAAGATATTTTATAAAGTATAACATACTGTACAGCAGCTGCTTTATGTGGAGAGCGTGCCAAAATAACTTCATAGCCTTTGCATGTAGAGTGTTTTTAATGGCAGACTAAAAATATTTAACCCTTTCATGCTCTAACTTTGGAAATACATATTAAATGTATTAATGGTTCCGAACAATAAAATAGTTCTGTGGTGCCTAATTAATGGTGCAATCTCCTGTGTTTTCTCTGAAGTTCTGCTGGAGACTGGTAAGTATTGCAGCTTTAATCCAGCATTGCACCCACTCTAAGTAATGTTTTTCCATGAATTTGATTGAAAGCTATCTGTGTGTTCAAAGTTGAACCTTGGAGTAGCACTTGGAGCTGCAATAAAGCACAGTGAAATGTTTTGCAAATGTTAGTTATTTCTCAGTGACCTAACGAGGAAGCTCTTTAAAACACGGTTATAAATTTTAGGTAGGTTACAACCAAAATCAGCCTTTGGTTTTGGTGATCACACTTGACTGACATCAGCAAAGCTGAGTAGTTTTACTGCCTTTTGAAAAAAGTACAGAAGTATATGATTGGGTTTTTTTGTTTGTTTGCTTTTTTCCCCTTAACACTTTTGTAAAAGAGAGTAGCCTCTCAGTCTGTGTGGGCTTTTACCTTTTTTTTCCTTAAAGACTTTTTGTGACCGTAAAAATTAGAAGCTAAGAAACTGATTTCTTGTTCTCCTCAGAAGAGATGGGTGAGATTTTTGTGGCGTTTTTATTTTGAATGACTGTGAGTATTAAATGGTGCACAGCATGGTTTGTTTATCTGACTGTACCATGCTGATGGAGACTGGAGCATTAATTACCCTTGGTCTGCCGACGAGAGGGCAAGGTCTGTCCAGGGGAAGCTGACAGTGGAGACAGCTCTTGGAAAGATGGTGGAGTGCCTGTGGGGGTTGTAGGGAATGAACTCCAGATTACCTTAACTGCTCTTCTTAATGTGCGTTTTGCAGGAATGAAGGACATCTCCTACAGAAGTTTTATTAAGTGGAGCATTCAGGTCCTCTTCTCCATAGCCTGCTCCAGAGCTATGTGTTCTTTGGTTTTACCTTCAGAACTGATCTGCCATCTCCTGCTATTTTTTATTGTAATTTTTCTCTAAAGTGAAATATACTTTTCTTTTTCTGTGTCTCTTGTACTGATCTTTTACTGCAATTTTTCCCTTCCCAGTACCCACTGAATCTTTATTTTGCTGTTTAAAAAACCCCCAGATTTTAATCACTTCAGGTCATCTTATTACTTTTTGTAATAAGATGTTTTGTACCAACTGGCATTGCAGTTTATCTGAAAGGTTTGCACCTGGAAATGTCCTCTGTGGATCTCAAACATACTCAGTTCTGTTTCTGTTTCTGAGTAGTGTCAGAACTAATTTCCATCTTTGCACTATCCCACTAATCAAGACTTGCAGCCCACTTCTGTTTATTGCTGTAACTTCTGGGAGCATCAGTCTAAATTGACACAGCACTTTTCAGTGTGGCAGTTGGAGGGTTTCCCAGCCCGGGAAATGCTCATCTTTTCATCTATTTATTTATTTTTATTTTCTGCTTTAGGCTTTTCCATGTTTTATTATGACTAGTCATTTGGTTTCAGGTTACATTGTAGTGTTTCTGTCCAAGCCAATTTGAGTTGATTTTGGAGAGTAAACATTCTTGAGAGAGATTTTTGTCAAATATTGTACTATTATTCAGATCGTACATCTGTTACTTTACCCTTCATCTGATCCTTTCAAAACTGCACAATAAAGCTGGGCTTTTGATTGATGAGACTTACTTGTGCAATTCTCCAGGCTGCTTATTTTCCATGATTCCAGTTCTCTCCCTGGTACAGTGATTCCCATTTCTTGTCCCCCATTCATTTATTATTGTATTTCATAGAATCATTGAATGGCCTGGGTTGGAAGGGATTAAAGATCATCAAGTTCCAACCCCCTCACCACGGGCAGGGTCACCTCCCACTGTCCCAGGCTGCTCCCAGCCCCAGTGTCCAGCCTGGCCTTGGGCACTGCTGGGGATCCAGGGGCAGCCACAGCTGCTCTGGGCACCCTGTGCCGGGAACTCGGCATGCTCACAGGGAACAATTTCTTTCTAATACGTAATCTAAACCTGCTCCCTTTGAGTTGGAAGCCACTCTCCCTTGTCCTGTCACTCCAGGCTCTTGTAAATAGAGTTTCTCCATCTTTCTCGTGGGCTCCTTCAGCCACTGTAAGGCTGCAATTAGGTCACCCCGAAGCTTCTCTTTTCCAGGCTGAACAATCCCAGTTCTCCCAGCCCTATTATCATCTTGGTGCCTGCTCTGGGCTCTCTGCAGCAGCTCCAGGTCCTTCCTGTGCTGGGCCCAGCTCTGCAGGTGGGGGCTCAGCTGGGGCAGAGGGGCAGAACCCCCCTGCCCTGCTGCCCACGCTGGGGGCTCAGCCCAGGGCACAGGGGTTTCTGAGTCCCAGCACACACAGCTGGGGCAGGGCCAGCCCTCACCCACCAGCATCCCCACGTCCTTCTCCCTGGGCTGCTCTGGACCTGTTCATTCCCAGCCCGGGTTGATCCCGAGGGTTGCCCCAACACAGATGCAGCTCCAGCACTTGGTCTTGTTAAACCTCATGAGAATCCCAGGGGCCTGCTGCCCAATTTCTCTGTGGATAAAATTTACTTTTTCAGAATAATAATGCCTGGATTGCTCTTGTCATGTTACTGACAATTGTTTTCTCTAAAAGCACTGCACAAATGCTCAGACTTCTCAAATGCTCAGTTTAGTCATTGTCCCAATGTTCTCATTGTCCACAAGCCTTGTGTGGTCTGGGATGAATGTGTATTGTTTTTATGAATTTTACTTCAGTAATTATTTTTATAAATCCTTGCTTTCTTACTGCTTTCTTAAACAGCTTAAGCTTCTTCTCGAGAAGGCTTGAAATCATAGTAGAAATTTGTANTTCAGCCACTGTAAGGCTGCAATTAGGTCACCCCGAAGCTTCTCTTTTCCAGGCTGAACAATCCCAGTTCTCCCAGCCCTATTATCATCTTGGTGCCTGCTCTGGGCTCTCTGCAGCAGCTCCAGATCCTTCCTGTGCTGGGCCCAGCTCTGCAGGTGGGGGCTCAGCTGGGGCAGAGGGGCAGAACCCCCCTGCCCTGCTGCCCACGCTGGGGGCTCAGCCCAGGGCACAGGGGTTTCTGAGTCCCAGCACACACAGCTGGGGCAGGGCCAGCCCTCACCCACCAGCATCCCCACGTCCTTCTCCCTGGGCTGCTCTGGACCTGTTCATTCCCAGCCCGGGTTGATCCCGAGGGTTGCCCCAACACAGATGCAGCTCCAGCACTTGGTCTTGTTAAACCTCATGAGAATCCCAGGGGCCTGCTGCCCAATTTCTCTGTGGATAAAAATTACTTTTTCAGAATAATTGATGTCTGGATTGCTCTTGTCACTTTACTGACAATTGTTTTCTCTAAAAGCACTGCACAAATGCTCAGACTTCTCAAATGCTCAGTTTAGTCATTGTCCCAATGTTCTCATTGTCCACAAGCCTTGTGTGGTCTGGGATGAATGTGTATTGTTTTTATGACTTTTACTTCAGTAATTATTTTTATAAATCCTTGCTTTCTTACTGCTTTCTTAAAGAGCTTAAGTTTCTTCTTGAGAAGGCTTGAAACCATAATAGAAATTTGTATTGGTGCATTGATTGGCCATCTCTACCAGCATACACCTTTAAGTGAGTGCTCCAGCTGGTGGGTTTGTAAGTGTTAAAGTGCTTCTTTTTCCTCTCCTCTTTTTGATTCAGGCATGTTGAGAAAAGAACCAGCACTGAGCAAATCTGTTTGACGAGGCTCTACCAGAGTTTTTTAATATCCGGATGTGGCTTCAAACCACAGAATGAGATAGCACGTCTCATTGCTGTGGTGTGACAGGGAATGTTGATAACTCCCACCAGGCATTTCTTATTTTATACTTTATGTAATGTGCTACCAGGAGTACTGAGTTCAGTGATATAAGCTCCCGATAACATTTTGAAATATCAGAGAATCTAAGAGGTTTTTTTAATCAGGTGCACCCTGTGTTTTTTCTACAAAACCACTGCTGCTGGTAGAAGGTGAGCTGCAGCAAAAGGAAGGTCCGTGGGGGTTTGGCAGCAGTGCTCCAGCAGGGCTCTGCACCTCCTCACTGCCTTCTGCTGTGCCACTTCCCAGCCTGAGGGCAGAGCTCTGCTTCTTGTTGCCCTGCATTAGGAAAGGCTTCAGTGAAAAAATCTCAAGTGAAATACCTACAGCGGTTCCTCTATTCTTGCCCTTCTAAAATTCCATATTCTTAGCTCTCGATGTTAACTGTTTTCCTTAGGTTTTTTATTCCCTGCGACTTGTATGCACAGGAAGGACTCTCTGAAAGAGTGTGGTCCCTGTTGATAAACAAAAACCAAACCCAACTGTTCTGTTAAAATGTGTTAGAGAGATGTGTCATTAATATTAATGCTTCCTAGAAGCCAAATGTGAGTGTAAAGCAGACAGGTTGTGTTTTTCTGCTGTGCACCCCTTGCTGGAGCCCTGGCAGTCGGAGCAGGGGCCACAGCCCCACTGCTGGGGGACACCAGGTCCTGCTTTGTCTGGCGGGGCAACGCCACTCAGTGCATAGGGCACTGGGTGCCAGGGCAGGTTCTGCCTTTTCTCTGTGCCCATTGGGTTGTGTCAAGGTCATTTAATTTCTCTGGTTTAGCTTTCCTTACAAGTTGTGAAATGGGAATGTTATCATCCCCTTCCTTCTTAAAGCTGTTCAGGTCATCTATTCCTGATGTAAAAATCAGTGCTGCTTTTCTCGTTCTGTTACTGATGGATATGGGAGCTGTGGGACATGCTACTCACATTCCAGAGCTTGCTATAGTGCTTTCATGTGTGGGATATTACATATTACTTGTTTCCCCTCTACTATTGGTGTTTTTCCAAAGTACAAGCAAAACATCTGCAATTGACAGATTCGGTATGTAACTTTCTTTGTTAAGAGTCGTGAATTGAGACCAGTGTTTGAGTGGAACACTTACCATATAGTGACCTAGAAATTACACTTAATAACTTAACCACTATAATTCTTGTGCTCTTTTTATTTAAGAAGAGAGCTTTCTAATGAGTATTTGTCATCAGTTTAATGCTACAAGAAATCTTTCAGGGATTTCAGTGTGTAAACATTTCCTTAGTCACACTTCTCTCTGTATAGAGCCCGTGACTCCAAAGAAGAATTTTATTTGCAGAGAGAAATAAAGCAAAGGTTACCAGTTGCAAGTTTTCTGTGTTTCTGTTGGGTAGCTCTTGATAGTATCTCTTAAATGTTTAGCTGAGAGACTGCTGCTTGAGGTAGAATTTATAGAAAGTCTAAAGAGCTGTTCATCTTTTGGGAATGGCTGTAGTGGGAATGGCTGAGCAGGGGCAGTGAGACTGTATACTTGAAGTAGATGGAATAGGTAGGTCAGTGTTCGGCTTTTACTAGGGCTAACTGTGAGATTCTCCTCAGTACTTTATTTCTGATTTCCTAGTGGCCTGTCCTGTTGCTCCTAGTTCCTGTGATTGTGCATGATCTGTGGGTAGCACTGAGGAGTCCAGTGTCACACACCCAGCACCTCGTGTCCACCTTCGTGCTTGTGGGCTCTGCTGTTCTACCCCTCAGACAGGTGGGGCTTCCCTTACAGTCCTGCTTGTTTTCCAGTCAGATCAGCTCGAGTTGTCATCTTCAGCTTGATTTCTTTGAAAGTCCATCATTTTCTCAGAATCCATCTTACTGTCGACTGTATCAGGAGCAAGGAGGCTGAGTTTACATGTGTGCAGGTAGTTTTGTCTTTCAAGGAACGTGGCCGTAATCTAGAGAAATGTGGAAAGGGAGTACCATTAAGGTAGTCAAAACATTACTGGAGGTTGTCTGTGATACCAGCAAGCCCATTAGTACTGTTTTGTTTTAAATCTAGCTTGATGCCTTTTAATCTCCTTGTTTGAGGTAGCGAAATTCCTTTGGAATAGAAAGGTGATGGCATCCTTTTGGACAAAACCAGGAACATCTGCCAGTGGCTTGTAACGTGTGCTGTGTTGTTCTTCCTAGCAGTTCTTGACACCCTCTTGTTTGGTTAATGCTTTGCCATCTGTTAACTTGATGACATTGTAATGAGAAGGGAGTTTATTGGTGAATCTCTGACAGCATTAAATCATTGCTTTTGCATCCCTTTTCCCCTTTCAGCTCTACATTTTATAATGTATTTCTGTTCTTCTGCTTTAAATTTTGCCAAGGTTGTTATTCTGTCTGCAGTCTCTCTGAAACTTTTACTCTGCTTTAAGCTTATTCTAGCAAGGACTGAGAAATGAGTTGACTGTGTAGAACTTCAGTTGCTGGAGATTATGCTTGTCCAATTTTCTCCTTGTGCATGTGCTTTCCCTTACTTAAGTGAGGAGAAATGTGATGTAATTCATGGCATGACTTGCTGGCAGTGTGTGCGTGCTGCAGTGCCACGTACAGGCACTACCTGCACCATAATGTGAAGGCAAAGTGATTTTGCTATAAAGTGGTGTTTTAAATCTGTTACTCTGAATATGACAGTCAGGGTTGAATGGAAGAAGCAGAAAGCTGCACTGTGAAGTTCAGTAGTTTTAGCCTTTCTGTCTCAGCCCATCAAGAATCATCCTCTCCTGATTTTGTGATACAAGCTTGGACAATTTTTCATGTATTTTAGGCAATAAAACTTGTAGAACCTATTAAGAGAGTACTGTACCCTGAACATTATTGTGTAGAAGTCTTTGTTATTGGTCTATTCTGTTATTGTTCCAACTGTGTTAATTCTTACTTTTAATTACTGCATCTGAAAATACCACTTTCTGGTATTTGCCAGGAGCTGTGGATCAGAAAGGCAGTAAGACTTGTGGATCTGTATTTTAATTGTAGGAGAGATGTTAGCATGGCATGTTGCTTTGTGTCAGTACTTGCTGTCTTCCTCCTTGACATACTAGGAGTTCCTCAAAATGGTTGTTGACTGCTTATTTTGAGATTCCTACTGCTCCTTTTTAAAAAACACCTTAAATTAATGCTGTTGGGTTTGTGGGTTGGTTAGAGGTTTTTTGGTGGGGTTTTGTTCGGTTGGTTTGTTGGTTGGTTTTTGGTTTGTTGTTTTTTTTTTTTTTTTTTGCTAAAGCCAGATACTGTGATTAGAAATTGTAGGTAATTCTTGTTATTTGCCCTAATATACATTCAGTGATAGCACGTGTGGTCAGCCATCCGGAATACTGCTTTGCTGTCTGTGCCATTTGATCTTAAATTCATATTTCATTTTGCAGAAGGGCAGTTTCATCACGTTGGTGCTTAGGGTGGGCTCCCCTCTTGCTTTCCACTAAGTGTGGCAGTGCAGTAGGACACCCCTCTTTCAGAACAGCTGCAAAACACAAACCAGGCCAGACGTGAGGACCTAAGGAATTCTCTGAAACCATTCAAATTTAGCATTAAAGGTGTATAATTTGTTTAATATTCATAGTGAACATACCATTTGGAATATTTTTTTCCTACATGAATATTTTACATTCTAGGCTATGCAGTAAGATAAGTAATCTTGAACTGGGAACTCCAACTGAAATGCTGAAGAAAAGCTAAATCAGACCACTTCAGGAAAAGCTGAATTTCATTTTAGAGCTGATCCACTGTAAAAACTAAAAACTGAAAGTCTGCCCTAGAAGCATTGAAACATGGAAATACAAAGCAATCTTTCGGAATAAGTGTTAAATATATGGAAGTTTGACAAATGTTTAGATGCAAATGAAAGCATATACATGTATATCAGCAGTTAGGCTGCAAATATATTAGCAGTTGGCTTAGATGGGTTTCTTTCAGGAATAGCTATCAGCTGTTACAAATTCTGTTCACAGTTTTGCTTTGGCATTTGTGATTTAGATCCATCTCATTTTACCTCTCTTCTGAATACAGTTCTGAACACTAGAACACTTTTTATCATGTTGGTATTACAAGGCTATTGCTCCAGAGTCCTTTAGCATACAGCGAAATGTTGCTTAATGGAATTCTTACAGTAATGTCAAATTTGTACAGATCTCTTAAGATTTGTGTTATGAATTCTTGTGCAATATAATGAACAACGGCTTTAAAATGTTTTTAGACAAGAGACCAAGTTTTTATTTGGTTTAAAGTAGAAACATAACATAGTTGATAAACTACTGCAAAGAAATTGTGATTTGAATTTTGTCCAACTATGTAAGAGCTTTAAAATAAATTTTTGGTGTATTTATAGACATACAGAGCTGTCATAGCTGTTCATCTTACTGATGGATAAACAGAGGAGTCAGTGCTATATTCCTGTTTGAGGATCACATCAAAGTGGAGCCAGTCCTAGTACTGTGGCCTGGCAAAATCTGAACTGGTGTGATTTGGTGAAGCATGTTGGTTTTTAAACATGCCATCATGTACCACTGTGAATTTAGTTAAACCAAATGGAAAAGTTTATTCTAAACTTGGATTTTTTCACTAAGATGAATAACTGACTGGGATCTGTGATTACTGGCTTTTAATACTATACTCCCTTACACTTTTACTGGTGGTTTTTGTGTTTGATAAATGTGTATAATAGAAATGAAGTACAGGTATTGTAAGGTATTAATTTACTCTCTGACTTACTGTTTCACACTGTATTTTTACAGTGAAAGTTTTGCTGCTGCTCCCCCACCTATTTTTTCCCATCACTACCTCAGTAGGATTTGGTTTAAAATAAAGTTGTCACTTGTTATCATTGAAGGATGAATCTTCAATTTTTGGTGCTTAAATAAAACCACAGCTGTTAAAATAAGGCAGTATATCAGAATTCAGATCTTCTTAAAACATAGCTTCACATCTTCAGGCCATTTTCTACATTTCCCAATCACTGTGAAAATCTGGAGAGTAAGAAACCAAGTGGGTGATCTAGATGGGGTAGAAAAACATAGAAGAGAGAGGAGTTTCATGGGAAACATCAGCAGAAAGTAAAGAGCTTTAGTGTTTAACTGAAAATAACTCAAGCTTTTTCACCGGAAATTGGGATGAATTGTAAGTGATTAGCTAGAGACAGTCTCTTGTTTAAGGGATCCTTTGTGGCTGAAAATCAGAAAAATGAGGACCATATTCATGTAAATTAACATCTGTGCAGGACTCTTACATTTTTTTCTAGTGGCCACATGCACTGAGATGCTGGGTTTTTGCTTAGATGCCTGGCCAAGTGTACGTGGGCATGTTCCAGGAGCTTGGAGTTGCTTATTTCTGCTGTAAGATAAAACTGATGACTCCTGTTATTCTGCAAGTTAACTATTGACAATTCTAATTAACACTGGTATTTGCTTGGCTGGAGTTATAAAACTATTGGGAAAGGGTATTGAGCCCTTTTAGGGCTGGTGTGCATTATTCTTTGTGGGTTTTTGCCACGTTGTGTTGTCAGGGAATCTAAACAATTTTGTGCACCCCAAGCCCCTGCCTGAAGCCTGTAAAAATTAGGTGATTGCTTCTGTTCTCATATGTTCACAAAAGGGTTGGGGTTTATTTTTTTTATAGGTAAAGAGACATGATTCAATAATATCTGGGATCATATCTTCCACTTGGGTTATCCTTCTAATTAATTTATGGCTTGCTGTGGGGTTTTTTGCATGTAGTCTCTGCAGTGATTAATCAGAATTCTGAAACTGGCAGCCCATAGCAGCGTTACAAATGACAAAGCCAAACCTAAAAGTTGTAACCAGTTAACTTACTCTAGCTTCTTGGGACTCATTTGTAGAGAGAAGCACTCCTCATCCCTGGGAAGTATCAGATGTACTTGAAATTATCATAACTGAGTGTAACTTCTGGTTTTTGTTATGCCAGTGAGCATTTCCTGGAAGATACCCTGTGACGATGGTGATCAGTGCTAGTAGCCTGTTTTGCATTCAGATTGGATAAGAATGGGTACTGAGCCCTGTATCTGCACTGGTACTTTTAGAGTAACTACCATGTTGTGCATAATTATCTTTCATTGAGCCCCAATAGACTGGGGAAAAAAATGGAAGAGAGTAGAGAGAACATGGAAAGGTTCCACTGAGGATCACAGAGTCATAGAATGGCCTGGGTTGGAAGGGACCTTAAAGATCATCANCTCAGCATGCTCCCAGGGAACAATTCCTGCCCAAGATCCCACCCAGCCCTGCCCTCTGGCACTGGGAAGCCATTCCCTGGCTCCTGGCCCTGCAGCCCTTGGCAATTGTCTCTCTCCATCTTTCCTGCAGCTCCTCCAGGCCCTGCAAGGGCACCCTGAGCTCAGCCCAGAGCTTCTCCTCTCCAGGCTGAGCAATCCCAGCTGTGGCAGCCTTTGCTCCCAGCAGAGCTGCTCCATCCCTCTGCTCATGCTGGGGCCTGCTCTGGGCTGGCTCCAGCAGCTCCAGGTCCCTCCTGTGCCGGGCCCAGGGCTGGGGCAGCTCTGCAGGTGGGGTCTCACCTGAGGGGCAGAGGGGCAGAATTACCTCCCTTGGCCTGCTTTTCTTCTCTTGATTCTCTTTCTCCCTGACCTTTGGTTGCTTTCTAATACTGCTTTTCTATATGTGACAGCATAGAATTTTTTGGCTCTGATACAGACTTCATGTACACTTTTCCCTTGCACCTCTGTGGTTCTGCAGTAGAGTTGGTCTTAGCAGAAATCTTCGTGGTAGGAGAGGCAGCTTCATCACTGGAGCATCATGGCTCTCGTGGGATGGTAGTTTGTGGGAAGTGTATATGAATTTATTTTTCCATCTAGTCGGAGGTGCTAAATGACTGTATAAAAGAAGTGAGGCAGAGCTGTGGGTGCTTCAGAGAGGAGCTGAAGAGGAAGAAGTCTGGCTCTCAACTTCGTGCTATAAGTCTTGCCGACTTTTGAGTGAGATAGCAAGAAGAAGATGAGCAGGGAGGTACACATCTGGGAATCGTGGCAGCTTGTCATTAGGTGTGATGAACTCGAAAGTTTCTCAAAGATGACCTAGTTTAACAACTGAGGGAGAGGATGGAGGGTTGTGGGAAGCTGCTGTTCTCTTTCTCGTAAAGTAGAGAGAAGTTCCTCAGCCTTGAGAGAACGATGAGCCACTTTTGTTCCTCAAAAGAGTCATAGTGTACATAGGAAGAGACGTTGGAGAGATTAAAGCTGGAGTGGACTAATATTAACCATAACCCAAGAATTAAATTTGCAGCAGTGTGCTATGAATTGCTGTACACAATTACAGGAGGCAACTAGCAACAACAAGAGCAAAAAACAAATTGAGAAAGAGCTTGTGAAAAGAAAGAAGTTTTCTTATTGGAGTGATGGAAAATGAGACCTATTCTTACTTTAACTGCATTAAATGAAGTCAGTAAAATCCAGCACACTTGTGGGTATACTTTTATGAAATATTTATTTTACATTAAGCAGTTCTTTGATTTAAACATTGCAGCTAATTATAAAAGGTGCTTTGGATGTATTGCTGTAAAGAGCATACGTTACCATAAATTACCACTGGCCATACATTAGCTGGTTTTACAGTTGGGATTCATCTGATACTAGATGAACTAGATGGATTGGTTAAAACTGTAACAGAGAACAAAACTGGAAGGTGCTAAATGTGTTCATATTTCTGGATTATTAAAATTTTTCAGTGTGTGAGGAATGAAGGGAGAATAAAGTAGGAGAAACACAGTACCCAGAAGTTGGAGGTATGGGAACTATAATATAGAGGGTATATAAAGATAAGAGGATATAGTGGGTGTTAAGTATATGTGAAATAAGCCAGGGAGAGAAGATAAATGATAATTGCTTTGAAATCTCCATCACTGGCAGGAAGAGTCTACAGAAGGAATATCGCAAAAGAGAACGTATGATGAGATAGTTTTGTGTTACTTTTGAGTAGTATTTTCACAGATAATGAATTTTTAAAAATCTGTGGTTTACTGCTTGAGAACGCCATAAACAATTTCATGTTGTTGCTCATGTCACAGCCCAGTACTGTTTGGAGCAGGAAGAAATGTAAATGATAAAGGAGCACACAAGATGAGAAATATTGGCATAAGGCAGAGCTCCAGCCTCCTGGTACTGCTGGCAGCTCTGGCT
>VYXC01006951.1:45665-73674 GCA_013397175.1 Platysteira castanea
TGGAAAATGAGACCTATTCTTACTTTAACTGCATTAAATGAAGTCAGTAAAATCCAGCACACTTGTGGGTATACTTTTATGAAATATTTATTTTACATTAAGCAGTTCTTTGATTTAAAAATTGCAGCTAATTATAAAAAGGTGCTTTGGATGTATTGCTGTAAAGAGCACACGTTACCATAAATTACCACTGGCCATACATTAGCTGGTTTTACAGTTGGGATTCATCTGATACTAGATGAACTAGATGGATTGGTTAAAACTGTAACAGAGAACAAAACTGGAAGGTGCTAAATGTGTTCATATTTCTGGATTATTAAAATTTTTCAGTGTGTGAGGAATGAAGGGAGAATAAAGTAGGAGAAACACAGTACCCAGAAGTTGGAGGTATGGGAACTATAATATAGAGGGTATATAAAGATAAGAGGATATAGTGGGTGTTAAGTATATGTGAAATAAGCCAGGGAGAGAAGATAAATGATAATTGCTTTCAAATCTCCATCACTGGCAGGAAGAGTCTACAGAAGGAATATCGCAAAAGAGAACGTATGATGAGATAGTTTTGTGTTACTTTTGAGTAGTATTTTCACAGATAATGAATTTTTAAAAATAGAGAAGATAAATGATAATTGCTTTGAAATCTCCATCACTGGCAGGAAGAGTCTACAGAAGGAATATCGCAAAAGAGAACGTATGATGAGATAGTTTTGTGTTACTTTTGAGTAGTATTTTCACAGATAATGAATTTTTAAAAATCTGTGGTTTACTGCTTGAGAACGCCATAAACAATTTCATGTTGTTGCTCATGTCACAGCCCAGTACTGTTTGGAGCAGGAAGAAATGTAAATGATAAAGGAGCACACAAGATGAGAAATATTGGCATAAGGCAGAGCTCCAGCCTCCTGGTACTGCTGGCAGCTCTGGCTTGTGCCCTGGGTGCAGCAGCTCCTCGGGGGGCTGAGCTGTTTGTCCCAGCACTTCTGCTGGCCCTCACTGCAAGGGGTGCTGATGCTCCTTGGCCTCCAGGCTCAGGTGTTCTGCCCCCAGATGGTCCTGTGCTCCTGTTCTGGGATGTTTACATGGCTGCAGCTTTGGTCCTGCATGCACCTCCTGCTCTCCTGCTGTCCCTCAGGAAGCAAAATACATGGGATCCTCCAAACTCCAGCACTTCCAGCCATGTGTTTTTTCCCTCCTGTTTCCTCTACTCTGTGGAATGATGTAAACTGGGTCATTTTTTTCTTCTTTTTTTTGAATTTTTTTACTATTATTGTTATTTTGAGATCACATTTTCAGGATTACAGAGGTTGTATTTATTTCAGTTTTGGGGGAGATGGAGGTTATAATCAGAGACTGAAGTCTTCTGAATGACTGGCTGCTTCCATGCAGTGAAGGCATGGGCAGCAGTACAGGCACTGGTTCAGAGGCCAGCAGGAGAGCCCTGGAGGGACTGACTGCAGGCAGATCCTTCCCATTCTTCTTGCCTTTAGAAAAACGTCTCTGGCTGGGTATCAGCAGAAAAGAGTAGAAGAGATTTAGTTTTGCACATGGACATGTGAAGTTGCCCACTCTGTTGGGTTAGAGCAGTGGATCTCTGGTGTCCTGAGGGATAGAGGCAGCAGAGCCCATGGCTTAAAGCCCTCAGTCTGCTAGAGCAGTTACCAGGGTAAAAAATGAATGTTTTATTCATTCTTTGAATGTAACACAGGGCAGACTGGTCTTTTGTAATTTCCACATACTTCCAAAGTTTGGTGAATTGAAAAGTTGTGTATAAATGTCATGGCAAAAGTCCTTAACAAAACTGTCTTGCATAGAATGGGAAAAACCCACTTTTGTTCAGAGGAGACCGTGCAGTCTAAGCATGGACTGGATTACAGCACACTGATTTTTGTAGCCGTAGCAACTTTCTGTGTAATCCCCTATTTTGAGAAATGGAGTCAAAGATAAGATTATTAAAACATTCCTCATATCTGATTCTATTGTGATAGTAGAGAATATTGTTTCTTTGTCTGTGGCCTTATTAAATGGAACAGCAAAGCTAAACCCAAATGTTTCTTTTTGTTGCTTTCCAAAGGATTCATCCCCCTGAATTCTTCAAGAACAAATATGCTGTGGATGAAGCCCACTATGTGACCGAGGTGAGTTGTCTGTGTTCATAAATACTTTTTTCTGTGAATACAAAATCAGCGAGTGGCAATGACTTTGGTTAATTTTAGTCCTCTTCTTACTGGGTGTCTCCTGACTTGGTGGGATCTTCTCTCCCTTCCCTGTTACTGGAAAATGTCCTTTTATCTTACAAAGCACTTGTAAATTTTTTTTAAGGCTACTCTTTTGATCTGAACACAGTTCTTAATCCAAAGGCAGTCTCGTAAACATGTTTTGTGTGTGATGAGACCTGTTAGTTTGTGGCTTTATCCAACTGAAACATGTCACTAAATAAATTTTTTGCAATGCCTTGGAGATTTGAGGAGCCTGCTGTCGAGGAGGTTGTATGTCCCAGCTCTGACTTGGGAGCCTGCATTCATTTTATGCCTCCAAAAAGCTGTTGGGAAAGGCTGCCTGCCTCACTCTTATTTTCTATAGACTCATCCTATTACTTGAATAAGCAATGTATTCACATTTCTAGATGCTAGTGTGCCTTGCTTAGTTAGGTTTGTGATGTAATTTCTGAGCAGATGTTGGTCCACTTGTGCACCTGGCCAGTTTCTTTGGTAGGAAGGCTCAGCAGGTGAGGACAGCACTCCTGCCAAGCTCCGTGTGTGACTGTCATGGAGAGCAGCTGGAAGAAGACTCCTCTGATTCTTCTGTTCCTGTAGAACTCTGACTCTCTAGACCAAACGTTTTGCTCTGGTCATCTGTGAGGAGGTTTCATTTAATTTTCATAATGAGTCCAGCTCCAAAGTGAAGTTTGATCTGTACTCAGAAGCTGGGAGTGGAGGGAGCTGTGGAGAGGTTGATTTTTGCCATGTGTGAGTTGGAGTCATGTAGTGTTCAGGTGTGCCAGTGCTCATCTGTCAGATGGTGAAAATTGCAAGTGGAAATACAGGATCTATTTTTAAAAATCACACTTCTAAAAATCACATTCACCTTAGTCGTTTTGGGTCACTTTCTTCAACAAATGTCTTTATTGCAGTTCTGTTCTCTGCTTCTTTACTGCTTAAAAACTTCTTTGATGGGAAAAAGACCTTGTTATGTGGACCAGTAAATAAATTTAAAAATGAAGGCTGCTTTCAACCTAGACTATATGTATTGAAGTGAGAAGCTGTTGAAGCTTGCAGCATGAGTGTTCAGCTCTCTTCTATAACTTTTGCCTTGTTTGATGAGGAGCTGGTTTTCCACCATCAGGACACCAGGGGCCTTTTCTATAGAATAACTTTATGTCAGTGAATGACCAGCATGTGTAAGTGTGTTATCCTGATACTTCATGAGATTAAGAAATGAAAAAAATAGAGGGTGGAACTGATATTCTTGAACTTCACTACCATATACTTTCTTTTGTTAGTGTTAGTAGTGTGCTATTCGTGTGGTTTAAAGTTGATAGAATTGTGCTCCATGGAGCTGTGTGGTGTTCATTGCCTCGAGCTGTGTGTAATTCAGCAGCCACCCTTCTGCAGCTGCTCTGAAAGCCCAGCGCTCTACACGCCCAGGGATTTTGTTCTCAGTTTGTGAATCTTTGAAGGAGACTGAAGGGGCCTAATAAAAGGATTAATCAGTAGAAGTGACCCAGTGAGAATCACAGTAAATACTCTTTGCTAAGCATTTAGCACATTGTAATGTAGTAATATTAATGTAAGTGTTGTATGTGCAGGATGGAGTATCCCGTTCCTTATTTCTGTGTGGCATTACAACTTTTTGGCTCCTATGTTGTGTGTCCCCAATGATGACAGTAGACATGAGTTATCATTGGTATTTATGTCCTTAAAGGACACTGTCAACTTGATCACTGCATTTCTGTCAGTGTTGTGTATTCTGCTGTCTCTTGTTGTATGTCTCGGGTAATCCTGCAGTATCTGAAAGGTACCAGAGGAACGTTTTTGTCTTTGCAGCTCATTTACTTTATATACAGTGAATATTGATGAAATTGATATCGATGTGGTTATGAGGCAGGAAAAAAAGACAAATAACAGTAATCTAAAACCTCTTTTTAGATATCCAGTGTCTTGGCTTTGAAGAAACCTGCTGTACTTCTCACTTTGGTAAGTCATATTCTGAAAATACTAAATTTCTTCAGTAAGGATACCAGTTTATGCAGCATTTCTTTGCACTGTCATTCTCTATTTTTTCCTCTCCATCTTACTCCAAAGTTGAGGTCACCCATGTATATCAATCTAGTCTTCTGGGCCCTCCATGATTTCAAGATTTGTAGCCTCTGGCTTCACCCAGTGTGCATTCTGTCTGCTAAAAGCTGTATTGGTTTTCTGGTAAAACATGATGAGCCTGATGGCCTCCACCCTATCTACACTGACTCCAAACTCCTTCTTCCTTTTGTGCTGTCCTGGTCATGTCGTGAGCATGTCTGGGCCTTTCTGTGGGAATCCCACAAGGATTCAGGGAACACTTTTTCTGCACAGCGTGGTTGAGTAAGAACAGCTTCGGGGAGGATTGAGGTGATATCAGATTTTGATATGGTGCTTGCTTATTTCTTTGGAAGAAGGATGAATGAGTGGAGGTGAAGACTGCGAGCTTCTCCTTCCCCATCACCTCTCTCCCAGCTGCTCCTCTGCTTTACAGGTGTTTTGTAAACTCTCACTGTCTTATTGTCTCCAATCTATATGAAAATTCTTTGCTGACTCTGAGCTTTCCCTCACAGCAAATGCAGTGGCAGCTCCTGGATTTCTTGTTTTCCCATGACAGAGACCAGACAAAAATCTTAACAAAGAAATTCCTCCTCAGGAAGTTACATGGCCTCAGATCTGAATTCTTTATCCATTTAGAACAGAGGCCCTGAAGAGTTCTCAGTCTTTCTTTCACTTATGTTTGAATACACGTATAAACACTTAAAAGATGCCCCTATGGCTTAATTTCATGTTCTTTAAGAGAAATGAGGGAAATTGAATGTTTGACCATCTTGTGCTTCTTACTGTGCATTTCTTTACATGAGTTGTTGAGTAGTTATCACTCTGGGAGTATCCTGTTGTAATCAGGAATTTTCACAGAATTTTTTGGCTGAGAGGAGGGTGCTGTGGTGCTTTCACATTCCTCCCACTGCCATGAAGAAATACTCAGAGAAGGAAAGAGCACTTCTCTGTCTGCTGCTGAATGAAAACCTGGTCCTCCCCTGCTGTGCTCTGGTTGCAGATACAGAATTGTGACGCTGCTCTGCAGGGCTCCCCGGGCTCATGGCAGAACTGTTCATCTGCTGGGTGGCAGCCAAAATACTCCTGCTTGTGCTGCTTGCTTGAGTGGAAAGCTGTAGGGGAGCAGCAAGCAAATTTACATAGTAACATTGCCAAAGCAGGGCATAAGAAGTTATTTTAATATTAATTACCTTAGAAGAAAACTTGTATATTTTTCATTCTTTTGCCCCGTATAATTATTTTATATATTTATATATATATTTGCTCCCTCTCAAAACATAAGGGCATTAGAAATGGAAGTTTGTCTTTTTCCTAAGCAGCACATCCTGAGTTCTGTGCTGGTTTCCTATGGAACTGATTATTTCTTATACTGGACTGTGTTTGAACAAACATCTGGGTTTTTTTATTTACAGCGATTCAGGTGAACTTTTGTGTAAGTTTTCCCAAATACTTAACTGCAGTCAAGTTCTCCCCATGATTTAAGTTTAAATACCTGTGTTTGGCTCAGAATAATAGTATTTTAATGTTTTTCCTGCCAGCGTGGTGTTAATACTGATAGTGGAAATGTCTCCAAAGAAGCTTCGTTTGAGGGGATCAGCCAGTAAGTGACACAGCTTTTTTGTACATTAATTGTTACATAGTTATGTTGAATTCATTTTGTATTTCAAATTAAATTCTGTTTTTTCTTAATGACAGGATGTTGAATGGCAGATCAGATGCCAAACATTTTATTTTCAAAGAAATTTTGATACAAGTTTCTAATGACTTGAAATACAGTTGGGGTTTTTTTTGAAATCTCTTTTGCATTTAAGTTAATCCAAATTTTCTCTTTGTCTGTGTTTACTGTGGCTGTTTAAAACCAAATAGACCCATCCTCATACATCCATTTCCACTTTCAGGATTGGAATATTTGATTTTCAGATTGCAGAAGAATTAATCTTTAAGAGTAGCCTCTTTCTCTTACTGATTTCCCTGCACATTATTAATCTAGATATTAGGGATTCTGGTATGCACAGTCTTCTGAAAAAATGTTACATTACCAGAGTAAAATAAAATCACAAATCACAAAAAAAGGAATAATCATTTCTCTGTCTAGATGTGATCTTTTAGTGTCCCTTAATGCTGTCTTTTTATGAAATTTGGCTACTAGTGGGGTGCAAATGTCTTCCTGCATGCAATATTTTGGAAGCACAGTAAACAGAAATACATCACAGCTTGCTCTGGGATGTGAGGATGATGGCCTCAATTTTTAATGAAATACAACTGTTCTGTACGATATCTTTAAAAGGAGGTAATTTTCTGTTTTAGCTCAAGCATATGGCAAAAAAGAAATACACCCCTCTCTTTAAAAAAACATGTTAAAATAAGCAGTTGTGCTGAGATGTTGAGGCCTTTTGTTTATGATCATTAACTCCCAGTCACCCCACTTTATTTTTCTCCATCATCTTGTGTCAACGGCATGTTCATCTCCAGTGAAGGTGGGGATGCACAGAATCTGCTGTAAGCCTGGGCACTCGTTTCTGCAGTCTGAGCACGGTCTGTGCTGGGGCCGTTTCTTTATGTCCAGTGATCTGAACTCTGGGATCTGATCTCATAATTGCTTGGTTCTCCCCTCCGTACCCTAAATGGGAACTGAATGGTTCTGTCAGGGATATGGGGATCAAGGTGCCAGGCATTTAGACAGCTTTTGCTGCACACTGAGTTACGTGTGAAGTATTCCATAATACATGCAAGTCACTTTTAATGAGTGTTTGGTGTCCTTTCTGCTGCTACAACCAGTGTGAGTTCTGCTGCTTTGTGCAAGTGGATCTTAGGCTCTCCACATGCAGGTGGACTCCCCACTATCTGTGGGGAGCAGCATCTCTAGGTTTATTTGATACACCTCCACGTGAAATATAAACAGTTACTAACTTCATCAGCAATTCTGGATTGGAATGATGTACAAAAGTCTGTTTGAACTACCAAAAACCCCTTTTTTACCCTGAATTTCACTAAACTCTGTTTAAAGAGTTCAATTAGTAGCCCATTCACCAGTCAACGTTAGGCTAGGAAGCCACTCCATTTAGCACTTCATTTGAGATTTTAATGGAGCGTCTCCTGCAACACTTGAAGATATTTAAGCATTGGCTTCTCAGTGGTAAATGTGCTGTCCATGTGCTCCAGGAGGAGTGCTTCTCCATTCCTAGCAGGGATTTCCAGCTGTTAGGAGACATTTCTCTTTGGAGACTGGGCACACGCTCATCCCTCTCCACCCTGGGCACTGGGCATTCACTTTGCTGCCTGTGGCAGCTCTGGCTGGTACCTTCCCCTCCCAAGCTCTCAGTATGGGCCAGCATGCATCGATTTATTGTGGGATCAGCTCCCCTCTTCTGACAGACACCGTGCCCTCCTCTGATCTCCCTGACCCTGTTTGTGTGTTCTCCCGGGCTGTACTGGCTCTGGTGCTTGGTGCTGGGGGTAATTGGTGGTCTGGAGGAGGGGACGAGCTTCCTTTTAAACCCTGCTCTCCTCAGGAGTTTGGAACTCTAACTGTAAACCAGTCCATTTTATATTTGTTTTCAATACAGACCCAAACCAGTTTCAACATTCCTGCTTTCCTGCTTGGCCACCTCTCCTGTAGCAAATGTTTCCTTTATTGAAAGATATATTTCAGATGCATTGATGGTTTCCCAGGATTACAGCCACAGTTTATACCAAGCAATGTGTTCCTTCAGACTGTGCTCCCTCCCTCCTGCCTGTGGCTGTGCCTTGCTGGCTCTCTCAGTCCTGCCTTACTTTTTGAACCTTTTGAACTTCTTCTGGAATGTTATTACCCAAGTTATTTGGTTAATTTTTCTACTGTCATAAATAGTCATTTGAGACAAAATGACTACTGCGGTCATGGGTTATTTCTGTGCCCAGAAGATCACCCTGAAGTTATTTTTGCCATGCTAGCAACAGCCAAGCTTGGTTCTACGCTGATGATAGAGCCTATACTGGTGGATTATTTCATGGTGTCCATTGGTTAAGGTGTAGCTGTCCCATATAGCAAGGGATGCTGTCCTTAGGAAAAGCTGGCTGCTGCTGCAGGCAGTGGGCACGGAGGCCAGGGGCTCAGGGGAAGCTCCCTGCTCAGCTGAGGGTGGTACTGGGGTCAGTGGGGACCAGCCCGGGACAGGGGCTTTGGGCTGGAGACCTGGGCTGTCTCCTGATGCTGCTCCTGGTAACTCCCCTCAGGGCAGTTCTGTTTGCAGCTCTTCAGAATCCTGCAGAAGTGGATTTCTCACTTGCCCCAGAAGGCTTAAGCGTAGAAGGCAAATTTCTAAGGTAGTTCTAGTGCTTTCTTTTCTAGAAATAGATATTTCTATTTGCTAATAGAGGCCAGTTCTGTGTTTGCAGGTTTTTTTTCCTAATTCATGGATCCATCTTTCAGAGTGGAAAATGTGCAGGATTTTTTTTAATCTAATCATGTCAGTTATGTAGCTCTTGTAACAATGCTTTGAGAGGATGTGACTCACCATACAGAAAATGGGTTTTGAATCTGTAGGGTTGAACAGTAATGTGCCATATACTTTCAAACACTGTTGAATAAATCTTTGCTCACTGTGTTGGCAGGGTGTTTTTCATCCTCAGAGTCAATTGAAGTAAATGGTGGACAGTTAAAGCAATGTACCTAAAGTTCAAAGTTTTGCTGTGAATTCCTTTTTTCATATTGCAAAGCCAGATCAGTTCATTAGGACAAAGACTCTCCATGTTGGAGAAGAGGGGAAAATTCTAACATTGTGTATGAATATGTTTTAGATCTTTATCTCTGTAGACACACAGAGAGTTTTCATTAAACTGACAAAAAGAAGTCTCACTGTACAGTGCTTTTATATGGGAGGTGTAGATTTCTAGGGTTTTTTAACTAATGAATTTGTCTTGCATGTGAAAGGACAACTGAGTATGAAATCAATTTGGACATGCCTTAAAGTGTAGTATTTCTTAGTTCTGCATTGATTAAATGGGAGCATTACTATGTTACAGATTGCAACTGTAGCAAATGCCAATTTGTTTTCTTCCTCAAGACCATGTATCTCATCATCTAAGTATTGTCAATTTGCAAATTGCAGTGAAATGTAGAATTAGATTGCGCTGCCTAATCCTCTTGAGCATTAGGGCAGTACCTGTTCTGTTAAGAGTAGGTTGTTTGCTGTCCAGTGAGATCAAAACTTTGCTGGGAGGCCGTGGTTGGGGGATTTTATGTAGGGGTTTGTGCACAAATTATGTGAATTAAGCACTGTTTTAAACACCATACTCATACTGTTGGTGCTGAAAAGCTCTTCCTGTTTAGTTTAACCAGTAACTTTTGGGATGTGGTTGGTTTGTTTAAGTGCACTGTGGGTAAATGTCATGGTTCTGGCCAGGCTGGGGTAATTTTCTGCAGTGGCTGGGAGGGGGCAGGGCCAGGACCCAGATGTTGTTCTGTACCAGCTGCTGTCGGTGCTGGGGGCTGGGCAGGGACTCCCTGCTTTGGAGAAGAAGGGTGTTCCTTGCTGCAGAGAAGTGTGGTGGGCAGAATGGTCCCCTTTGGTGCTTGGTTTGTTGACCAGGGTTTTTCCATGTAAATGTTTTCTTTGACTCATACCTCTTGTTTACTCCTTTGACTTAGACCTTTTGTATACCTCATTTTGTTGCTGTTACTGTTCATTTTCTTATTGCTGTTTCCAGAGAATTATTCTTGTCTCAACCCATGATCTTTGCCTTTTCACTTCCACTTGGAGAGGGAGAGGAAGCACGTGGCACTGTAGTTCTAGTGGGAGCACTAAAGAAAGTGCTCCCACTTGGTGGGACAACTTTTGAAGGACTATTCTGCTCCAAAGGTTTGACAGCTCACTCCTGAACAGCTACAGGACCCTGTTAAAGTGATAAAATATGTGACAGCAAAACAGCCACTGTGGGCACTCCAGCTGCAGCTGAGCCAGAGGAACAACCCGTGCCGGGAGCAGTTGCACCTGTCCAGAAGAAGAAATCCAAGACAATGCATTTGCTTAGTGAGGGGTGAAGAGGTAGCAGGGCCCTCAGAGGAAGAGGCAGAGCCAGAGATACTCACCTGATCCCTATCCCCAAGTGGGAGGTGTGCAAAAAGACTTGAGCTGCCAGTTGGGAGAGCCCCTGGTGACCCAGCACTGGGGATATCGTGGGCCCAGGATGTGAAATCAAGGAGTAAATCAAGGAGTGAAGCCAGGCCGCTGAGATCCCTGTCCCAGGATGTGGGATTGATTGACCAGGCGATTGGAAAAAGAACAGAAACTCAGCCTCTGGAGTCAACTTGTGTCAAGCACGAGGGAAGGGTGTTCTCTCAAGGATGGCCTAATAGTGCAGAGAGACAAGTGAGCACCATGGAGCACATATCCAGTACCTGAGAGAACTGGCTGTGCTGGAGGTACTCTGTATAACTAACGAGCAGCCCCCTGTAAATCCAGCTGGCATCCCATGTACAGAACCACGTGGCAGAAGTTCCCATGGAACATGCCATCGTGTGTGCCACCTCACTGGCAGTGAGGTCATGAAATAAGAAAAATCAGTGGGTAATTTGGTTATCAAATGCAAACTATATGAAGAAAGTACTTCTTATCTGCCATGGTTTTGCATCACATCTGTGGAAAGACTATCCAACTATGTCCAATGATTTAAAGAGGACCACCAGTTTAAAGAACTGTCCCATGCCCTGCCAGTACAGACCATCCCTGGTATGGGGAGCAAGTGCTGCCCTGCGCCAGAGAGAGGGGACACGCCGTGGTGTGAGCTGTGGTTTTACCTGCATGGTCACAGAGAGGACATGGGAAAGTGGGATGGAAACCCCACCTCTGCCCTGGGAGAGGAGGAACAACCACCACAGGAAATTCTTCAAGGATAAAAGCAGCTCCAGTTTCCAGTGGGCAAGTCCTCAGACAGAAGGGCTGATGTTACTTCTGATCAATTGGCACTGAAGCACAGCTCCTCCTGGCACCCCGACTGCCAGTGCTGGGCTGGATGTTCGGAGGAGAAGCCCCTTCCACACATCCTGGCCATGATGCCATGTGGAGTAAATGGTTCCTTCTGATGACACAGTGAGCTTGAATAGGGAACCCCAGTTGCCCAGGGATCTTGAAAGTTACCATGAACTGGACTGAAGCTGAAAATTTGAGATTATCATCATAAGAGGAGGAGGAGAAGGTGAGGTACTGAGGAGGCCCCACCATATAATCAGCTGCCAGAAGAGGAAAAGCGATGCGCTCTCTTCACTGCTGTATCCTAGAGATACACTGAGAATGGAAAGCTCTGTAGCAGTCCTACGCGACGAGTCGCAAAAGCTCTTGAGGGACAAGGTGGCTCAAGTCAGGTTGCAGAGCTGAAAGCCTCCAGATGGCCTTGGATATCACTGAAAGAGAGAAATGGCCAGCACTACCTCTACACTGACTCGTGGGTGGTGGCAAATGCCCTGTGGGGGTGGCTGGATTGATGGGAAAAGATCAGTTGGCAGCACAGAGGGAAACCCATCAGGGCTGCTGAGTTGTGGCAAGACATCAGTGCCTGGGTGGAGAACGTGGCTGTCAAAGTCCTTCACGTAGGGCTGACGAAGGACATCACAGCAACCGACGGGTGGATTGGGGTGCCCAGATTAAAGTGTCTCAGGTGGATCTGGACTGGCAACACAAGGCTGAGTTATTTCTGGCTTGATGGGCCCATGACACCTCAGGTTGTCAGGGAGGAGATGCAACCTCCAGATGGGCTTGGAGGGGGTGGATTTAACCACGGACACCATCTCCCAGGTTATCCATAACTGTGAAACATGCACTGCAGTCAAGCAGGGCCAAATGGGTAAAGCCTCTGTGGTGTGGGGGACAGTGGTGGAAATATAAGTAAGGGGAGGCCCAGCAGAGCGATGACATTGTGCTCCTGCCAAACCCGCCAAGGCGAGCACTGCGTGCTGACAGTGCTGAAAGCAACCACTGGATGGCTGGAGATTAATCCTGAGCCTCAGGCCACTGCCTGCGGCACAATCCTGGGCCTTGAGAAACAAGTCCTTTGGAGGCATGGTAGCCCAGGAAGAGCTGAGTCACACAGCAGGACTCATTTCTGAAATAGAGTCATGGACACCTGGCCAGAGAGCACGGGACTGAGTGGGGGTTTCATGTTCCCTGCCACGGACCGAGCTCCGGGAAGGTCGAACGGAGCGAGGAACTGCTGAGAACCACATGGAAAGCAGTAGGTGGTGGGACCTTTGGACATTGGGATCTACATTTAGCGAAGGCCACCTGGTTCGTTCTCACTGGAGGCTCTGCCAGTGGAGCTGGCCCTGCTCAGCCAAAAGCTCCACGCACTGTAGCAGGGGATAAAGTCCCCGTGGTGCCTATGAAAAATGTGTTAGGGAAGGCACTGTGGATTCATCCTGCCTCAGGCAAAGGCAGACCCATGTGTGGGATTGCTTTTGCTCGAGGACCTGGGTGCACCTGGTGGGTGATGCAGAGGGATGGGGAAACACGATGTGCACCTCAAGGGGTTTTGATTTTTGGGTGAGAACACTTTGTAATGTTGAATTGTATAATATTGGTTGCTGAATGCCACTGTCACTGTGTGCCATTACTGCCATGGACAGTGAGTATGGATTGCTCAGATAGCAGTCGTGAGCTCCTGGTCAGCAGCCAGCAGCCAGCCCCCCAGCTCCTGACCTGGATGACATCTAGGATACACAGAACCCACAGCCACGGACCCAGATGCTGTTACACCACTTCACGTCATTGCTGGGGCCAGGAGAGACTCTCTTGCTTTGGAAGAGGTGGGCATTCCTTCCTGTGGAGAAACATTTTGGTAGAACAGTCTGGTGTTTTGTTTATTGTTGGGGTTTTTCCGTGTAAGTTGTCTTACACCTTTTATTATTAATATTGTTGCTGTTACTGTGTGTTTACTTATCTCGTTGCTGTTTGCAGTAAATTGGTCTTACCTCAACCCATGATCTTTGCATTTTGTGCTTCCAGTTGGAGGGGAAGGGGGAAGTGAGTGGCAGCGATGGCGTGGTTTTAGCAAGAGCACTGAATTGGAGAATGCTGTTCCTAAACCACAGAAGTAACCAAAGTGAGGCATAATTTGAGTCATCAGCCTTAGGAGTCTCACAGTTATAAAGAGGTGGCCTTGTGGCCCACAGCTTCGATGAGATGAGTGGAGCTGAGACAGTTCTGTCCTTAATCTTTGACTTCCCTGAGAGAGTGACCTACAGTGTATTCTCTCACGCATATGCATTGATGCTGTGTCTCAGAGGTCTAACATCTTGTTTTCTAGCTGGCATTACAGCAGAAAGTCTGTCTTTCAGGTGACAGAGAGAATTTCTGTTCAGCTGATGACCTCCTGCCTCTTCTCCACCCACCAGCACCCTCCTGATTCAATCCTGCTGCCTCTCTGTGTGTTTAATGAGCTTCCCCAACTGACAGCAAACCAGAATTTTAAACAACTGCCACATAATAGGTGGTCCCAGCCAGTAAGACTTGGATTTCTGGCAGCACAAAGGCAGTTCAAGAAGAGTCTTTATGGCCAGGAAAGATAAAATGTGAGGATTTTGGCTGAAATGGCTTTTCTAAGAGTGAGCTGCTGTAAGCCTACATCAGTGTATAACTTTCCCCCTTTTCTGAATGCTCAGGTAAGACAGTCTTCTTTTATGAGGTTCATGTTTGGCACATTTGATTTGCTTTTGATTTCATCCATTTGTGCTTGTGGTTAAAGTGATGTCCCTGCTAGAGACAAAATTGAGAGGAACGTCCAAATTGAACGTCCTCTCTTAAAAGGCCAGTTACAGCCACCCCTACCCCACCAGGTGTGGGAAAGAAATACTCCTCAGAGGAAAGTGAAAGGGAATAAACTGTTTATTTAACAAACACACAGGAAAAGAAAGAAAATGCTAAATACCTCTCGCTGTGGAGAGAAACCTGGTAAGATTGTAAAGTCCTTCTGTGGGTATGGTCTCTCTCCACCTCCTCTTCGGTGCTGGGTTTTCAGCGTAGGCCCCTCCGGGCCTCCCAGATGATGTTTTGGTGTTGCTGCACAGTTCCAGAAGAAAAGAAGAAGCCAAAGTCCCAGGGAGAAGAAAGTTCAACTCTCCGTCTCTCTCTGGAGAAAACAGAGCCGAGAGCTGGCTGGAAAGCAGGAAGGGTGCTTCCTCTGCTCCTCTCACTGCAGCAGGAACACGCAGAGGAGTAGTGACCTTGGAGCACAGAACTGCTTTGAAAAGTGCATCTGGGGTTTCTTTCCTTCTCTTATGTCCAGTTTTAAAGGCACAGGACTCATACCTGGGCACAGAGCAGCGATAGGGGATACAACATGATAAAGGCACCCCAAGACAAGTGATCACGTCAGTGTTTTGAGATGTGGATTTTCAGAGTCAAAGTCAGCTGCCTCCTGGTACTGGCCTTCCCCGTGCTTTATTTTCCTTTGTTACTTCCCAGCAGCTCACAATACTTGTGTTGCTTCACACAGGTCACTCTGATTGCATGGAGCTGGTGCTGGACACTGCAGAGCTGCACTGCCTCTTACGTTTGCCTTCACTGATCTGTTTTCTCTGACATGCTGATGACACTGTTGAAAGGTTTTGTGTCTGTTGTTACAGCTGCAGCTTAATTCTGTGCCTTGGTTTTCTGTGGTGGTGTCAGTTGGTGTGTTCTCCAGCCACACAGGGAGCTCAGGCTTTTGGGTTGTTAGAATATTCATAGGTTGATTTTACTATGCCATTCGTATATTTTCTTCTGTATAAATTTGTATTTTACCGTCTCTTCCATTCCAGAATTATTTCTGCATTGGTGTACATAAGTGATAATTTTTGAGATGGTGATGATGAAATTGAAAATATGCCCTTTGGATACTTTCTTGTTTCCAAGTGACCAGTTTTATTCTATAATGATGCGTTGGTCTGTGACTGGTGGGTGGCTTTTTGTCTTGAGTTGTTTTTACAGCGATTTCTCATTAATACCCACAATATTAAATACCATACAGCTTGTCCTTGTTGAATGTTGTAATAAGTTTTTGTTCTGTATCTTGGAGTAAGAATACAGAGCTATTAGCCTTCTCCTTATTAGGTTTTTATAAGTTTATGAACATCTGTCTCTGAAAAAGAGAAGCATAGGGGTTTTTTTCTGCTTTCTCAGGACACAGGAAGACCCTTATACAATTAAAAGTGACTTCTAAGAAATTTTTAAAATTGGATTTGTGCTTTCATTGGTCCCTTCTGAGGTATAAAGAATGGTTAATAACCTGGGATAGTTAAGTTTTTTAGTAAAAAAATGTGGGAAAATGAACTGTTGCCTCACAACATTCTTTAGAAGAACTTGGGAGCCTTGTAGCATTTTAATTCTCTTAAATACCCTAACTGGAGAGCCAGCAGTCCTGAGCAGACAAAAATTATCTTTGATGCAGAACGCTCCTTAGGCATTTAAATTGTAAGCAAAAAAAACCCTTTAACAATGCTTGAAAATCCATTTGTGTTCCACCTAATTACTCAGCTTCTTACTCTGTTGGCCACTGTAGTGTTATTGTTTAGAGAGCCTCAAAATCATTCCAACAATACAAGAACTACTCGTGTAGAAAATAAACAGAAAACCAGTGAAGTGTCAGAGGCCAAGGCGAGCTGGAAGCTTCTGCTTTGCCAGGTCTGTAGATTGGGAGAGACATGGAGAGGTCATTCTCCTTGTCACCATCATCTTAGCAGTGATTTATCACACGTCCCCTTCTGTGCACACAGGGGTGGGAAGGCATGGAACACAGGATGAGATCTGCAATTCACTGTGCTCAATTTCACTGAAGGGTGTTCGGGGAGCCAAGTAAAAATCACAGAATAATTTGGGAGGAACGTCTGGAGGTCAGTCTGGTCCACCCCAGGCTCACAGCAGTGAACTGCTAACCTAACATTTTATCTTTGTCAAGGAAGTGTAATAAGCGTGTCTCAAACACACTGTTACACTGGGTTCTGCACTGTCTTAAAATTATGTATCTGGTTTAGTCTCATGTACTTCAGAATTAAATGCATTCTTCTCACTGGGTTCTCTGTTGAATTCCCATACAATACTTGTTTTCACTTTACTTCCTCAGAGAAGACACAGTTAAAGAAAAAAAAAAGAGTGAATATGTAGTCTCTGCTGTTGTGTCTGGCTGCTTTTTAATATTAATGTCTTTGGGTTTTTTTCAGATTTAATGTGAACAACAAAATTCTTCATCCTGAAATTGCAGAATGGTGAGTAACACAGAACCTTTGAGCAGTGTTGAACATGCTTGTACTGTACCATTTCTTCAGAGAGATTCCCTCAGCAAAGCCTCCTACTTCACCACAGGAGTTTTAATTTTAAGTTGATTTTGTGTTATGGACTGGAAATGATGTACAGATGTAATAACAGGGCTAGGTAACAGCATTGAAAACCAAAGAATTTATGTAACATTTCTTAAGCATTGTATCTGGATACACATTCTGTAGGATGTGTCAGGGTTTAATTCACATTTGTGTAACATATGAATCTGTATGAATGAGAAATGAACTGAGGATAATTTGTATTCTAGCAACAGAAGTCAAATACAGATCAAAACTCTGTCTGAACAGGTAGTATTTAATAAGGTGTTATTTCTTCTCCAGGATTTATTTTCACAGCCTTGATTTTGTTGAATTCATATAACTGTACTTTGCTATTCTTGGGGAATTCTGCTGTAGCCTATAGGAAGCAAACCAACTCGATGTGTGACTAAGTGCAAAGCTACTCCATTTTACTGGTTTTCTTTTTTTATCAACTGACTTTTTTTATTGCTGACTTTGCCAACAGGATCACTCCATAACTAAGGCTGTTTGGTTTTCCATTTAGGAAATTACCGAAGAAAGAACATAGTGGATTTTTGTTAATGAATTAGGTTTTTATCTGAGCTTTTTTTGTGTATTAATCTAGAAATGAGGGAGCAAATCCTTAGTTAAGACAGATAAGCTTAAAATCTTAACATACAAAACACAGGGGTACCCTCTGACTGCCACTGTTGTAGCAAATTGTATTACATGCTACTACATATTATGCTTTTTAATGTTAGTTCTCAGCACATATGCTGAGAACCATCTTCTGCTGCCTTCATCTCCAGCTAATTGCCACCTTGAAAAGTGTGGAGATGTTTTTTGAACATCAGAGTGACTTCAGAACGTGTAGAACCATTAAAAGGTCACGTATGTGTTGCTGTGGGTATTTTTCATTGCTTGGCACGACATAAAGCTGTAAAAGGAAAGTGAGAAGTGGGGCAGTTTGTGTAGACATTGTTCCATCCCTGAGGCCTGGAGCTGTGTGGCAGTGGACTCCCTGCTCCTGCTGATGAGTTTAAGAGGGACTAATTTTTAGATCTTGCCTATTCTGTCCTTCTAGAATTTGCGCCCTTCCTTTTCCTGAACAGAGAAGTTGTGTTATAGGCTTGATTCCGGAATTTAAGAGGGGTGAGGAAGAGGACCTGGAGAGGGCCCTGTGAGACTTCCAAGCTTTGCTCTGTGGACACAGCAGGACAGCAGGGACAGAGATGGCAGTTTGAGCGCAGGAGGCTTTGGAGGAGGGCTGCAGACTTCTTCCCAAGGGAGCTTTCAGGTTGTTTTGATGCCTTAGGTTTTAATTTCTATATTTTTCAAATCCTGTACTGCCCAGTGTGTAACTCTGAAGTTCCTTGTAGCTCGTGAGCTGCTCTCTTAGGCCAGACAGACACAACAAAGCCTCTCTAAGCTTGTTGTTCAAGGACACTCGGGCTGTCCTAGGCCCAAAAGGTGTAAACTGGGACCATGAAAGAGGTGGAGAAATTGAAGAGAGCTAAAGTTTTAATTGGTGAATTTATGCTGATGTGCAAATGGACCAAACCTATATCTGTGTCAAGAACTCGTGACCTGTGGTCCATCTCGGGGTCCATTTTATGGAAGCAGCCTCTGGCTCCCCAGGGTGTGCCTTGGAAGCCCTTCAAATAAATCCCTGCCTTTATTCCCTTACTCCTGTCCAGTCTCTGTTTCTGGGTGGCTGGGAAAAGGCATCAGTTCCCATCAGCCTTACCAAGGTGTCACCTGATAAGCTTTCTCCTCTGGGGTTTCAATTAAAGGGTGATTAAATCTTTAGGAGGCTCAGGTGTGGACAAACACAAGGTCCGTGCCCTGGAGGTTGTGCTGAGAGAGGTGCAGCACTGAGGCAGCAGAAAGGCAGCACTGGAGCTGGGGCAGACAGAATCATCTCTTCAGTGGAATGTGAGTGGCAGCCTGGAACTGTGATTTAGCTCTTTCTGCAGCCTCACAGAGGAGGGATCCTCGGAATGCACCTTCCCTACACCTGGCTTTCAAGGGAAGGGAATTCTCAGTGAAGAAAAAGCTCAGCTTTGCATTCAGAAATGTTTTAAAAGGTTTTACTGAGTTTGGTGGCTTTCATTTTAAGTCAGAAGTATGTTAAAGACGTTGTTAGGTGTCTGGTGAAATTAACACGGGAATGACAGGTATTACCTCTTAAAGCTTACTAAAGTAGAAGTCTCCTTGGAATGTCAAGTTACCGGCCAAGAAAGTTCCTTTGGAAAGCAATATTTTTAGAATTAAGAAAACTTTTCTTTTAGGAAGATGAATTTTTTTGGGTTATATTCTGGGGTAGGAAGGTGCATCCTTTGAATCATCTGCTTGCAGGAATGCATTTCATTTCAGATCTGGCAAGCTCTGAACTGCTGTGTTTTACATGGTACCTGTCAGAAAAGCTTTGCTCTATGCCGTGCTGTCAAACTGCCAGCTGGAGATGGAATGACTGAGCTTTCTGAACCAGCCAGGGAGAACTGGGAGCTGCAAACAGAGCTCTAGTATTATACAGTCCTCTAATAAAATGCAGAAAAAACGGGTCAGTACTGACAAGGGGAAAAGTGTTTGTGGTTAAGGATCTGTTGCCTCTCTTGCTTACTTTTTCAAGATCTGGTCATTTTCTGACTTGGTATGGTACTTAAGGATAAAACATGGAAAAATTCAACCTTACACTGGATTTCAGCAGTTTGCAGATGGTGTTTTAACTTTTTTTTTCATTTTATTGAGTGGGTGTATTTCCAAACAAATTTTAAAACTTTAATTTTAAATTTAAAGGCTTCCACTTCAAATTTCATAGTGAATGGATATGCTAAGTATTGTCTTCAGTGTTTTGAAAAGAAAATGTCATCTAACAGAAGAAAAAATTCAAACTTTTCCATATTACCTCCTTAGTAATCAGAAGGAGGTTTTCTGGCACCAACACTTAGCCAACTGGCCTTTTGTTCCTGTGTTTTGCCAGTGTCTCTCTATCATAATCGTGGTGGTGCTACAAGTAAACACTTAGTAATGTGCAGCTCTCTTTGTGCCTGTATATACTGTATTTTCCTGTAGGCTCAATGAAAATGGGGTTTGATAGTTTTATGTGAAATATTTCATATGTTCTGTATTTTGCATTATTTTGATGGAAAGCTATAATTATTTCTCTGTGAAAAGTGATCTGTATGTTAATGTCTTAAAGCTGTGCATTTGCTTTTTGTGTTTTCAGAGGTTTTTCTATCTATGTTGTGAACCTCTTAACATTTTTTTGAACTCCTGCCTTTGGTGTTCATGCACCTGCCTTTCAGGATTGTACTGTGATGCCTCTCCTTTGCATGTGTGCATTGCTGTGTTTGCTGGCTCTGATGCTAATTCCGTTAGCAAGTTTTTATGCATTGCAGAAGAGCAAAAATGTATAAACTGTGGTAGAGAAGTTTTTGTAAATAAAATGTGGAAAGGAGAGGTGAGAAGGGGTAGAGATAAGGCAGGACTGTGGTCTGTGTACATGGGCAGCATCCTTACTTATTGGGTGGGCTGTAAATCTCCTGTTTCCAGAAGGAGAAGGAGGAGTGGGTGTTCCCAGGTGTTTTCCGTGTATGTCACAGAAAGGAGACATTAGGGTTCACACAGGTACTAAAAAGCAGCAAAACAAGCCAGCTGATAAAACATTGTTCTGATAACTGGGAACAAATACTTCTGGCAGCATTATCAGTGCTGCAGAATGCACACAGGGAACCAATTTCTGTATCTTTGAGGAGAGCACTGGTTTAGGAAATACAGTTGAGTTATGTGAGTTTCAGCCTCATAATTGCCTCAAATTCTGTATGCTCTTGGCCACTTGGTTAGGTCATGCATGTAATTTGGTATCCAGACTTTTAAAATGCCCAAATGCACTTTCAGGATTGCAGTGATACTTGTCTATATTAAAGTTTCTCTCTCCTGTTGGATGACTGACATGTGTGAAAAGACCAGCTGCTCTTATGGCCAAGTGAAAATAAAAGCAGAATATGTGTGTGAAAGGAGAATGAGGAAGAAGAAATGGTTTTCCACTGGTAAAATAAGGAAAAAAAAAAGGTGAAAGTTTTAGGTCAGTGCTGACAGTCAGAGACTTGTGCTTCTCTTTCAGCCAGGTTGCACTGAGTGACCCCCCTGCTAATCTGAGCAGTGCCTCACATGTGGAATCTGGACATTTTGATAATTGCATTAGCCACAGCCTGGGAGTGATTTGTTCCTATTAAAACATTAATGCATTGATGGAGAGGCTGTAACTGGTCCAAGAACTGTTTTTAATAGAATATTGAAGTTCACATTCATGAAAAAGGAGGGATTTTCTTCCTATCCTTATTTTGGAAGTGGGAGAAAAACATCCTGAGAGCTGTGGGCACTCCTAACATGCACGATTGCCCTGAAGTGCCAGGCACTGCTGTAAACCTGGCTTGGGGAGGGTGCTGCTTTTTGCCCCATGAAAACAGTGGGAAGGTGGTGGAATAGGTGCTTTTCCACTCCCCAGAGGTGCTGTGGGAGCTCTGTCAGCAGAGCCATTGTAACACAGGAGCCCAGGAACTCCTTCAGTGTCTGGTGTAGGGTGAGTCTGATCCTGTTCCCTGCACAAGTGTACAGCCTCCCTCTCCTCCCTTCGGTGGCTGGGTAGTGCTTTTTGTTGGTCTCAGAAGGACTAAATATTTTCTGTAAAATACTTCCGTGCCTGACCTTGTGTGAATGGAGGGATTGCATTGCATAAATAGTCTGAGACTGAGCATGAATTTCTGTATTCAAGCAAATACCTGAGAAGTTGTGATCTAATACAAATACCTCGATCCTGAAGCCTTCTGCCCAGGTCAAGGGAAATGGTTTCTCATACTGTTTGCACTTGCTGTGCAGCAGTTACTAACTTGTGTTACTGGCAGATTCCAACAAAAAGATTAGACAGCTGAATTATGAAACAACCTATTTTTCAGGCAATTGCAGAGCATGGATATGTACTGTATATTGAAAGTAATATAAAGGCACATCAAACAAGTTTTAAATTACCCTGCTAGCACATGCAGTCTTCCAAGGAACAAGATTTTAAAAGAAAATTAAAAAATCTATAAGCCTTTGCTACCTCATTCTAACTGGAATATATTTGGGCCACTCTTTTTTATGTCTTGGCTGAGACAGGAGCAGAAGTTTGTTTCCTCACTCGTGGTCAGCAGCTTTTACCATCCCAGTGTATTTTTTTCACCTGGGTGTGCAGTTTAAAACCTTGTACTTCCCATTCTCGATTGCATAGTGATTATTTTGTGTCATATTCCAATTGACTAAGAAGAATTCCCCTCCACAGAGTTTCTGTTTGTAAAAGCATTTTGATCAATATCAGGATTTTACAAAGGTACCTTCACTCTGGCCAGAAGAGCTGTGTTTGAAGGGCATTACTGCAGCACACAGGAGCTGGGCTGTGGTAATGCCCCATCTGTGGGAAGTGCTGTAATCTCACATCAGAGGCACTCCTGGCTGAGAAACCTGTTTCTGGGCTCATTAAAACAAACTACAGAGCAGAAATACAGTAAATAGTTTTCTGCAGCAGTGTGAGGATGAGCGTGTTACAATAAAAAGAGGGGTCTTGGTGGCAGTTTCAAAGTGTAACAGTTATGGTTCTTTGTAACTGCTGCAAACTCTGGAGTGCAGCTCGAAAATATGATTGAAATATTTTCATGCAATTCAATAGAAGTTCTGTACTTTGTAAACAGTAAGTGTGTACTTTACAGCAGCCTTTGAGATGGGCATGAAAAATACTGGGAATTCAGTTTGTGTAACAGTGGAAAGAGTGTGGTGTTTAATAGAGGTTGTGGAAGTGTGTTTGCTTTACTGTTCATGTCACACTAAATAGCTGCTTTTATTTGAAATACATGATAGAAATACATGTAGTAGAGAAGAGTTAAACGGTGCATTTTTGAGATGAGTTCAGAAGAGAGTATAAAGGCTCATAAACACACAAATTCAGTATCTGGTAAGCACTAAGAGTAGGATGGGGTTGTTAGGGCATTGGTTGGTTTGGGGGTTTTTTGCTTGTTATTTTCCTTCAGAAGCATGGGAAAGACTGGACATCGTGGCTGTAATTGCTGCTGCTGTGGTTTCAAAATTTCATGGTTTGGGTTTTTTAATACCAAACAAAAATAGCATTTTTTCACACCACCCTTGACCACCTCTTGAGGTAGTGCAAATAGGTGGGAGTTGGGATTGTGCCAAACAGAAATTCTGGAGCTCAGGGAATTTAGTTACGTGAAATAGTTTCAAATTGTGTTTAAAAAGAACTCAAGCATGCTTGTGGAAATGTTCCATTTGAAGTAGTGTCAGAGTCATGACAAATGCAGAATTGCATTGCTTTTGTTCCTAATGTGTTGTAGAATGAGTTGAAAAAATGTTGGTCGAACCACTTGTTTATAAGTATTTAATAGGGCAGGCTGATGTTTGAAATTGTTGTGACTTCCCCTTGTAAGATTGTTTTGCTAATGCTGAATCAATGCCAACAATACTTTGCTGTCATGAATACTCTAATAGCTGTTTGCTCTTGAGGTGTTCTTGATCTAATCTTATTATAGGTGATGCATATTATTCTCAGGGTTTTTTCATTTTGTATTCTTAAGCTGTGGAGTTGCAGCCTAACATGCTATCTGTTGTTCTTCTCTTTAAGCCGTGTCATTAAGACAGACATGGAGTTGGAAGTTCTGCGCTACACCAATAAAATCTCCAGTGAAGCTCATAAAGAGGTAATGGATCCTTCACCGTTAATAATTTTTGCTCTTAGTGTAGCAGTGGTACTCAGAAAATGTCCCCAGCAACCCAGAATTGCTTAGTAATAAAATAATGGAAAGGCTGGATAGAAATAAGAGGATAATATCCCTCGCATTGCAGCCCAGTAATGCACCTTTTATTGTCCTTGAACTCACTGGTGCTTTTGTGATGTGTGAGAACTGAAGGGTGGGTCTAGGTAAGAGTGGAGCCTCAGCAGAAGGTGGCCTGCTTGCAGTCTGCCTGTTCTGTGTGCACAAATACCTGTGTAATGATGGAGAGAGAAAGGATTGGGGTTATTCAGGCCCACGTGCAGCTCTGAAGAGTTCACCCAGCAGGTAGAAGTGTACCCAGGTCCTGCTGGGCTGGGGGAGTCTGTCCATGCAAGTGTAGGACACGAGAGGGTTCCTGGGGTGCTCCTGAGAGCAGGGTGTCCCTGGGGCAGGCTGAGCCCTGCTGCTCACTGCCAGCCCAGCGTGGCAAGGACAAGGCCAGGCTCCCAGCAAGGCTGCCCAGGTTGGGCCTGGCACTGTGCCCCGGGAGAGGTGCTGCTCTCCTGGGGTGGGGATGGGTGCACCGTGGGTGTCTGTGCTCCCTGCAGGGATGCAGAGCTGAGTGAGTTCTGGGTGGGATGAGCAGGGAGCTCAGGTAAAAGCAGCTGCTGAGGTTACTGACCCAGCTGTTGTCTTGGCTCCTGCTCCTCAGATACCCGAACTGTGGTGTGTGAGAATGTTCTACAATGAACATTGTAAAATTGAAAGCTCAATGGATAGTAATTTTGCAGTCATGCTCCTTGGTTTTTCATCATCCTTAAATAATCTTATCACATCTGAAAGTATTTTTTTCCTGTGGAGCAGCTGCCTAGAACTTCTATAATACAGAAACAGACAAAATTTTCTTAGCAAATCTGAGAACAAGGATCAGATTTATGACTTATAAACCAGTGTTAACTCTAGTAGTTTTCTGTTGATTTAGATTGCAAAGTATAAAAGAGACTCTCCCATTGTAGGATAATCCAGTTCATAGCTTTATTTTGCCAAAATAGAGCAAAAGGACTTGCTGCCATGTTCAGCAGAGCTTTTACTATTAAACATTGGTATTTTGATGAGCTGCACTTCATTAGGATATAGTAGTTTGGCAATTAAACTTGCTTTATTGTTGGAGACTGCAGGCATTTTTAAAGATTAAAATGTCTGATTCCAGTGTAGTTTTAAAATGCATGTACTGATGTAAATTTAAATGAAGTACAGATGATATTTTTGTAATATAGGTTTCTCTGGAGATAGTTGTAAGTCATAAATTTATAAATATGAGATTCCTTCCTGCTATGATGGTCCCATGCTAATATGTATCTTCCAGGTAATGAAGGCCGTAAAAGTAGGAATGAAAGAATACGAGATGGAGAGGTAAGAGTTCTTACAGTAATTATAGTAAAAAAGAGAATATCTCTATAGTAGAGGGAAAAGCAGTAGCTGAGACAATGCAGTAGCATGGATTCAGTTGCAACTATGAGCTCGTTGCTGTTTGAAGGCCATTGGAAGCATTATTTTGTTATTTTGAGGTGGAACTTCATCCGTTTCAAACATGCATGTGACGAGGGGGGATTATTTTGTGGTTAAGTGTAGCATACCTCTCTTCCTGGAGTTACAGTAATTTACAGAAGCTTTATGAAATAGCTGTTTTCATTGTTAGGAGCCATCCAGTAAAATGGTGTTTGTGGTCAAACACTGCCTTTGGTCTGGCTCTGCCTGGGAGCCTGCACGTGTGGGTGTGTAAGAGCCTCATGAAAGGCTGTGTTCAGGTGCATTTTGCCTGCAGTGCCTGTTCCTAGCCTCACCAGGAGCTCAGCTCACACGTGTGGTGGTGCTCCCCAGCTGCTGAGAAGTGGGGGGAAAGCAGCAGGGGTGTCTGGTGCTGGAAAGAACGAGCTGTGCAGGCACCCAGGAGGGTACATGGATATACCCAACTGCACAGCACTGATGGGGCTGGGTCTGAGGACAGCACTGCCTCCTCTCGTCAGTCAATATTTACAGTAGATCATCAGCAGTTATCTCATAAAGCATGGCTTTCATCATCAGGTGCGTTTATTCCTCGTTTGTACATGGTATTTTCAATTTTCAAAGTATTTGAATAGTGAAGAAATAGAAAATAGCAGTCATATGTTCGTACTGTTGTTTCTTGGCAGTAACTTTTCCAAGGCTTGTAGGCAGGCTAGGGCAGCACCCAGCAAAGGGAATGTAAAGAGACCACAATATTTGTCATCAGGATTTCAAGGTAGCTCAAAAGACAAATAAAGCCCATAAAACGTATGCAATATGGAGAAACTAATGTTACATTTAAACAGTTTAAACTACTGCAGATACTCTAGGCTCATGCCTATAATTTGTCAGTGCTTCAAATTGCATTTACATATACCACCAGGTAATGGAAAAAGAATATTGTTTACATTCTGTCTTTATTTTTATTTTTGGACTTTGTGTTTGTGTTCATTTTACTCACTGGCTATGCTGTACATGCTGACAGTGAAATTTTGGCTCTGGAAGTCATTAGCAATTAAAAATTTCCATAGAGCAGAATTTGTTCCCAGGTGCTTTTAAATGTCATGATCCTGGCAGTTTGATTTAAATGTCATACAACAAATATGTATATAAACACTCTTCTGTAAGTCTACAAGGTGTATTACCTTTTTTCTCCAGGACTTTCATTCTTCCCTAACTAGCTCCTTCCATACACATCAACCTTTTGAAAAGATTATATGTGTCTTTCAATTAAAAAAATAAATTAAGCAGCTATTACACCTTTAAATTTAAATTTAAAATTTCCTTCTATTCTTCCATACATCTTGATAGATTACACTTGAAAGAGTGTGAAGTTATTCAGCTAATGAAAGAGGTCTTGGCAGACTGCTCTACTGTGTCTGCCTTGGAGCCTATAATTAGAACTTCAGTTCTTTTACTGGTGGAATTCATCCCCACACCCGTTCCTTTAGGGAAAAAGGGCCCTAAAATCCTGTCTGCTATTCTTCTGTCTGCTAGGAAGAATAATAGCAGAGATCCCAGAAGCAATTAAAATTTTCTGTTACTGGATGTAGGACCTAAGTGTTGCCTTTTCTTTGTCCGTTTGGTTAAATACTGGTAAATTATTTTGAGCCAGTAATGTGTTAATGCTGAGATATATAAAAAATAAATGCATTTAACTGCAACTCCAATCAGCCCTGACTTCTTTTTGGTTTGATATTATTTAACTTTAATGTGTGGTCGGTTGACTTTAAGGAGACAGCCAAGGTAATTATCTACAAACAGTAATTCACAGCATGTGTAATTGCATATAAAGTCATTTTGGTAGGTCAGGTTCTGGGTTTTCTCTGAAGCAGTTTGTTTAGTATTTGTGCTTATCTCATGTTTAATTAATCTTCTTTAATTAAGGCTTTTAATTATGAAACTGCTCTGTAGTGAATATATTGTTAAAAATACAGCAAAATGGTAAAAGCAATCTCTTCAGCTTGAAAAGTATGTGAATGAAATCTGTGATTTCAGCAAAGTTAAGTGTGCATATAGAGATAAAAATGTTTTTTGTGTGTATATAAACACACTGAAAGTCCTAATTAGGACCTGCAGTCATCTGTTTCAGAGTGCTCTAAGGGCCTTGAGATAACTTCTCTCGATCAGTGTTCATCAGTTTCTAGATTTCATCTGTGTACTGTGTACCAAATGAAGAATGGAATCCTCTGTGCATTTCCTCATTTGCTCCCTTTTTATTGAAAGAACATTTTTTTAGATTGGCGTGGCTGCTTGGCATTGGCAGTGTGAGTGGGGAGTGCTGTGAGTGTGTGCTGCAGCACCAGGGGAGTGCCCTCCTGCCTCCCGGATCCTGGGCACACAGCTGGGATGCACTGCCCCTTCTTGTGCGGGTTTATCCTCTTTTTGATAGCACTGGAGCTGCTGGTGGTACCAAATGTCCAAAGTATAGAATAAGGCTCTCCAGCACTAAAGCTGTGTTAAAGAGGGCATCATTTATTTAGGCCTGAGGTTCATGCAGGAGATCCCAACCTACCATGGACACATGATTCTGTACGAGTGTTACTTATATACAGTTGCTGCATGCATATTAAAATTTACCTATTACCATAAATCTCACCCCATGTTCCCAGAGATTCAGTCCTTTGTTTTGTCTGTCATGGCATTCTTGAGCCAGATGTCTTCTTATCTTCCCAGTGTCCTTGCTGAAAGCAGCTTTTGCATGCCTTGTTTCTTTGCTAAAAGCTTCACAGGCACAGTAAAAACGGAATTAACCCTTTTGGTGCCAGTGTGATAGGAGTGTGTGCACAGTCCTGAGCTCATTAAATGCTGATGTATTTATCCCTGCCTTGGTGACTCCAGCAGCACTAAACCAGGCCTGAGCACCCTTCCCTTGTCTGACTCCTCCCTGGGGTGTGGGGCTGCCTGAAACTGCTGCTGCTGCTGGGCACCTTGGGGTTACCCAGCCAGGAACTGCGGCTGCAGGGCCCAGACCTGGTCCTGAGCCCTGGAGTGCAGCCTTTGGAAACGGAGGAGCAGTGGCCAGCGTAGGGGGGGCAGTGGCCAGTGTACAGGGAGCAGTGGCCAGTGTAGGGGGGCAGTGGCCAGTGTACAGGGAGCAGTGGCCAGGGTACCGGGGG
>VYXC01006954.1:0-11958 GCA_013397175.1 Platysteira castanea
AAGAATCAGGAACAATAATCTAGATAGATCAGGAACAAAAAATAAATGCTCTTTATTTTCTCACAGCCTCATGGCTGGGCCTCACACAGACTGACTGCCACAACTGCCCAAAATCATGTGAACACCCACTTAAGTACAGGATTCTCTGGGTGGAGTTACATTTGAAAAGACCAATGAGGAACAGGATTTAGACACAACAGTATCAGGGAGCTTGGAAACCCTGTGTAACCCAACCATGCTTCCACTCCCTAGGCCCATCCCCACCAGGGGCAGTCAGCCAGGACTCCAGGCACAAGGCTTAATACAGGCAGCCAGAGTGCAGATCCGCTCCACTCACTTGGGCTGCAAGGTGGGCATGCAGAGGGGGGGTCAGCCGGAGTAAGTCATCTCTTTCAAGATGTTCACTGTAGATCTGTAGGTGTAGAGGTTGTTCCAGCCCTCTGCCACTTCATCCATCCACCTCCTTCACCCAAGCACAACTTAATTGCTCTGTGTCCCTGTGAGTCAAAAGGACAGGGCAGCTGAGCATGATTTGCTGCCACCATCTCATCCCGTTGTGGGAGTCTGTCAACATCAGTACAACCAGGTCTGGATAATCACTATTTTTGTGCTGGTTTGCTTCCCTCCTGACATACACATCATCTGTAAAATTCGTGCATGTATAATTAAGGGGTAAAACAGCTTTCTGTGCATATATTCATTCACCTTACCAGTCTTGCAGAATGAAGTTGCCTCTATGACTCTTGGACCCATCTTTTAAGTTGGCTCAAATAAAGCAGGCTTTGACATGTTAAGCCCTTAATCATGGAAAATCCAAATGGCTATTTGGGAAAATNCCAAAAACTTTGTTCGTTAATTTTATAATAAATTGTTGCTGTGTTTTTGCACGAAAATCTCTCTTCATTTATAACACCTCCCAAATGTCATTCCAATTCAGAGGAATGAGTATAATAAATTCTCTCTTAAAACAGCTTTCTGTGCATATTATCATTCACCTTACCAGTCTTGCAGAATGAAGTTGCCTCTATGACTCTTGGACCCATCTTTTAAGTTGGCTCAAATAAAGCAGGCTTTGACATGTTAAGCCCTTAATCATGGAAAATCCAAATGGCTATTTGGGAAAATTAATATTCTTGCCTATTCCAGCAGAAAGTCTTCACATAACTAAACTTATTTGATGAATGTTGTCACAACACTCAGGTTTTTCACACTGAAGATTAATTGCTTCTAGAAATAGGTAAATGTCATTCACCTAAGAGCTGGGATCCCAGCTTCAAGAGAAGAAACAGACCTTTCCTGCACCTGGGCACAGCAGACTCCATCAGTGCCAAAGTAAGAAGGTCACTGCACAAAGAGAATCTCAGAGCAGTAGTGGGTACTACCAGCAGCCAGCTTTACTCACAGGAGTAAAATGACACCTCCTAGAGAGAATCCCTCTAATTCCCCCAGGTCTGAGATGAGTTTTAATTCAAAAGAAGGGAACAGTATTTATAAAACCATCACAGCATTGAAATTAATAGGCTTGCTTCTACTTGCAGATTTTCAGAACCAGAACAGTAAGCAGTGTCTTATTTGGAGAGCGTTTTGAAAGTGGCAGGTAATTTTATTTCGTGGCTGTCCCTCTGTTGTTATCTGGCGCTCACGTCTCAGCATTCATTTTGCACTCATCAGCAAGGCCAGCTAAAAATTGCCTGAACTGCCATTTGACCAAGTGCTTATCTGCACAACTGCACAACCCATACCATCAGTTAGGAAAAACAATTTTCCCTGGCTACTAGAGACAGCCTAATTACCTAATCTGACAGGTTATTAATGGTCCAAGTCAACAAAAAGTATAATGGATGCTGATAAGCACAAGCTGCCTGGACAACCCAGGCTAGAAATCATTGCTGTGAAAAGCTGCCACTGGCCACAGGACTAAATTGTCTGGTTTCTCAGGTCTATCAACATGATAAAGAGACAAACTAGCAAGTTTAGTCCATTAATGAGGACTGTGAATCAGTCAAACAGTATAAAAGATATTTATGTATCAGGTTAATGTAAAAATAAATCTCTGCTTCATTTCTCGATAGTTGTAACACCCTCGCCTCCATACTAGGAAGGAGAGCAGCACATGTCCGTGTTCACCAGGAAGTGGGCAGCAAGAATTATGACAGAGCCTTTGCTTGAAGTATTGTCAGCACTCCCATAACTCACTACAAGTGCTGCATTATTTCATGGGCCTGTTTTAAAGATCCAATTACTAGACTCACATGACCCCATCAGAAGCTCAAGTTTTCATTTTAGAGTGGAAAAAGAGACATATTACTTGCAGGTACTGGCAGCAGTGGACAAAGGTGTATCCTGAACAGCTCCAAGACAGAAAGCATTCAAACAGGATCCCATGGTACCAGTTATTGTTATAACCTCAGGGTTCTACCGGCCACTCCTTTAATCGCTTAATCCTTCCCCCTGAGGTGTAAATGCCTGGCGATAGCATCATTGAGACATTTAAGGATGAGAAGAAAGAAGCAGATTTGTCCCATAGGCTTCGTAGTTAGCACATTCCAACGCTGATAGTTGCTGGAACTGCACCGCAATGGCAAGCAGCAGCTCATGCCTCTAACACCCATGAGATAGGTTTTTCACAGAAACTATTTAAATTCAATATGGTTCATTGATTTTTTTTTTTAAATTAAGTAGAACATCTTTTATTTTGTTTTGTTGCTCCAATTCCCTGTGAGATCTTTCATCCACTTCTGTAGGTAACCCACTTCTTCACTTAAGCATCCATCTTCTACTGCTCATACAATGAAGGGTTGTTTAAGGGGGTTACCTGGGCAATTAATACTCCAGTAGGTCTCATGTATGTTTTGAGACGTGTCCCATCATTAAGCAAAACTGCACACAACTGAAATATTTATTTCTGTATCTCTGCAAATCCACAGCTTCATGACAGCCACGCCTTGGAAAAATATGAGACACCACCTGCTTTAGAGTGCCCTGGATGATGTTCCAAAGTGACCTGCAAAATGAAGATACTTCAGGGTGTTCCACATTTACAACAGCTTGTACTCCCTGAAAATAAGAGTTCCAGTGGCTCACTCAATGCTTGGTTTGCTTAGAGAACTTTAGGGCTAAAGCCCAGCTTCTAATCCAGATAAAGTTAATTATTGATTTCTTTACATGGTTCTTCCTCTACCCCGCAGTAAAATTACACATATCTTCATAAGCATTCTGTGGCAAACCCAAATTCTTTAAACTGCAGCAAAGAGAAATGCAAAGCAATTTTGCTTAGAACTGCCAAGTGAATCACTTCAAAACCAGAGTCTTTTATTAATGTAAAATTTTTTACCACTGTTGTGGTTTAAACCCAGACAGCAACTAAGCATCACACAGCCACCCAGTGGGATAGGGAAAAGAGAAAGGTAAATGTGAGAATACTCGGTTGATAAAAAGACCGTTTATAGGAAAGCAAGAGCTGTACACACAAGCAAATCAACACAAGGAGTTCATTTCCCACTTCCCCAGGACAGCAGGGCTCCATTACATATACAGTGACTCAGGAAGACAAACACCATCACTCCAAATGTCCCCCCTTTCTCCTTCTCCTCCAGATTGATATGCTGAGGATGAGACCATATGGTCTGGGATATCCCTCGGGTCAGTTTGGATCAGCTGTCCTGGCTGTGTCCCCTCCCAGCTCCTTGTGCACCCCCAGGCTCCTCACAGCTGGGGTGGGTGAGGGGCAGAGAAGGCCTTGGCTCAGGGTAAATCCTGCTCAGCAGTAACAAAAACATCCCTGTGTTATCAACACATCCAGCTCAAATCCAAACTATGGGCCCAAAACCACTACTGTAGAGAAAATTAACTCTATCTCAGTCTAAAACAGCACAACCACCTTCTCAAAATCCCAGTATATCTAACCAACATGAACAGCACATATTGTCCACAAGACTATTGGTGATATTGGATGATATGGGAGGTTGCAGACATTTAATGGATATAATTATGGTCAACAGAGAGGGGAAGTCATGATATAACCTGCAGGATATTATTAGCCGATTAGGCAGTGATATCATTCCTTAAAACTATTATTGGGCTAAAACGACAGTCATTCTGTTGCGTTAGTTCTGTATAATTGAGCTAGACCTGTTTCTCTTTTCCTATAACTGGGTAACACCAGTTACATCTTCAACAGCTACATAACTGCTCACTGTCTGACATTCCTCACTTGCCTCTCAGTCACTTCAAGATCAGACTTTGCACCAGTTCACTACTGCAGGGTACCTGGGGGTCCTGGATGTGCGTATGCAATAACACTGTGTTACTCCCACATGTGTGTATGCAATAACACTGCAGCCCATGGCAAGGACATGAAGCTAAACATGCACAAACAGTGAAGTCTCCTTCAAACCAGGCTCCTCACTCTGCAGATAACTTTGCATACTGCTTCACTAAAAAGTTTTTAAAAATTATCCTCTGAGGACACAAACATTTCCAGAAAAAAACATTGTCAAAAGTGGTATTATGGAGTCCAAGAAAACACAGCATCTTTACAGAGCTTAGAGCAACCTGCAGTAATCTGGAGTGTAGTACTCTGTTGCTATTCCTTTTCTCATTTCTAGAGTGCACATCATTTCCACCTATGGTATAACTATCTCTGTACATCTAATGTCAATATTTTGTAAAATCTAGGGCCAAGCAAGCTAATGGATCACAAAATGAATGCATTTTCTGGTAGTGGATTACAAACCTGCAGAAGACTTGATAAAACACAAAGGGAAAAATACAAGAAATTGCACAAAGGTCTGCAGGAAGAGACATAAAAATTTAACTATTAAGTATTAGCTAAATATTCCTACGCTGTTCTTTCATGTGTATATGTAAAAATCAATCAGCAGAATGTATACCTACCTGTATTTCATGATTCTGCATTCCCTGACTATTGGAAAGCTACAACAAAATCCAGCATTTAGCCTTGCTTTAGAAAGATATTTGCTTCAGGTCTATGTTTTGACCTAAGAAAACCTTCTCCTTTCACGTCATTTGAGGTAATATCAGAAATCTCACTTAATTCTGTCACAAGATGCTAAATGAAACGAAGACACTCAACTTCCCTCACTGTTAAGGGCAGTTTTCCCCCAAACTTTCTTCACATTTCTACACGTACCACAAGAGGGAGCACAGAGTTCACCTTTCTTAAGCTCTGCCAAGGAAGAGGTAGAGATAAACTGTTCGATGGAGTCATAAACTGTGACCAAAGTCAGGCTAGGATTTTACAGTGTTTTTTAAATAGCACACCGGTGCTCAGACAAAGAAAAGGGCCAGGTTTCTGCTTTGAGAAAGGTGTTATCTCACATTCAAACTGTGCAGAGCTCTCTTCAAAGCCAGCAGATGCTGCAGAGTTCACCTGAAGAACAGAGAGACACAGGTTGATGCCACAGGAGGGTAAAATCAAGGCAATCCTGATGGGAAGAAGCCTGAAGGCTCATCACAGCTGTGTGAATAGGATATTTGCAAGAAATTGTTAAGCCTTTCCTAGCATACCAGATATACATGTAGGAGCAAGGAACAGATGAGGAAAATACACTCTTCTGACAGCACATACTGCTTTTAATGGCAACATACTGTGATTTCTCATTAAAACACTATCAGAAAATAGCTGCCTAAAAAAAAACCCTGAATCTCCTCTTCTGCAGCAGACATGACAACAAAGAGGGGAAAAGCTCACAGTACAGGAGAATCCCCCAGGTCATTCCTTCCTTCTCTCACTCCCCCCCACCTCATTTACCTTCTCCTACAGTCATCAAAACTCTTTTTCAGTTACAAAACTGAATAGTTATAATGATTAGAGATAAATCTTAACTCCAGATAGCTACAGACTGCTGCTGAAATATTATGAAACTCCTGTTAACAGCAACAGCTAATGTCCTATTCCAGCAGAGCAATCGGACAGATGCTTAAGCACACTGACTTCCAATCGGTAGCAGTTACACTCTGTGCTATTGTTACCACTCGTATCAAACATAGCAACTAACATATCCTTAAATATTGCTTCATAAAGATGGACACAAACTTTCTAGGAGGAGGAGAAGAAAACTCTCTGCCTCACATTTGCTTTCCTCTCAGATAAAGTCACTGCGCTGGTACTAACTAACTTGAATCCAGGCTGCATTTGTACCATCCTTCACAACTGGATTCCCACATGACATTGAGGGGTTTGCTCAGTTCAGGTCTTCACTGCTTAGCTATTTCCTTTTGATGATTCACTCTATTTCAATTCCAAAAAGCTAATTACAGAATAATTTTACACAGTGTTTGCTGTTCAGAACTGGTTCATAAAATAAAAAAGCCAAGTGACTAACACAAATACGTCTTCCGTGCTTTCAACCTGTGGAACCAAGTTATAAACTCGTCACAATTTAAAACAACAAACAGGTTTCCTTTTTTTTCAGTATCCCTATGGAGTCCTGAGAGGTTAGGTCAGCTGTAGATAACAGTTACTTCCCTCTGTTACTGTCAACAACTGTCACAAACACCACCCCTGGCAGAGTCCAGGTACTTGCAGTTACCAAGAGTGCCACAGCTCAGAATGACACATGATTAGAGGGATCACACCTCTTCTGTGAGGAAAGGTTGAGAGAATTGGGGTTGTTCAGCCGTCAGGAGAAGGTTTCACAATGACCTTCAGGGCAGCCTTCCAATACCTGAAGGGAGATTTCAAGTAAGATTGAGAGATTTGTCACAAGGGCAGGTAGGGTTAGGACACGGGGAAATAGCTTTAAACTGGAAGAGAGGAGGTTTATGTCAGATATTTGAAAGAAATTCTTGCCTTTTAGGGTGTTGAGGCACTGCACAGGCAAGCTGTGGCTGCCCCATGCCTGGAAATCTTCAAGGCCACGTTGGATGGGGCTTGGGGCAACCTGATCTAGTAGAAGGTGTTCCTGCCCACAGCAGGGAAGTTGGAATGAGATGATCTTTAAAGTCCCTTCCAACCCAAACCATTCTATGACTTTTACAGTTGAACACAATCCAGGCCTGATTCCCATTGTACTTGCAGTCATGAATGAGCAGCAGAACTGCTGTGGTCAGAAACCTGTGCTATAATCCTGCATGCCCAGTCAGACTCTGTACCTCAATAAATCCACCAAAGGAGTTTCCAGATCACTCTATTACCAAACACAGAACTCTCTGATCTTTAAAAAGACAAAAGTGAGTCAGTGAAGCAATCCAGAAAACAGTGCAGAAACCTCACTACAGCTACATTTATTTTGGACTAAACATCATGGGTATTACTGAATAGCTGTGAGCACATGGATGCACTAAAAGAAATGTACCTCTACAGACTCTCATCTATTGACTGGCTACTTCACTTACAGTTTTGTTGTGGGAAAAGATACAGATGCTGTGGATTTCTACAGTTATGCCTCCTGTAAAATTTCTAGTGTACTAAAGTGGCTGTATTAAAGGGAAAATCAGATAGTTCAGTCAATAAGGCTGAACATGGGAAACCACTTTATATACAGAGAACTGCCCATATTTCCTTCACCATTCCACCTCTCCATGCCTCAAATCCCCATAATGGCAGCAGCAAAATTGTTATAAAGACTAGGATGAGACAATACTTGCTACAGTTGCGGAAGATTGAGTCACAGATAACACAAAGAGCTTCTCTTGCACATTACTGGACAGTTCACAACCCTTTGAAGACTTCAGTCCCTGTCTGTAAAGTGAGTGGGAATTACTCATAGTACCCCTAGCGTTTGGGAAGAACTGGATAGCTCCATATCTGCATAAACAAACCCCAGAGGACCTCAGACAATACTGAAGATCACACCTGGTAAAGATTTGTTTCTAAAATAATCATGGCAATAGAGAAAAAAGTAATCAGAAACAGATTTTCCAGTGCTTATTCTGTAGCTAACACAAGGTTATATTTAGGGCTTAAAAAAGGAAAGTATGTAGCGTGTATTTTATGGGTACAACACATTTTACAATTGTAGATGGGTAAATATCAGCTGTGAATTATTTTAAATGCACTGAGCTTTCCCAAATATAATTTATTAGCAAAGAGTGTGTGACCATTCCAATTTCACATATGAATAAATGATGCATGTAGAAGTGGTGATTTGTTGTCAAGGGCTAGGAAAGGAAGAAAGAATGTGGTCTTCCAAGGCTAGTCCAACATTCATAGCCTCTAAATAAAGCAATTTGGGAAAAAAAGTAATTTTCACTCTAGGAATATGCCAACATGGTAGAGGACTGATACTCCTCAGAAAGGATAAATTATGAACCCTTAAACAGATATAAAACTTGGTTTGTTAGTTTATTATCTAGCACTTTCTAATAAAAAATAAATTAATATTGAGTTGTTTTTATTTCTTCTTGGACTTGTGGCACCCTAGGTTCTACCAGGTTTTTCTCCCAATAAATGCAGAGTCTAGAAACTTTAAAAAGTTAAAACATACATTTTTTACCTTTTAGAAGAGATGAGAGCCTCATTTAATTTTGACCGCAAGGGGTTGGGTTTAGCAGATCCAGTAAATATTACTTTATCATAACAGCACTACTAGAGGTACCTGTGCACCAAAGAGCTCTTCACTTTTCAGCTAAAGGGTTTGAGAAATAGTTCATTACAGCAGCTGCTGAGAGAACACTCAATGCAGTATGCTTAGGACGTTCCCGATATCTCACAATACTTTCATGTCACTTGAACAGGAACCTCTTACATGCCAGCCTTTCATGAACTATCAATCTCCTTCAAGAACCAAATGCAAAAAGGGAAGACTGGGGCTCTCAGTTTATTTGCCTGCATAAAATCAAAGGCCTGCAGAGGGGAAGGAGCAGATCTGAAAGTGAGACTGCCAACAGATTTGGATGGGGACACAACAGAGGGACATCTGCTCCAGGCGAGCTGGTCAGAATGAGCACAGTGTCTGCCATCTCAACACAATGCCTTCTCCATAGCCAGCAACATTCCAATTATTATCTTATTCTTCTTGCAACTAATATTTTGTTGTCCTCTTGAATATGCAGCACAGAAAGGGAAGCTGAATTGCTATGTACAGCACACACATTTTTTTTCCAAGCAGTCACGTATGCTTCATCAGCAAAAAGCACTTACATTACTTTCACGAGTTATTAACTGAAATGGGAAACAGGCTTACTGTGATTCCATTACACAAGAGTTACTGCACTCTGGTGCAGCTGGTATAGTAAGTATCAACTGGCTTGAGAGAACCCAAGGCTGCACCACAACATCCAGTCTTGCAGTTCCCCAGTATTTAGAGGATTGCCACATATAATCCGATAAAAAAAAGAGAGGTGCTGATCTTCAAGTTCACACAGATCTTCAGGCCTCTGTGTAAAACAGAAATAGAATGAGAAACCAGTTGTGTTAATAAGAATATGAACAATCTGAAGAGGTATACTGGCATTAAAGGTTTTCAGCACTTTTCATCTGGTTCCTAGAACATCAGTCAAAGTCAAGGTAGAGCTCTCATCAGATTCATTTCTGTTTTACCCAAGTTTTGCACTTAATTGTCTAGTTAGCAGCTATTTTCCTTCTTCAAGCCAATAAAGATCCATGCTAAGCTATCAAACCAACTCCCTGGACACTCTTTGAATAATTTTTCCTGTTAACCTCATCACATATTTCTTCTCAGAACTTTCTTTCAATGTAGATATAGACCAGCTTTATGTTCTAAGCCTAAATACTAAACTTCATTAACATATATTTATGTATGCATTTAAGGCAGTATAAAGAATGCTGAAATACATTATCAACATGCCAGAAGACATTTCAAGAACAGCAAACATCAGTGCCCCTCATGCAGTTGCAACTTTGCTGTCACCCACAAACAGATGCATATGCTTCCTTTCATCTTTCAAACACTCTGTGGACAAGATGAGCTTTATGATTCATCTGTCACATTTTACTTAGTAAGGGAGCCAAAGAAAACCAAGAAAGCAGTAGCAACAAGGTTGGTTGAACATAAAGTAATGAAAATATATTTAAATCACACTCTTTTAGTGTTGCTGTTAGTACCGCAAACGGCGAAACTACAACACGAATCAGGGTCAGGAGAATGATCGACGGATCGATGATTTAATGAAAAAAACAGTGTTTTTATAACTTGGTTTGCAAAAGAAGAATGACATGATTGGCCCATTGATCAGCTGCCTACCAAACGGATTGGCTGATTAGTCTTCAAAATATTTTCCAACAATGAACCAAAACATCTCCACAAACAATCTTGCAGCTGTGAATAGTTTACAAAACAACAAACCATTTCTCAGCTAGTTTGTGTGAGAAAGGAAACTTTCACAGGGGACTGCAAAAGCTGGAAAATTTCTCTGTTAGCTTTTTAGCATCCACATTTTAGGGCATTTTTCAATGGCATTAAGCAGTAACTATGACACAGGTTGCTCAGCTCATGACATGACATACAAATTCAAAATAATGACAAACATCAGTAAGCAGTTTTAATAAGACCTGCCAGAGAACATCCGAAAAATACAGATGTTTTGTGGGTTGACTTTGGCTAAACACAAGGTGCCTACCAAGCTGCTCTCTCTCCTCTTTGACAGGGAGAGGAGAAAATAAGATATTTACATGTATTAAGATAAAGAGAGTTTAATAGCGCAAAAGCAAAGGCCAGGCACAGAAGCAAAGGAACACAAAAGATTTATTCTCTATTTCCCATTAGCAGAAAATGTCCAGCCACTTTCGGGGAAGTAGGACTTTCATGTAGCAGCTGTTCTACAGGACAAATGCCATAATAATAAATGCCCTACACCCTTTTCCCTTAGCATTTATTGCTGAGCAGACATCATATGGTCTGGAATATCCCTTTGGTCAGGTGCAGTCAGTCGTCCTGACTCTGCTCCAACATGGGTTTCTTCCACCACAGGCTGCAGTCCTTCAGGAACAGACTGTTCCTAAGTGGGTCCCCCATGGGATCACAAGTTCTGCCAGCAAACCTGCTCCTGCACTGGCTCCCCCTGGGATCATAAACTTCTTTGGGTATATCTACCTGCTCCAGCTTGGTGTTCCTCCTGGGATGCAGGTGGATCTCTGCTCCACCATGAACCTCCATGTGCTGCAGGGGCACAGCTGCCTCATCACAGCCTTGCATCACAGGCTGCAGGGGAATTTATGTTCTGGAATCTGGAGCACTTCCTGCCCTTCTTCTTCACTGACCTGGGTGTTTGCAGAGCTGTTCCTCTCATATTCTCACTCCTCCTCTGGTTGCAGGTTTTTTCCTCTTCTTAAACCTGTTATCCCAGAGGTGCTACCAGCAATGCTGATGAACTCAACCTTGACCAGCAGTGTCCATCCTGGAGCCAGCTGGCATTGGCTTGTTGAACATGGGGGAAGCTTCTGGCAGCTTCTCGCAGAAGCCATCCCTGCAGCTCCTCACAGAAGCTTTATCTGCTGTCCAGGTTGTTCTTGGATTTGGTTTGTTTGGAACACAGGAGTAACTTAGTCACTTCTGGCTCTTGGGAGATCTCATTGGAATTCCTGGGCATGGTCTCCAAGAGGCAGGGGCTTCTCTTTGACCATAGATACACGTGTGACTGTAACACATGAAACTATAAAACAAGCACATCACTGGGTATTTCACATCCAGGAGATTCCTTGATGAAGTTCTGACAGTTTCTTTAGTCAGAGGAAGTTAGATCACTCAAATCTTGTTTCCTGGAACTGACAGAAACTACATTAGATATTTGGTCCACAGGATGCATAGAATCATTGTTTTTCTCAGCACAAATGAGTCCCTAAGCCTTTGAACACAATTAAGGTCTCATGAATGTGGCAATCTGAGCTTTGGAACTTAGGATCAGTATATGAATAGGGCAATAAAGTATGAAATATCAAGAAAACACCACATTAAAAAACTCACTTCCTGTAAATGGGGAGAGGTTCGGAGAGGAGAGGTTCGGAGAGGAGAGGAGAGGTTCGGAGAGGAGAGG
>VYXC01006954.1:12162-76153 GCA_013397175.1 Platysteira castanea
AGAGGAGAGGAGAGGAGAGGAGAGGAGTGGAGAGGAGAGGAGAGGAGAAAAAAACAGAAAAAAATTTGCCTAGGGACTGCAATGCCAGGAGTAACCAAAAGATTTTTGGCAGGTGACAGTAAGGAAGCATTTGTGAACTGACAGCTTCTATGTCTTCAGCTAGAATGTAAACAGATCCAGCCTTGATATGAAGACAGAGAACACAGAACCCCACCACTTCTTTTGTTTCAAAACTTAGACATAAACACAATGATTTTTAAACCTATGCCTCATGTCTAATCTAAATTTTTCTGGCTTCAGTTTTCAGCCACTAGTTTTGGGGTTTGGGTGTTCTTAGCCCTTTTCTGCTGTACTCTCTGTAAGACTCTCTAGAAAGTAGTATTTCATTCTCATCCCCCAAAACCAAGATCTCAGGCTCAAGTTATTTTGTCATCTCATTTATGCCAGTCTCTATCAGTACACCACAGTAAGATCACAGAACTACTGGAAGTCTCCCTGTGCAGGAAATCATTTCCAGGCCTCCTGTTGAGGAACCATTGCTGTAACAACACCAACAATAGAATTATAGCAGGAGTGGAATTAGAGATCTCCAGGAAAAATGACTCAATCCTGCACGGGTTTGTGCACTTTCCCTTCGCCTGCTGGCACACAGTACTTTGCAAGGTCAACCTTAAAACGCGGAATTCAACAAGTGTAGGTTCATCAGAAGCAATAAAGCAAAACCCTAGTGACTCTTCTCCCTCACTCGCAGACATCAGCCAGGGGCTGTCAGCCCTCACTCCGGACCCAACGCAGCTCTCGAGGAGCTGGGCATGGCTCTCCCGCACAGCGGCGAGCACCGGCACAACTTCACCGCAGCCGCTCCGCGCCTCCGAACGAGGCTTGAAAAAGTTACTGCCGGCCTGCGGGAGCAGGGGGAGCGGGCGGTACGGCCTCAGGGCAGTGAACGGCCGTGGGGCAGCCCGGACGGGGCGGCTCTGTGTGCCCGCCCGGGGGAGGCGGCCCGGCTCCTGCGCGGCGAGCGGGGCCCGGCGCGTCCCACCCCCGGCCTTGACGCCACGCGCTAATGAAATGCTAATGCCGGGGCGCGGAGCCGGGCGCTGCCCGCGCCCATAAAACGCGGCGCGGAGCGGCGTGGGGGCCCTGCCCGCAGCCATGCAGAGTGCGGCCCCCGCCGCCCCGCCGGCCCTGCACCTCCTCACCTCCTACTTCATCGACAGCATCCTGGGCCGGGGCCCCGCCGCGGGCCGGCACGGTGAGGGGCGGCGGGGTGCGTGGCACGGTGAGAGGTGGCCCAGTGAGGGGCAGCGGGGTCGCTCCACGCCCGCCCGCCCCAGTAACTCCGCGGTTGTCTCCCGTAGGCGAGGAACTCGCGGCGCCGCCGCGGCCCGGTCGAACGCGCAGCCCCGCGAAGGAGCCGCCGACGGAGGAGCGGGGGGAGCGCCCGCCCGGCTCCGAGGCACCAGGTCTGGTGAAGAGGAAGCAGCGGCGGTACCGCACCACGTTCAGCACCTTCCAGCTGGAGGAGCTGGAGCGCGCCTTCCGCAAGTCCCACTACCCCGACGTAGTCACCAGGTACCGGCGGGAAGGGCGGGCGGGGCTGAACCGGGGCGGCGGGCAAGCTCCGGCTCTAATCGTATGTGCCCCCGCAGAGAGGAGCTGGCCCTGCGCCTGGACCTTACGGAAGCCCGGGTGCAGGTGAGTGCCGGAGGGGCGAGGGGCGAGAGAGGATTGAACGCAGCGCGTTTTCCCCCTTGTCCAGCCGGGCGAGAAGGGAACCGCGGCGGTGCCGGGCACGCGTCCTGTCCGCGGCGGGTGGTGCTGAAGGGACGGAGGAAGGGGCGCGTTACCTCCGTGACGGAGAAGCGGCGGCTCAGGAACATTCCCAGGTTGCGCTTCACTCCTGCTTGTGCTGCCGCCTTCATGGGTCGAAAGGCAGGTACTGTCTCCTGAGTTTTAAAACAGGATTTAAAAAGAATAAATCAGCTTGTTTACAGAAAATGAGGGGTTCTTTGGGGCATCCAAAGTTATTTACTGAGGCTGCAGAGTTTATATCCTTCTCTTGGTTTAACCTAGCTCAATAAAACTGTCACCCTTCTAAATGAGTGGTTAAAACAAATGAAATATTAATTTGATATTCATGTATGACAGTCAGGTCCTTTCCAGGAGAGTTTTATGCCCAGCTAGGCTGTGATTGTAACCATCCCTGTAGAACTTTAGCACACCTAGACAGACACTAATCACTTGTAGGATACAGTTGGCTTAAACTACAAATGACCCTTAGTAACTTTTCCTGACTCTATGCACTCCAGCTTAACAATATCTCTTAAAAACAACATTCTTTAGATTCATCTCTTGATAACCTAGAAATCCCCATTTTATACAGAAATTATAGCCTTAAAAAAAAAAAATTGTTTCAAAAGGTGTGGAGGCTTTCAAGTATTTATAAGCTGCAAATGACAATTGTACTAAATTTGGCTTGTGCTGTATATCAGATATTGACAGTTCCAGCATAACTCTCAGTTATGTGCCTACTTGTGAAAGACTGACAACTATTACAGCTGCTCAGTGTGACAGTCCTGCTTACTTCTGCATAGCTTTGATACTGTTAATGCCAGATCCTTGTTTGTATACTTTGTCATTATTCCAGTCACTGGATCTGTGGTGGTTCACACTACAGTGACAGTCTGTAAAACTGTAACTTTTTTAGCTTCTTATTTTAATATGCATCATCTTCAGAAAAGACATTAAAAGTATGAATGGTACTTTATAATTGACTAAAAGAATATCTAGATGAACTTTTCATCTCTCTTTGGTGGACTTGGAGGAAATGATGTAGCCTCCCCTCTTCCTAACATCAACAATGACTAAATCCTCTAGTCACTGACATGCTCCAGTCTCAGACAATTACACATGGCATCTAACAAGGAAAAAGACATGGGTGAAAAACTGTTAATTTAACTGTTACTGTCACATTCCCTTTGTGGGGTACATACTCTGTAGACTGTGTGAAGAAATGGTGCAATGGTACGTGGCAAATAGGAACTCATCTCTTAATGACTCAAATAAAAAAGAAATGGAAATGTTTGTGTTTGATGGAGTCAAAAAGGAGTTAACAAGCAAAGTAACACAGTTGATGCATCCCCAGTGGATGGAAGGAACAGCAAAGAGCTGTTCCTTGCACCTCTTTGCATCCTTAATATGTCAGAACTTAACACAAGTCTCCTGGGCACAAAGCACAGAGTCAGCACAGTTGTTCAGTGTGAGCTTGCAGTGCACAGAGCCAAGCCCCAGTTCCTATCCTGTGGGAAACAGGGCACAAGCTGGAGAGAAGGGGATGCATAGGAACATCAGGGATGTATTGTACTTAGCAAACTACCGTAATTACCAAATACTTGCCGCATATGCCCATGCTCATAGTTGCTCTATAAGGCATCCTGTGTGAAATGAAAGCTTCCAATCCTCTCCCATGGTACCTGGCTAAATCAGCTGGCATGGAAAGTAGCATCTCTTTTTATTTAGTTAAGTGTAAACTCAAGAAGTTAATCTTACCCAATGCAGTCAGACCATTTCTTCACCTCAGTGTGTTTTACGAATGGAGGTGTGCTTGTCTGGGGAAAACCCTCCATCAACCAGCTGAAATGGGTACCAGCCACTGCATTGCTCCTCCTCTTGCCTTTTGAGTCTTACATGAAAACGAACAAAGAAACAAAATTGCATAAACATATGCTCATTCCATCATAACTTCAAAGAGATCCCTCTCACCCAATCCCCTTATTTACTTTTATGGAATAATGGAGATGGCAGCATTCCTTACCTTGGGAAAGAGGTAGTCAGAGAGTTTGCAAAACATTTTCATAACCTGGAGCCACATTGCAATGCTCTTCAATAGCATTTGCATCTGTTGTTGCCATTCTGTTTCTCATTATTCATATTGTTAGGATGGAAAGAAAATAAGAAAAAGTTAAAGGAATCTTTTATCTTGTTTAATGTGAGGGGTAAAAGGTTCCATGGGTATTTCACTGCCATAAATGGCATCAGTTTTAAAACACTGGCTTACAGATATAACCGATCTAGACATCCTTGTCATATTTTCTCATTAAGATCCTCTTACTCACTTACAGCAGAAACATGATACAGTTACGCACATCTATGTATCTTTTCGGCATCATCAGGTATTACATCAATTAAATAGGATACATTTTTAAAGAAAATTACAGCAAGAAAGCAATCAAATTTTACATGCTCACCTTTTCCTTTACAAAAGACCTAAATCTCTTGTCAGATATGCATGATGCTAGTAATTGCAAATATAATCTGGGTAATATTTAGCATACAATTCAAAACTTGATGGTTTAAAACTTGTTTTTGAGAATTAAATAATGCTTTTTTTCTACAGTATTTTGCCATTGATATTACAGTCATAAAAATCTTAAGACTGGTGTAGCAGTTTCTGTTATGGTTAGTTTGTTACTTCAGATGTGTCTGAAAATAGAATAAAGGCAAGTTAAGCCTTTTATTAGAAGCAAAGGAAAACTGCTTAACAAAAGGTTCAAGATGACTAATCTGAATGTTAATGACTATAATGTGCGCAGTAAATTTTGAATGCTGTTTGTCATGTCAGTCTAAGATATGAGGCATTGGTCTGATCCTGTTATCACTTGAACTGATGAGTTTGTACCAATAAGGAACTGAAAGCCAACTTTTTTCTAATGGTAATTATTAAATATCTATGCTAGTATTTCCTTCCAGTTTGACAAATACAAAATCTGAGCGATGACTAAATTTTGGGGTTAAGCTCAAAATTACCTGTAATATTAAAAAAATTATTTTGTAGTCAAAGTGCACGTCTGAGTGATCAAATGGATTTGCTTTAGGACAGAGGAAGTAGAAAAGCAGATATTTAATTTTGTGTTAGGCTTCTTTGCAAAGAACAGATTGAAGAACAGTGCTAAGATTTAGTAAGGACATGAACACCTTTGCAGCATTTATCCTTTTAAGGAAAGGTTGTGTCTGCATATCTGCAGTGTGAGACTGTTACTGCCTTTTCAATTGGATTTTTTTTCATAGAAAACACTAACACCTTTGAGTTGGTGGTCTTCTGTGAGATCTTAGCTGAGCTCCACTTACAGATTCAGGATTACTGGTTAACAGTGATTTTAAATCATCTGATACCAGTAATTTAGTTTTCCGTACCAGACCCCTGTCTTGGACTAATACAGATGGAGTATCTAGTCCTCACTGCCATGCAAGCATAGCTGCCTGGCATTTCACAGGTTCAGATATTCTTTTGTAAGACATCTGACTATTGAAAGCTGATGGTTGCTGGAGGAAAGACCAAAGAATGAGTCGCAACACTCAAGAATTTCAAGTACCACCTTCAAAATTTTGATGTTGTGATTTTCTGCTGAGGGCACTTCCCTCTGCCGACTGCCTGTGAGCAAGACAGTTCTGTGTTACACACGTAACCCAAGGGCTATAAATCCCTCTTCCAGGAGAACAGGAACTTCCTGGTGTAAAAATACTGTACGCAAAGAAAGGACTAGCGTAGTACTTCTTCAGCTGGGTCCTGAGAACCCTAGAGCAAGTGCTTTGAAAGAGTCAATTCTTACGGACAGAGAGAAACAACATCAGGCTCGGGACAGCAAGGCTGGGGCGTGCTGCAGCCTTGTTTGGAGATCAGCGCCCTGGTGTGTGGAGGGCTTTTCTCCCAAACATGCTTTGTGTCATTTAAACACCTGAAGGTAAGTCACACTGCTGGAAATGGTCATAGAGCATGGCTGAGGTAAAGGAATCTGGGTCCCCCAAAACCTGATTTTTAGATACTTTAGATGCTATTTAAAACTCTTGGAAAACAATTTTTTGACTGTAGTATAATTGCCACCTCTTGAATGGCTTTGTTGAAATTTAACTTTCAATAAATAGGTTATGAAAGGAATACTGATCATTTTTAATAATTGCTCTTGCGTTTCAGGTGAGACATATAGATATTGTAATGGCTTTAAAACATATGTGACTCTTCAGTCAGAGAGTAGTCAAACTTACAATATTTATAAGTGATTTATTTTGTAATAAACCCACTAAGGCATTTATGAATGGATCTTTTATATTAAAGAAGTTGGGTTTGGTTTAACAGTAAGTATTTTGCCATCCGTATCAATACGTGCCAAGACAAACTGCAGAGTAAATTCAGCTAATGCCTTTATAATTTTTTATTGAAGGTCTGGTTCCAAAACAGAAGGGCAAAGTGGAGGAAACGTGAAAAAAATGAAATTCTGGGGACTGTTCCGGGAATCTCCTTAACGCACCCGCTTGGTCTATTTTTGGATGTTCCACTGAGTCATTCTCCCCTCCTAGATCACACATGGAGGTCAATGCCTCTTCCAACACTGGCTGTGCCGTCCATGTCCCCAGCTTTTAGTCCTTCAACCTTAGGGCCATTTGGCCTCAGCAGTCTTACCTGGACTTCCCTCTTCAGAAATCCTATTTTAAATCCACATTTTGGAAGGTATATAATAATTCTCTTTTTTCTAAATCTCAAAACTGTTAAAAATGCTGCATTTATGTTAGTTTGCTATTCACATGTTCTCAATAAACGTGCTAAAATGGGTTAGTTCCTGTGTAGGGTCACTTGATTAGGAACAGCAAGATTTGGGTTTGTCATGCTAGTAAAAACTTAATATGTAATTGATTTTTGAAGACAAACTGTCCATACTTACTGCAGTTTTGGTCTCACTGAACTCTAGTCTTCATACAGACTGCTGTGACCTGTGTGGCTGCAACTCCATCCTTCTCTCTTGCTCTCTCTCAAGTATAAATACGTTATATATACAATATTTAAATACATTATACATTATATATTATATATAAGTATATATAAATATATAAAAAATAGAAGATAGCACTCTTGCTGAAATTAGAGCCTGTATCTTAGTACTACATTAACAGAAAAACAAATGCTTTTCACACAGAATCAATTGATCTGAACAAATTATCTGCAGCTATATAAACTGGCCTTCTTATCAGGTGGTTTATTGCTTTCACAGAACAGGCTGATCTACAGCATCCAAGGTTTGTTTAGAAAGGATTTAGCATGAGGGGTTAAGCAAATGGTTGCTGGTTTAGATATCTGCATGCCATGTCTGATAATCTCTTGTTCATTTTATTTTAAAGTGTTTTGGGTTTTTATTTAGGGTGGGGTTTTCTGCTTGTTCTTTTTTTTTAAAGGACAAGACACTATATTGCAAAATAAAGCTAAAAAAATGTACACTTGGAAGAAATTGGAAGTTTTGGAACTTTTTTCCTAATACTTTGGCTGGGGGGAAGCTGCAACTCAGTAAGTATTTGTTCTCTAAAACAATTCTTAATTTGGGTAATATTGACTTCTTTCAAATACAGGTTTCTCAGTGCTTTAAACCCTCTTGTGACAACAGCTTCAGTACTAATGAAAGCTCCTGGACCCCCATCAGACCCTGTTCTCACTGCTTTCACTGATCCAGCAGCACTTGAAAGGAAAACGTCAAGCATTGCAGCACTAAGACTCAAAGCGAAAGAACATTCAGCACAAATCCCTCAATTAAACCTCATCTCCAGTCTTGCAAACACTAACAAAGAACTTTGTTAGGAGCTCTCCCACAGACTACAGCCACGGAGGGGAAAGTGAATGCCTTCTCCAATAAGTAGCTCTCGTTAGAGAGACACATATGAAAAAAGAAAACACACACACACACAGAGCTGTAGTTCCTGCAGCTTCAGTAACAGACTGAAAGGAAATAAACCTGCTAAACATTGTTTTCCTTCATTACAACAAGAAATCAGGTAGTAAATTGGCTTGTATCATCTCTAGCACTGCAGAAACAGAAGCGGGAATTATCTCATCTTTGTAAATCAGGCTATCGTGTATCTGAAGCTTTGAAATCACCAAACTTACCAGAAGCTAGTCCCAAAGCTCCAAATTCTTTGTAGGAATAACCACTTTTCTAAGCAATTCTTAACTTCTCAGGACGAACTCTTACATGCAGTACTTGAGACGTAAGAATCAGTACACAGTTATTAACTTGGAGACCATGCTTCATGTTGAAGTGCAAATGCCAGTGAAATATTGCATTCTAGACAGACTTAGCAGGAACAAGAAGGGGACTATTTTCAGTATGGGCTTCTGATTCAGAACTAGGTTTGTATAAAGAGTACCTTGTTTCAAATTTTTTTTTAAAGTTTGCTTTATATTAAGGGTGGCAATGTCTTAATTAAGATAAGTTTAACCTCTGTACATGAATTGTATCCTGTGAAAGTAGGTTAGCAGTGTGCAATAAATTGTGTGTAGTTCTCTGTGTCTGTATATACATGTCAATCAGCCCCTTATAGCTGTAAATATGAGGTTGCCGAATAATTTTAGCAAGATTTCTGGCATACCTTACCAGACCAGTATATTAACAGATTACTTGTATATTTTGAGACATTTCATGCCTTGAGTAGATTCAGAATTTAAGTGAAAACTCAATGTGAAGTGTTAAATTCTTCCTTGGTCCAGTGTTGAAATGAGTGGAAACAGAGACCTTACTGAGCCGGAGTCTACGGTCCAGCACAATCCTGGACTCCAAGACAGGTCATTTTAAAGCCTTTGCTGAGCTTCCCCATCCAGGACATGGGACTGAGAACAACTCTCCACAGGTCTGATGCTTTAATGTAAAGTAAGGATACATAGTATCCTCCTGGTGCTTTAGTGTAAAGTGAGGCTAGGTCATCATATCCTCCTTTTGCAGCTCACTTGCCTACCTCACAGGGCTGTTGTGAGGACTCATTAAACAAGCACAACACGGTGCAAATGGCAGAGTTATACAAGTGCTAATTTTTGCTTCACAGCAAAAAAGAAAGGCCAACAGTTGGCTGCACATGGAAATCACCTTTCTCACACCTGTAGCAGAGATCCAAGCAAACTCTCTTCCTGTGGGTTAATGGGACAGCATGAAACTCCTCCACTGATGCTGCCTGGTTCCTCAAAACTATCTTCAAACACATTTACACTGAAAAGGTTTTGAGTATTTTAGAACTTCTTTCTCAAGGCAGCTCTGGGCCTACTTTTAAGGCTACACAGTTGTGTTCTCAGCTAGAGTTTGAGGTGCAGAATTCCAGCTACATCACTGCTGCTTCCGGAGACTGCACCGAGCTTGTACTTAGATCCAGGACAGAGAAAGCAGTTTGCTGGGTCAGACAAATACTCATAACTTTCCACAAGAATGGAAGTATTTCTGGGTTCATAGACCTCATTGGTAGTGATGCCTTGAGCGGCTACCTAGAAACAGAGACTAGACAAGAGTAAGGGGATAAAGGTAGGTATTTATTTGAAAGGCCTTCAAAGGTACACCCAAGGGAGCCAGAGGCTACTTCCAAAATGGACCCCAAGATGGACAACGAGTCACGAGTTCTTCACACTTTTATAGGTTTGGTCCATTTGCATAGCAGCATAAATTTGCCAATTAAAACTTTAGCTACTGATGTAATTTCTTCAATTTCTCCACCTCTCTCGCAGCCCTAGTTCACACCTTTTGGCTTAGGACAATCTGAGTGTCCTGGAATAGCCAGCTCAGAGAGGCTTTGTTGTGTCTATCTGGCCTAAGAGAGCAGCTAACAAGTTACAAGAAACTTCAGAGTTACACACTAGGCAACATAGGATTTGAAAAATATAAAAGTTAAAACCTAAGGCATCAGTAGCACAGGTAGGAGAAGGTACTGGTATTTCAGCTGTTAGGAAAAGCCAGCTCCCTACTACCCAAGTTACAGGAGGGCAGCACTGTGTGTCAAGCAGCAGGTGACTGAGGAAATGAAGTAAGCAGGACCTCTCACACAAAGTTTGAGTGTGTTTATTCCACAACAGCTATTTGCTTCCACCAGTCCACTCTCATGGCCCAGGCTGCCAACTGGCAGCACAACACAGTATCCACTCAAGTGCTGAGTTTGTTCCAAATTAACCTTTTAAGTAGGTTAATGGCTTGAAAACTGTCATTACACAACTCCTGTTCTATACAAGCTTCTGTGGTATCCTTCCTTGCCACCAGTGTCTTTTGCAATGCAAAGAGGTTCTGTAGGAAAGGAGACTCATTGTTTCATTTAAAGTAGCAGAAACTGTCCTGCATTTGCCATGAACCATTAAGAAAATAATTTTGCAATAATAATAAAACCTGGGTATTTTTGCCAAATTATATTCCAAATTAAGTTCACCAGAAGCAGCATGTGAAAAATAAGAGCTGAAGACTGGTGTAATACATTGCATGAAATAGTAGTCCTGTGTAATCACCAATATCTTCATCACTGACCAGAGGGCCACAGATATCTCACTCAGGTATGGGGGAATCAAATTCACAAGCTGAATTTCAGCAGTTAAATCAAAGACAACATTTATCTATTACCAAAGTTTTTTCAATAGCTATGGTTAGAAATAATTTCAGGGACAGCAATTAAACACACAGAGGCAAGTAACTTCACTCGTGCATGACAGCTCCTGCCAGAGCTGGGAGCTGCTACCTCCACCCAGCACACACAGACACTTCAGCACCACCGTGGGTACTGCAGGGTTGGACAGCAGGGTTGGGTCCTAAAGCCTTGCCAGTTTGGGTGTTGCTCTGTCCTAATTCTCCTTACGAGAGAGCACACTTCTTCCAAGACATCCTTCTCTCCTGCTGAGACCACAGGCAAGCACCTGCTGGGTACCACTGGGTACCACTCACCTGCCAGCTGTGACCTTTTCTTCTGATGTCACACTGCGGCCAGGACGGTCTCCTTTGGGGTATATTTCTGCATGGCTCTGCAGCTTCAAGCTACTGTGCCTGATTAGACACATGGCAGAATAGCAAAGGTAAGTAGATTCCCTGTTTTCTTCCTGATCAAGTAGAAGCTGTCATTCCTGTGACATCTGGACAGAGGAGAGTGTCTGCAATCATCAGCAGCTCCCAATGGCTACGGGTAGAGAACAGAGCTTCCTCATGTTTCATCTGGGTTTATTTTGAAAAGAAGAGTTTTTCTTTAAGCTGATTTAATTTCTTCTGCTTTAACAAGTCCTTCCAAAAAAATTTCCATTCTTTCATGTGAATTGAAATCCAGCTGTGAAAGCTAATGATATTATGAAAATAAATATGCAGGGCAACACTTGAAATCAGCTTAGGAACCAGAGAGTGTTCATAACCAAAACTTAGAAAACTTTATATGTTAATTATTACTATCTTACAATGAAGTATCACACCAAGTGAAGAAGGTCAGTCTGTTTAAATTTTAAATAAAGAGGCTTAATTGCCAGCTGTTATGGATATAGTACTAAAATTACATTTAAAAAAAAAGGGAGCAATTAACTGAAAAACTTTCAGCCTAGTTTCATAGCTGCACATGGGCTCAACACCCTTGTATTAATCAAGCAGGGACATCTGCTTTCCCAGTTTTTCTCAGGGCAATGGGATCTGCAGCCTCCCATATCCTAAACAAGTCAGCCATTTTGCAGAGAGTATCTCACTATGAACATTGCAACTATTTCCTGACACTTTATCTTGCCTTGTGCACTAAATTCCTTAGTCCTAGTTTAGGAAAATCCTGCACTGACTTGGACTGAGACTGCAGGATTTGTCCCTGTGTCTCTCTTCTGAATAAAGAGGGGTTGCAGCCTAAATCTTTTCTGGGTGACATCAGGATTGTTTCCTGGCACAGATTTCAACTGAAGCAGGCCTGAAGCCCTGGTTGTTTTATTGGGTTTATCTGATTTTCCTGAAAGCAAAAGTATATGGGAGGATTTGCAAAGCCACAGAGAAATTTGAATACAATCCCACCCTGTCTACCTTCTGCAACCACCAGCCCACTGAGGAAAAACTCTTGTCTTCAAATTAGATCTGTTGACTTTACCCTCTACATCACAATTTTTTGAGGTGTTTTGCTGGAAGATCCTGCAGCATATTAGTATCTCTTCAGGAAACGCTGTTAAATATTTCTGTTGGAAGACTCACATTTCGCTAAACTGTCAAATTTTTCAGTTTGTTCTCTGCTCCAAGTTCAGTTCTGCTACCATAGGATGTTGGATAAATTTCCATATTTCCAGTGACATAATATCATCAGAACCTTGCCTACAAAGAAAGAGCGATTTTGTTGGGGGGAAAAAAAGGAGAATAATAGGCCAGGTGTTTGAAGAAAAGACAAAGAAACAAGCACAGTAGGGTGTTCTGACTCACAAATCTGTATTGAGAAAGAAGTATTCACGAAGAAAATTAATTTAAGAAGTATGTAGTTCAGGTTTTGAGCCCATAAGTTCCTTTCAAAAACAGATTAGTGATTAAAAACTTTTTTAGTCTAGCAATCTCTTAAACAATTAATGCAGTAATTGGAAAGGGACTACAAATTCAAATCTAGATGGACATAAAAGAGTTTCCCCATAGAGCTTTGCCTTGGTTTTGTGGGTAACTGGCATGCACCTGCCCTTACCGTCAGTGGGACTGAAATACTGAAGAAGTGCTCTGAATAGGGATACAAATGCCCCAAACAGTAATGCCATACAAATTACTTAATTCATGTAAAGTAGAAGTAATTGTATTGATTATGAATGTGTGAGTGACTCCTTTATTTCAAGTTATATGAGATGTAAACCACCAGCTTTCAATGGGGTCCTCGCTGCAAATTTGGCAATCATAGAGTGGGATGTTACTTTTTTTTCTCATTCTGAGCAATAAATCCAATGCACTGCCATTTGGAAACAGAGATCTGCTGACTTTAAGCTAAACCAGGTAAATAGGAATTTCTCTCCTCCAGCCAGGTAGTAATTTTGCTCTGCTTGTTCATCCTGTGAAAGATGCCTGAAATGAAAGAAAAACGAACATAAGGGAGAAACATCCCTGAACTTCAGGCATTTTTCCTCAAAGTAGAACTTTTTTTTCCCTTTTGCCATTGTTGTCATAAAACACCATAGATCACCAGATAAAGCCTACACTGCCAAAAGAAAAGAAAAAGAAGAGAGAGAGAGACAGATTGTGCACAGTGTGTCCCTAGCAATATAATTACCTAACAGCAAATATCTGACTTATGGCTTCCCAGGAAGCTGTACGAAGAACATACGTGTAGGAAGAAGCCTGTGATAATACACACGCACCTGTACTTCACTTATTTCAGCAGCACTGCCACCCAAATGGTGTAAAAGGCAGTTAAGGATAGGGCACTTCTGTAGACCTTATAGTCAAGCAGTTTTACATATGGACTCTTAAGAAATCGAGCTAGTGGGTTGTGTCACAGTCTGCACTGATTTTGGATATCCCTCCTGCACCAACCAGGACTGAGAACAGGACTGTCCTCACTGCAGATGGAGGAGCCACAGTACAAGGCAGCTCAGGCATCACTTCACAGCAGCAGCTCTGCCAGGGGCTTGTCTTCTCCTCAGCCCCTGCTCACATTGCTTTTATCAATTAACATATTGAGTTTACCAAAAAATGTGAGGAAAACCTGTAAGGAACATCATATTCTCAATTAACTTCCCCTGTTGGCTGCAGCAATGTTTCCTATATTCCAGCTGGAGAATTGCTCTATGCTGGCTGGTGAGAAGCCACTGGAAGATTGGGATGAGCTTCCAAAGTCACACTGGTGGAGTAACAAAACTTTTACAGTAAAAATATAACTGAATGGAGGTTTGTTGGTTGGGTTGTTGGTTGGGTTTCTTTATTTTATGAAAACTACCTTATCAGAAATGACCTGCAGAAAAACTAGGACAAAATACCTGATATTACAGATAAAAACTTCAGCCTTTGGTGTGAGAAGCATAGTGACATTATTGTGAACTAAAGCAGAAGCAGACAAGACAGCTTGAATTACAGTTTCATCTGGTTCAAAAGGGTTGCTAGTAAAATGTATTTAGGGGATCTGCTAAAGAAAAGAATACATTGCATTTTGTAAGTACCCAGTCACAGCTAGAGATTTTGACAAAAGTTGACTTTCACACACAATTAAACAGAGTAATTTCAGTTTTCTAGTTTCATAGAAGCTGATCCACAGACTGCCTTATCTCCAGGGTTATTTTGCACTGATAAAAAATCATGGGATTAATGTTTGTGAAAGAAGACAAGAAAGGACAGCATTATTATAGCCTTATTTTCTATATATCCCAAAGTGAATATAGGAAGAGAAGTGAAGCAGGCTGAAATGTTAATGTATGAGAAGAGCCTGGAGACATTCTCATCAGTAAGTTATCAGAACATCTCAGTCTTACCTCTGTTTGTGCTCTCTCAAACTGAACTAGTAGAGAAGTTGCTGACAGCAGCAATAAAGTTTTCAGGTGATGTTTAGCAGTGGCACTGTGTGCATTCAGCTTCTTTGTACAGAGCTGAACAAAGAGAAAGCAAAGCAGTGAGGGGGCTACGTTTGGAGGACATAGAAGCAAATGGGAGAGATTCTTACTTGCTTCCCAGCTCAACAGCAGAGTTTCTGCTTTGGGACTGTGGTGAGCTCTGAGCCCAGCCCTGGCTGTAGAACAAATAACCTTCCCCAAGCAGAGTAGATGGCAAGTACTAAGGACTGCCAAGACACAGCCTTGAAGACAAAAAAAAAAAAACAACCAGCACCAAGCATTACTAGAGCATTCACAAAATCCTCAGTTTAAGAAGAACCCAATCTGCATTTCAATTTCTCATCCTGAGTCTAAGAGAAGGCAGGAGAGAACCTCATTTACTATTTCCAGTACAGGCATGGCCATTACTATTGACTCTTACAGACTTCTACCTTATGAAAGTACCATTTCAAATATTTTCAAGAATAACTGTTCTTAAGATAAAAATGCATGGCTATGCTGCAGTCAAATATTTGAAATTATCCACAGCCTTAACAGAGAAGTGTTCAGCAATTCTGCTTGTGGATGAGCACTTTGATCAGAGAAATAAAAAGCAGGGAAGGCCATTCAAGACCAGTCTGTGTTTCTTAGACATGCATATCTAGGGAAAACATACCTGACAATGAAAGGAAGCTTTGATTATTGTAGCAAATCTAAAATCACCCTCAAAATCCCACTGTTACTACTTAAAAGCTAGTTATTCACACCCTGCTTTTGACTAGGTGGTCTCTGTTCATCGTTAAATCTTCCTGGCGTCCACAAGAGTGCTTCTTACAGAACATTCCTGTATGTTAGGAATGACCTAAAAGAAAGATCTACTTCTAGACTGAAAAACAAATGAACAAGAAGAACAAGAAAACACCTAGCTCCATGCATAAAAGGCAACAAAGGCCTCAGCAGCCTGTGGAATGAGAGCCATAGATTGCCTAAATTAGAGCTAAACCAGCTCAATCAGAAGACCTAACCACGCTGAACTGAGACCTTCCGATCTCACTGATGTATACTGTGAAGAGCACAGGGTTTAGAGATTTTAGTAATTACTGTCATACTTTTAGTAGCCAGAAAGTTGGAGTTTTAATTGGCATATTCCCCAAAATTTAGAAATGACTTTTCACTGTAAATATCTTTTTCCCCTGGAACTGGCCTCATGCTAGGAAGCTAAGCCATGCTAGACAACCCAGAATATTACCCTTCACTTCCAGAGCTTGCCAGTGTTATTTTGGGGGTCTGGTTTTTTTAGGCTTGTTTAAGTCCATTATTAATCAGTTAATATTATGCCTTGCAAAATGCATTTTTAAAAGGTATTTTCATAAACACAACTCAACTGAAATCATGGCTGCATGATAATAACAAAACAAGCCTACAAAACTGCAGTCTTAGATAATTCCTGCACTATCCACAGGGGAGAACAATGGGGGTTGTAATGTCAGAATATTGTTGTTTCTCTCCCTTTAAAGTTTAGAAGGTGTTACATACAGACTTTGCAGTTTGGCAGCTATACATCAAAACAGACAGAAAATACTCTGTTCTCTGCTACTATTTCAATATGGAGAAGTCTCATACACAATGCAACAGATTCACAGCAGGTCCTTAGAAAATATTGTACCTTTAGTACCTTTGAGTAAACAGGAGACTTCAGAAGGAGAGAAATGAATACAACAAGCAATCCAAACAAATTTTAAAATAATTTCACGAATGGTTTCCCTTTCAGAAGGATAAAAAACTCTGGCTACTCTCTAAAACATTCAACTGATAGCTGACTTATTAGAAAAAATTAGTGTCCATTCAACCATGAAAAAGACAAGCCATTATGTGCTATGAGGGAGCGCAAACTGACATCAGCTACTGTACATCTTGACACTTACTACATAATCAAAGTAAACTTTGCTATATGTGTCGGATCTAATGTACCTGTCAGTTATCACTGTCTCTGCTCAGTGTGTTCGTTTGTGTGTCACCTATATACATGGGACAAAACAAATAAATAAATTGCAGTGTTATCTCTTCAAGCTGCTCACACAGTAAGGGAAAAGTGCTTAGCATTCCATAATGGAGTTAGGAGTAATTTACTGAGAGATAATTTCTTTTGGACCTAAAATCTCCTACCTCCTGTAGAGCAGACAAATAGAACTATCTTACAGGAAATGGGGCATGATAATACTGCTCTTTAAATAGAACTAACAAAATGGAAATACAATAGGCATTACAAAATATACAGCTAACAGTTACCAAAACCTTTGATGTTTTTATAGCTATTTACTGCAAGAGATTGTATTAGCTCCTCCAGCCCGTTTTAATACAAGAAAACTTTAACATACGTTTTTTAAAACACTTTAAAAAAAGAGTTAAACCTGTAAAGTAGTACTCAGGTATCTGGGGAAACTGAGCATGAGACAGGAAAGCCACTTGGCTGATGAAATAACAAAGATTTGGCAATCAGCTCCAACAGCGGTGAATATGACAGTCTGTAGTTATTAAAGCCCTGATGGTTTAATCATCCAGAACTAACCTTCCTATATCTGAACGGAGATGCAGCAGGGTGCAGAGGCTTCGACACTCACCTGGGACTTGAAAGACTAATTCTACTTCTGACTCTGCCCTTGCCCCTCTATCTTAGAGGTCTTAGGCAAGACATTTCTCCATTTGCCACACTCTGCCCTGTCTGCAAAGAACAATGTCTTCAGGGAGAGGAGCACCACTCACCCTGCTGCTTTGCACAGCACAAAGTGCTGCCAAACACAACCCTCCAGCACAGTCCCAAAGAGAGTAACCAAGATCTTACTGGACAAATAAATTTGTCAAGTTGAATTTTCAGGGTTATTTTACCTTTTTTCTGCTTTATAGAAATACATTCCTTTCATTGTATTCCCTCTTGACTGCACATCTTTACCAAAATCATCTTGGTTCTGGCCTGTCTTGTCTTTTCTCTTTTGTCTTGGGCCTGGTAATACCTCTCTAAAATGAAAAGATAAATTATCCAGGAATAAAATTATTCCTATAACAGAAAGTGAAATGACTGCAGCTACCCAAACCCAGCTTTGCTCTGCATGCTAAGGTCAAGTTGAATCTCCAGCTACCAAGAATGCTGCTTTATAACAAACTTTTCAGGGCACTCTTTGCTGAGCTTCTTTCCAGAGCATCTCTTTTGTTCATTTGGCTGGTGTCACTTCCCTCTCAGGGAACTTTTTCAGTACAACAAAATATTTATCAATGCTGAATGCTCTGTGAAGTAGAAGTGGGAAGATTCTCTTCAGTGGAAGATATTTAAAATATTTCACTTTCCAAGTAGCTCTGTGAATACAGGGAAGAAATGCATAACTTAAACACAAGGAGTTACTGACCCAGAAGTGATTAGCATTAGTGTAAAGCTTTCAGATCCTTTTTCATCTTATTGATTCTAAGCAGAATAAATCCGTAAATAATAATAGGACTCAATTTAAATTACCTACAGCAAGTTCTGCTTTTCAGCTCTCGTCAGACAATCATGCTGTTCAATCAGCTCTATTCTGTATGTACAAAGCAAATTAATGTGTATAAAACAGTCGTAACTCAGGCCAGTTTTCAACAAAAGAATCTTTTATGTAGCACACAACTGCCATTTATTGACATACTTTTAATTGAACTTATAATGCTATATCCATATTCTACCTAATTATAGCAGAAAATTCATATATCTTTCAAAATACTGACCATACCTTTTCCTCTGTGAAGTTCCCAGAAACTTTACCAGGGTAGGGAATGATGCTCTCAGTTAAGCTCAGATTTGTTTAGGAACACTGAAAGCGAAAAAGGGAATTCTGAGCCCATGGCAGCCAAGCAATGTCTCAAGGACGATTACACTGGTGCACTGAATTGGCAGGGCCGGCTCCTCACTCCTTGAATCCAGTCTGTAAATGTGCTTCCCAAAGCCAGGGAGAGGGCACTGTGCATGAGGCATTTTTAGAGAAGCCTCTAGTCTGCAAGGATTCTTCCTTAAGCAATTTGTTTCTGTTTCAAAAGGCATCTTTTGTGTGTCTCTCTTCACTTGTGTTGCTGAGTTTACTAGGGAACAGGCAGCCAGGATATTACTTCTTTAAAGGGAGAATCCCGGGACAACAGAAGCAGAAATGGCAGGAAACACAATTAAAGGTTAACTCCGGAAAATACTTCTAGGTCAATCCAAGACATTTGGCCTGTGGAATTACCTTTGAGAGGGCAGCAATGCCAGTGGTGGGAGAGATTACTTGCACTTGTCTCTGCCATTTCAAGCAGGATGGCTTAGAGAGAACTAGTGGGGGATTCTACAGAGATGGGGAACAGAGCACAGGCCTTTTATTTCCATTTTGACATCATCAAGTCCAAACCTCACTGTGGGTAGGAAAAATCCTGTTGTCAACTTCCACAGTCTTTGCAATAAAGCCTCAAGCTAAGACAACAGCGCACATTCTTCTTTAAAAACCATGCATGCCATACCATGGTTACCAGCAGCAAAGAGCAAATAAACCCAAGGTTAAAATCAACTAAACTGTTGACATTGATTTTAACATGGGTAGAACTCCACCTCAAGGATGTACATTGCAATTACTCACTTTTATTGCTCTTCTGACAGGTGTGGGCTGCATTGGCACTACACATGGGACTCCAATTTAACACTTTGATTTAAACATTTTTCTGTTAACCAGTCACCCCAAACACAGATTAAGGAGAAGGACATGAGTGCAGCCACTCTTAGGTGCACATGGATGCAGCAAGTAGCTGGAAATACCACACAGAAAGCTAAGTTCTTCTTCTGAACACAGATACTTCTCCTGATCAACATGTGCAAAAGAAACCTGTAGTGTAAATGATTCAGCTACATTTCCCATCACACAAACACACTTGCCTGGCATTCAGATGAGCAGCTGGAGCATGGCAGCCAGTGCTCCCACTCAGGGCAAAAGCTTTCTAAAGGAGTGACCTTCTCTTCCTCTTTTTTCACTTCTCCTTTTTTGAGGAGTTTGTCAGGCACTACAATTAAAAGTCTGTGAGCACTAGTGGAGTTAAAGTAAACAGATGTTTAATCTCTCTGGGGAAATATTTTAAAAGTGCACCCAGATGTATTTACTGAAGATTTCACTAATTCAAATAAATCAAGTTAAAATTACAGACTAGACTGGCTATTGTCAGTTCTCTGAAAACCTTTCAATTCAAAAAAGCAAATGAAAATGGTAAGTTCATTTGTCCTTAGCTTTTTGACTAGGAGCAGAGCTGACATTGATGTGGTGAAAGACATTAGTATTTAACTACTTGAAGAAATTCACATTACCACAGTGTCCTTTTAAATTGCTGTACTTATGTTCGCCACATAAGTTGCTATTAGCAACTCTAAAAAAACAAAAAACCAAAACACTTATATTACTGTCTTGAACACAGCAATGGTTTATTGTACTAAATTCTTTCGAGCTTTCTTCACTCAATATTTGAAATAGAATTAAAATGCTGTTCCTGGAAAAGAACTATTTCTTCTAAAGTGTATCTATCACTCACTGTAAAAACAGACTTTAAAATCTAATGTAGCTGACAAGTAATCTCCAAGTTTTATATCATAAAATAAAACAAGTCCTTGTGAGAATATTGACTTGCCTCTTAAACTTGACTTTCCAGCTTTTAAGCTAAAGAAAAGCACATTGGTAAAAGCTTTATACTGAAAAGATTTTGATTTCTCTGAAGCATGTGATAATTCCTGTTTGCCCTCCAACATTTTTTTAATTTGCATATCATTTTTCCAAATTTATGTTACCATAAAGATCTAGAGGAGTAGAATTTAGATGTTATATATTTAAGGTTGAAGCAAACATTTCATCTAGAACATATCAAACCCTTTGAGAGAATCTACCTTAAATATTTAAGTACTGATTCTCTAGGAATAAGCGAGGCTGCCTGATGTTAAAAACAAAATAATTTTTAAAATGTTTGCTTTACAAAATAAAAAATGTGTTTAACATTCAGATTTGGTGGGCTGAGCTCCCCATTCAGGTAAACAACTTTCTACTGAAATAGCAAACAAAATCCTTGTTCCTGAACACACTCACACTCAAAATTAACAACAGAGTGACAACATGGCTCAAATTCAAAAAAAAAGCCACATGCCAGTAGATTCCCATTTACTACACTTTTACACAAGAGAATCAAATTAACAACTCAAATGATGAAAACAGGCTGTAGTGGTTTGATGCTGGTTTAAACACCAAACACACAAAATCTAATTATGTGCATAAGGGGAATATAGATTTATTGAGGAAAATGTAAAGAAATTTTGGGGCAAAACAAGATCCACACTTAAACAGTTTCAATATAAAGGAACGTTTATTACTAACAGAATGAAAAAAGAGAAATGATAAGAAATTAAAGCAAACCTTTAAACACCTTTCTTTCTCAATGCCTCCTCTTTCACCACAAACCTTTCACAAGTGAGAACAAAACAAGAACATGGGATTTTGGTCAGAGCTGCACTTTTTCTAAGAGTTTATTTACGCTTAAGGAAAACAAGTTCTTCTACTGTGCCACAGAGTTTTCACAAACCAAAAGTCCCACCCGGAGAAACAATCTGTTGAAGTGAAAAAGGTATCTCTCCTATGAATCTTTCACAGTCTTCCCACACTGCCAAGTCATGGGCCACAGGAGAAAATGGGGTTTTATTCTTTTAAGGATGATTTATCTCAGCCTGAAAGCAAAGGTTCTCTGCTTTGAATCTCTAACAGCTTCTCACAACTGCTATGTGGTCTGGCGTGAGCCTCTTTACAACAGCTTCTCACAACTTCTGTGCGGCCTGGCGTGGGCCTTTCTTTAAAGTCACAGGCTGCACAAGAATTTCCCATCCCTCCAAGTTTTCCCAAATGGATTAATGTCCTTTTTATGGCTTCGCAAGAAGTATTTTTAAGCTCTGCGCCAAAAGCGTGGCAGCCCTTTTTTCTCGTCGCCACCTAGCTGCCTTCCCATTTGGTCTCGCCCCTTCCCTTCTGTTTCTGACCTTGAGGCTGCCATGTTCAGCTTCGTCCCATGTGACTTTACTTTCCTCTTCTTTCCTCCCTGACTTGAAAGAAAAGGTGTCTTTGTCGGCTGCGGTGTGTGGTGTTTCTTCGGCTCTGATGAGAGCTGTGCTGGATGCAAGGGTGCCCCACCAACCCCGCCAGATCCGTGCGAGGCCCTGGCGGCTTCAGATCATTTCGGCCATGCGATCTCGGTTACATGCTGCCTGCGGAGCAGGGACAGCTCTCCCTTGGGAGGAGAGGGCTGGCCCCACGCCGCTGCCAGGCCGTGGAGTCAAGGGGGAGCCTGGTCGAGACCTGCCTTCAGCCACCCCTCGGCCCTTGAGGCTAGAAACAAAGAGAAATCTCCCACGCTTGCACGGGTTTTTTATATGCAAAATTGCAAAAGCACGATTGGCCCAAAAGCCCATCAATTAACTCAGGTTCAACCTATTACACAGGTCCATTCTGGTAGTAGTGTAGTATTAAATAAGGAACAAAATTATGAAGTCAGGAAGAATGTTAGAAGGTCCTGCTTCCCTTTCAACATGTGTCAGAATCCAGGCTAGCTCAGAGCATTTTGTGTTCCTCTCTAAGAACTGGGCAGTAACACATCTTGGACCTGCAGGAATGAACACAGGATCAACTTGCTTTGGTACAGAGGGAGCTTTGCTGCTCTATGCATACTTTAAAACAAGCATCTAACCTGTTTAAGTAACACAAGATAAACAAAAGCTTCAGAGAATGGAATTCTTTCACTGATGTCATTATGATATGCCTCTCACTGGCAATTTATATCTAAAAATATAACTGTCTCAAAATTACCCTTTATGAAGTTTGCAGTTTAATGCCTCACAACAGCACAGAGTTCCATGTTCCATTAGGCTCCATTATCAATAATATTCTTTATGTAGTTTAATCAGAGGGACACACCTCATTATCTAACCAGGGGGAAGGAACAAGATGACAGTGACAAGAAGACGAAGCTGAATGGCAGAAAATTGTTCACATCACATGCATCCAGCAAGAGAGTTTATCAGTTTGGAAGATACACTTTCCCCATCAGAGCCAAAACACTTCACTAAAAAAATGTAGTTAAATATGCCTTCAGGAATGGGCTGAAATAGTGCTGAAGTGGGGCTTTCAGGTCTCACTTTAAAGTGAGACCTCAAATTCTATTCTGTGGAGTTAAAGAGGGACCAAAACTCCTTTTTCTCTTCCACAAACATTCTTATCTAGACCACCTCCAAAAATATTTTAAAAAATAATTATAGCTGGCCTCAGATTCTTCTCAATTCTTAGTTTTTTCTGGCAGTACTGCTCAAGTTAAATTTTGTTGTCTCAGCAGAACAGATCCAAGATTTCCATGCTTTTCTAGTAGCAAAAAATGCTGTTTTCTTCTGGAACAGGAGATCTAGATTTAGTTCAGTTCACTACATTAATTTTTCTAATGCATTCCAGATCTCTGGAGACAGGTGGTTCAGGATGGAGAGAGATAAATGTAACTGTTTCTCCATTGAGTATTCTGTTGCCTCAGGTTTCCAAATCCAAATTAAGTAGTTAATGATTTATGTATACACTGAGCATTAGCATCTTTGTGCCACGTTAGTCATCAGATCACAAGTGGCTCTAAAGAGGCTTTAGTCAAACAAATGAATATTAGGTTGAATGATTCAGCTCACTTCATGTAAACAGTTCCAGCATGTTGACATCGGTCATCACTGAATGGCACAGAGGCAGCAGGTTCAGTTGTAAAGCTGAAGGAAAAAACCAACACTATCACAGGAGCAGCAACAAGCTCCTGACTCTTCTTTAAATTCAGGTTTTATCACATGGATATGCCCTTCTCCAGATGTATTATCCAAGCTTGGAAGCATTCACTGTAGGTAGTGTTTTTATTAAAGCTTCACTGATGCCGTTACGAAATTGCAAGACTGTGTCTCTTCCTTTAAAGATAACTTTCAGCTTCCAAGGTCACAAGAAACCCTGAATCTGTAAATGCATAACCAGAGGCCAGCTATATTTATAAATACATGCAAGTATTAATGATTTTTTTTAAGTTAATTCCTAGTGCAGAGATTTAACTTGGACTTTTTAGACACTGAATAGGCAATACAGGGCAGGTGTGAATTCTTCATCCTCACCAAAGCTTCTGGTTGTACGTTTTGCTCTTTAAACCAAAGTTTCCTCTGAGGGTGTTGGGTTGGCTTTTCTCTTTCTCAGTTCTGATATGCAAGGTGAACCATTTTATTACCTTCACATTGTCTTCACTGACAAGACCAACCAGGAATCTCTGACTCAGGAAACCAGAGTGGAGGAATGTTGGAAGGAAGACTTTCCCTTGGTCAGGAAAGGCTGGGTTAGAGAACACCTATGCAAACTTGACATCCACAAGTCCATGGGCCCTGAGGATTCTAGTAACAAGGAGCACTCTGCAAGAAGGAAAGCAAAATTCTCTCAACCGGAGTTAACTTTCAGGGACAGTCTTAAAAAGAAAAACTCAGAGACAATTTGAATAATTCCAGTTTTCAAGGTTAAATTAGTTTTGGTTTACAGATTCAAGATCATTACTGCAAATGGTTTGGCTTGACCAAGTATAATAATTAAATGTCAAGGAAGGGAACAGTTATAAAATATTTTTTGTTTGTTTATACTCTGCTTTAGATAAAGCGACATCAGAAGTCCTTTAACGAAAGTACTCCTCAGCTGTATTCCCAGTCCCACATTGACAACAAGGCAATTCTCTGAATGCAGAGAAGATAAATTGTGCTAATACCACTAAGTAAACATGACATTTTTGTTGTACGGTGATCATAGATGAGTCACCAAGTAAAATGATTAATCATAAATCCATGTTACTAGGCTCATTTAGAGATGATTCTCCCTTCACAAAGCAGGTAGAAGCTCTAAATTTATAGGCTAATGCGTTTATTCTAGCTGTAGCAGTCTCATTATAGGTCTTAAGTATCAGAGTCTGCAGGAAATTTGTGTGCAATTAAGCTAAAGTGATGACCTCCTTATACACATTTTGGCACTTTTTTATCTGATAGTCTGTTGTGCAAATATATATGTGAATTGAAGCATTACATAGAAATTACAGCTAATGCCATACTAAGAAAAATAGGCATATCCCCAAACTTTAATACATATGCCAATAAGGTATCTCAACCATAAATCACACTAATTTTATCAGTCTGCAAATGGGTTTATCAGTCCACAAATGGGTTTGTGCTAAGATTTTAGAATGTTTCATTTTTGCTTGGCTAACATTTGTAACTTCTACAAACAGTTTTATGACCTAAATTGTTTCAGGAGGAAGTGCACGCATTTGTGGAGCAACATGTCTATAAGTCAAACACACACTGTGAATACTTCCTATTTGGTAAATAAACTCACCTTATTTTAAAAGTAAGTAGAAAAAAAATATTCTTTCATACTTCATAAAGGCTTGCTACCACCATAGTGCTTTTTTCCTCACCTTGCATTTAATAAAACTAAATACTCACACAGACTCACACATCTTTTTATCTGTCTACCGAATTAGTCAATATAAATTGCTGCTGAAGTGATCATTTCCATCTACCAAGGGTAAAAGGTTGTACCAATCCTAGACATGATAGGCCCTGGTCTGCTGTACTACCCAAGAGGAACTATTCCAAAGCAGAGCTGGCTGAATATCAAACATGATTTAAAGAACATGACATAAATACATGACACTTTACATTAATTTTAATGTTCCATTATACTTTCAACAGGGAGTTATTAGTTGAAAATAATAAATATATTTGTGAGTGTGTGGTGAAAGTCACTCAGCACCATAATCACAAGTTTTTAGATACTCCTAACACACAATGTTTTTGCTTTGTTCAGCAGTAACAAAGACATGGGATACAGAGGTCCCCAAACTGGCCTGTGTTCTAGAAAAGCAGAGAGGAGTTGCCAAATAGAAGCACCAGGAGCTGTGAGATCCTAAGCAAAAAGAATTTATAGTAACTGCTAAGCAGCTGACACTGCTCTTGCAAGAAAGTACCAGCCAGGCAGTGAACACACCACTGTGCTCCGGCTTTGGAACAAGGTCAAGAACAAAATCTCTGGACACGCAAAAACCTGCCCTGCATGTGGAGCATTTATTGCTCAAAGCATGTGCCCATCATCACAGTTCTTGTATACTTCCAATGCTCCTCAAGGCCATAATTGGTGTATTGCATCTTTAAATACCTCTGGAACGCAGGAGACATCAAACCTACAAAATGATCCAAACTATGTCTAGATGTTGTCCATACCTGAAAATTGACACACTATTAAAATGAACTTGTTTCAGCTCTTCCTTTGCTCCTACTAGGCACAATGGAAAGTAAAACAAAACTCTGATTATTTATTTCTACACTGAACAAAGAAAGCAAGGACTAAATCAACTTTTAATGGACTAAGAAAGGGAACAAGTACTATGAAATGAGAATTACCTAAATAACGAGGATGGTCTATAATGGATTAAAACTATGTTTTCAGCAACTCCTGCGATGAACTGCCATGTTGTACTCACAGGAACTAGGTGTCAAGAAAAACTATGTACATGTAAACAGCTATCTGCCACATTTTAAATCTCTTTACTCCGTGATCATGATTTAAAACTTTATTCCCTCCTTTCAGGATTATTTGGGCACACATCTTCCCTAGGGAAAATATCCTACAATTAAAGACTTTAGAATCTGCTACTGTTTTTATGACAGCTAACTGACACAATGGAGGATGGCTCTGCAATCACATACAAGTGCTCAAAGCCTTCCTAGTTCTGCACAGAACCATTAAAAGCTTGACTTCCAAGAATAAACCCAAGATTCTGTGGAAAACTTCTCACATGTTCTCTGCAATTATATATATTAGTAAGCTTTTTGAAAGGTAGCAGTAACTGTCAGACAAGCAAAGAGAGAAAAAGAGACACTACAGAACAGCTCCCTTTGAAGCGGTACTTTCCATTGCTCCAAGGAAGCCCAATTCAGAGGTTATTGTTTTAAAAAAAACAAAGCTAGTCAAGCTACATCTTTTCTGCTCTGCCTCCCAGGGACAGACAGCTATGTACAATGTGAGACTCAGCACATTACAAACTGGCTGCTTGTTTTCTATCATCACCTAATATTTTCAGCTGCATAATTCTCAGCCTCCAGTGAGGAAGTCTGAATTCAAAACAGAAACCAGGAAATTTAAACAGCAACACAGTGTATACAAAGTTAACACTAAACAGGAGTGTATTTCCACCTTTCAGTTGCAATAAGCAGGACCAGGCAAGAATTAGCAATCACCATGAATAGAAAAAGCTAACTTTTCCCTTAGTCAACGGAAACGTTATTATCGTAAAACTGACCCTTAACAGACAGATCCCTACTTCAGAAACAGCATAAGAGGCAAAGCAAATCCCCCTAACATCTTCTAAGAAGACGTAACAGAATAAAGGAAGGCGTTTGTAGCAAAGCAACGTGGCAGGTGTCGTTTAAAAGCCAGTAAATGACCACAGTGCTCCCCCTGGTGACAACAGACGGGCGGAGGTAGCTGCCAGGGGAGTCAGCACAGCGATGTCAAACTCCAGCAGCAGCTACTGCAGTAAATCCTCCTTCTTTGAGAAACTTTGTAGAAATATAGCAGTTGCTTTCACTGAAGTAGGATTAGAAAGACTCTAATGCCACCATGAATTATGATGCTTTAGCTTCAGGAATGCGTTCTCCATTATCAGAAATAAGTTCTTATACCAGTGATGCTGCCAGGTCTAAGTCACTGCAGCATTGAGGAAAGAGCATGAAATGAGATTTCAGAACAGAAATGTGGATTTGGATTTAAATTTAAGTTTGATTTCAGCACTAGAGAAACAATTTACAATGGATTCTAGAACATTCTAGAAGGAGGTGAAAAAAATGTTTTCTACCCAGTAGGGCATGGCATCTTTAGGAACATATACAAAGGATGTCAAGAAACCAAACTGTAACAAGTTTGTACCTGTGTTTGGATGAAGTGTACAGTTCAGGCCAGTATAGTAAGAGCGGCTTGAGGACAGCAACCCCACAGCCAATGACACCTTTCCCTGTCAATAAAGTAAAGCAAGCTTATCAATTGGTTTTGCCAGTGTGGAAATCTTCATTCAGCTTGTGCCTAAATAGTGTTTGGCCATCAAATGAGACTTTCCCAATGCAGAAATACTGGCTACACTTGAGAGAGAAATGAAGAAATGCTTAAGGAGGACTAATAGGAGATTCAGAACATCTTTGGTTGCGCCCAGGTAAGCCGGTGACAAGCAGCTGTTTGCCAGCAGATCAGACTCACCCATGCAACTGGTACCTTGATAATGAACTGCTGCAACAGGACAGACTGGAAAAGTTCCTGGGATTCAGAAAGCATAAGCACCAGCTTCCCTGCAGCTTCTGGGTGCTATCCAAGGAAACGTCAGCCCTTACAACAAGCGAACATCCCAATGGGTCAAGGTCCTTGGAAACATTTTGATTTGGTTTTTGTTGCAAAACATTCCACACTGTCACTCACCTTTGGGTGAAAACAGAAAAAACACACAAGCAGGCTGCTCAGGTGAAGGCAAAGCACCGCAAGAGCAAGAGCTTCCACAGTTCTGTTCACAACAATTAAAGATCTCTCACAGTTTGACAAGACTTGCTGTGATACGCAGCATTTTCCACCCTGTCTCTCTCCATCCCTTGACATCTACAGAAACTGGGATAGCAACACTTGGTCAGTTTTAACTTCTGTCAGTGTTTGATGAGAATCAACTCCCAGAAGTGTTGGATGAGCCATAGCCAAGGCAAAGAAGGCAGTTTTAGATCCCCGAGAGGCTGCAGGAAACTTTCTGCACACTGAGGAATACATCCCTATGCCAGCTATCCTCTTCTCAGGTTTTCAGGATTTTTAAATTGGATTCGAAGGGGGGGAAAAGGAGCTTTGGCAGTATTACACTTCAAACTTCAGTATTGCAGAAGGCAAGTTTGGTTCAGGGACACAACTTATACAAGCTGGCAAGTGTCCTCACTCTTGCCTATTCTAAGACTGGTAATGGCAAAGCCATTGCCACTGCTGTGTCCTTGCTGGTGCTGAGCATATACATAAAAAAATACCTCTGGCACAGGAATCAAAACAAAGGACAGACAGCTTTAAGTACATGACCCTGGGTTATATAATTCACAACAATTAATTGCTTCCCTACGAAACAATTCTTGTCAGATTTTGTGGATAACAAACCCCTTTAAGTTAAGGGGGCACCAGTTTGCTTTCTGCCATCAAGAACAGTTAAGATGTGCCACTTTATTTCTATTTTCTGCCTAAACAGTTACTCCGCAGGTCCTGCATACAAACCCCCCTGCTCTGAAGAAGATACCACACAGTTTCATTAGAATATCTTTGTTATATCATTAGTTTTAATTCCAACCTGTACTTCAATATGCACATAACTATTTTCATATACAACAAAGACTTGAATTCAACAGCATCAGAGCTTTCAGTAAATCCTTCACGACTTCAGAAATATCTCTATAAACATTGTGTAAAGTAGATACAGAATGTACAGAGAAAGGTTTTCTATACAAAAGTGCATTTTAGCAATACAAGAATACAATTAGCAGAGAACCTGCGGAAAAAACCCTCAATTTAAGCAATACCATATACTCTAATCTATAACCTCATCTCTCCCCCTCACAAAAAGGAAAAAAAAAAAAAAAAATCAACCCCCCACCTTCCCCTTGCTTTGGTTATTAACTATATTCAAGGCTTCAATATTACAATTCTTTTTTTTTACACTGAAGAATTTATTTGTCATTTGGAAATGTTTTAAAGTTAGCCAGATGAGAGAGAATGCAAATATGATTCACCAGAGTTAAGTCAAAATAGACAAATTTTGAATACTACTAAGATTTGCCCTTGATAGATCAATAAACTAATCTTTGCAATCCTTAAATGGACAACTGTTGACTTCTCTGTGCCCAAGAATTGCAAGATCAGTAAACTTAAGAACATTAAACCAATAAATCTAACAACATTTGCCATGAAAATCTGGCTTATATGAATGAACTTTAAAAGCTCCCAAAACAGTCAGGTTTATTAATATTTATAGACCAATGCATCAACTGATTTCAAAGCTGAAAGAGTGTTAGGAGAAAAGAAATGGCTTCAGGCCATTCAGCATAGATGAACAGTAAATATTGTCATTTTTATCTTTCTGTGTTGTATACGCACTCTGATGTAAATACATCTAAGTTCAAACAGGTTGGTTGGTTGGTTTTCTCCCCAGAGAATGATCTTCACAGGTTTCAAACCACAATATGAGAACTAAAATTTGAGCCCAGGAAAGTCTTGCAAAGACTTTTCTTGCTCTTCTGAATAAGCACCCCATACTGAGGATATTGCAACCATCTTTTTATCAGCATCGCAGATAAAAAAAATAGAAACAAAAGATGACATTAGATACACAGAAATCAGCCAAGTTTGTCACGCAGCTTTCTTCCTCATATTTAAAATCATATTAGAAAAGAATGTTCTCTCTTGTTCACAGTCCTATTGCATTCAGACTTTCAGTGCTCCTTCTAAGCCTTTTTAGAGAAAAAGTTACCATGGAAGCAAACTGTTATTGTTACAGAGTGTAAATTGATTATATTCACATTGCAGTGGGTACAAAGTTCCTACAGACACAGTTTCAGTACCATGAAGCCATGTAACTATGAGCTTTTTCCTGTGTGTCTCTACGTTGCTTTTAAGCTTGACATTTTTTCTCTATTAATACTAAGCAGGGATTTGATTTATTTTTTTAAGAAAAAAACACAATAAGGATGCATTATTTTAGTGGTCTGTTACTTTTCATCAGAACTCAGTAGTTACACCTGCAGCCACAATGGCCAAAATGTAAATCACACCAGATTTCACTGACATTCCAACCGTTTGACTAAAACCATGGGTATTTCACAGAAATTCATAGATTTAGATTGGAAAAGTCCTTTTAAGATCATCAACTCCAACCCTAAATCTAACACTGCCAAGCCCACCACCAAACCATGTTTCTAAGAGCCACATTTACATCTCTTTTAAGTACCTCCAGGGATGGGGTCTTCCTGGGCAAGCACTGAGCATACTGCAGGGAAAAACATGAATCTGACAAAAAACCTCCCCCCACCACAAATGAGTGTGTCACTAGAACTACAGAGGATGAGAAAGCAAAAGGAAAAAAAAACCCAAATGTGTAGAAGTACACATTGAATCTCACAGTCACTTCAGGCCTGATTCTCTGAGATCAGGAAAAGACATTATACCTCTGAGTACTTGGCAAAGAACATTCAAGGTAAGCAAGATGTTTTTCTGCATTCTTACCAGAACATTCAGAGTTTTGTATTCTTTGTATTCTTATGAGCATCCTGGATCTATGAAATCACAGAGCTATGAATTATTAGCATGGAATCCCTGGAAATCCACCCTCATATCATTTTAACTGTCACACACATGACTGAAGTACCTGCTGGAGACAACACAGCATGATCAGCTATTCAGGCACCCAGGACCTTTTCGTCCAATGTAACAGGTGAGCAACTGGACCCATCTAATCACTTAGAATAATTTATACTTACATGCTCACACTATGATGGAAATACTATCCTCCCTCACTTCATGATCTCTGGAAGCCAGTAGACAGGTGACTAGAATAAATTGTACCTCATCAAAATGATGGGTCTTTTCTCAACAAAACCTGAGGTATTTTAAACTCTGAATAACTGCTGAAACAGAATAAAGTGACACACTTTTATGCTCCACCACACTGAGACATTGCACCTTTCTTACAATTCACTTCAGAGTTTCAATTCTCTACAGTACTAAGTGTGCATTTTAATTCAGAAAAAAAATTCAACCACATTTCAAAGTCATTGCAGAAAATAAAGGTTGTACTGAACTGTGACAGTGTACACATGGTGAAGTATTTCATGATGAATTCAGCCATTACCATGCAAGAGTTTAACAACTGCACCCTGAAATTCGCCAAATTGATAGCAATTAAATTTTATCTTCCATACAAGATATTTAAAAGAAGCTCTAGATTTAAGTCAATCTAAACTCTCAGTAAAGTGTATACTGTTAAGAAGTTTTCAGTATTGATTATACAGGAGGGAGACATCAACTAGCAACAGCACAGTACAAGCAAATACTTACAGGTAACAGACACCTGTGGTTAGTGGACAAATAACTGGCCATACTGGATAGCTAACATGAGCTTAAAATGACATTATGTGGCTTTTAACCAGTCAATGGCCAAGCCTGGGGACCTGTTGTAGAGCAGCACTAAGTTCACACATACTAGTTTGCCTATGGACCTCATTTATTTCTTATCAAAACTCTTTCAGAGGCCATTCTTCAGATAATTTACTGGTCAGTTTATTTTGAGGCTAAAAGGAATGCCACTTCTGAAAGGAAAATATTTCAGCTGTCAGGGCTAATAAGTCTGTGCAGGACACGGAACATTAATGTCAGTAGTCCTAAAGGTGATCATACATTCTGTAGGATTGGGCTATATCCTGCAATTACAGACACCTCTGGCCACGTTAAACTGTCAAACTCCTTAATTGAAGAGCAAAATTAATGAAGCATCAACATAATAAAAAATTATTTCCTAAACTCAGAACTCAAAAATACTTTTATAATCTTTTAATTTCACATTAAAATTTAGATCTATCATTTTTATCTCAGCCATTGGGGGGAAGGAGTTCTATAAAAGTAGTTCCAAGATACAGACTAAAATCAGCTTAAAGATTGTCAGAATTAGGAAAAAGGTTGAAACTACTACTACTTCCCTACCTGAAAGCCACAATTTTACCTAATTTTCTTATCATGAAGAATTTCAAAAGCCAATAGACAATGAAAGGAGAATTCTGATACATGTCATGGTGTAATGACCCACACATAAGACAACCTCAGCTAAACACAAAATTTAGAAAGTACACCTGCATTAAATTCTCCTGCCAATGAATCTATTTGGATATGCTTCTGGGGAAGAAAACCACTGAAGTTGTGTGCCACTTGTTTGCACGTCTGTTTCCAGAAGTGTTTTTAACTATTTTAAGTAGTGTCCTAGACAACTTAATTGCAGATTAGTGTATTTTCAATGCATAGATGTGTTTTTATTGGAATCTTTTCACAGAAATACTAAGGATGTACTGGTGAACCACTAGTAACAAACACAAGATACTGGGTAGCAAAATAACCTTCTGAAGACTAAGCCCGCAATGATTTTGAGGGTTTTTTTAGAATTTTAGTTGGTTCCTAAGAACTACATTATTAGGCAGTATTTGTGTTACAGATTCTCTGCATTAGATGTCCTGCTTCTTGTTTTCTGTGTAGTTTGAGTTAAATCGCAACTTTTAGAAAAGTATCAACAGTACTTTGATTTTGTACAAACTGAAAGCAAGGTTGAAGAAAGCCCCATAGAGCAAAAGATTTTTCCTCATGCTGAACAATCTTCCTATTAATGGGAAAGGAAGACAGAACAAGTCAAGTGTAATACTAACTCTAAGTTGGAAAAAACCAAAAAAGCTGAAGCATAGTAATGCATGCTTTGTGTCATCCAAAAGCACCCCGATACTTACATGCAAGTAAGTTAGCATGTTAGCCAAGTTCAAATTTCCTTAAAATTATATCTACTCAGCAGCTTTTCAGAAGACAGATAAGTTTCTGAATTCTTTGTTGCAAAATTAGTCTCAAAAAGCTAAAGTTACTCAATACTTAGACCTTCTTAGCAAAATTACACTTGAGAAAAGATCTGGTTTGTATTGTTAATATTAATCAAAATTTGGTCAAGAAATACATGTAAACAATAAGGATAATACATTTAAGGCTTAGAAAGAACACTGATAAGTTCACCCCTGTCACATTAAAACATCCACGTCTCCTTCATGGTCCTCCTCAGTCACTTTTAAAGACAGCACTTCTTCGTTAAGAAACAATCCACTCAGTCTTTCCTTACGAGCTTGTCTTTGTTCTTTCAGCTGTCTCTTCCGTAAGGCCTTTTGCTGGAGCTTCCGTTGCTTAGAACGTTTCTGTCAAAATACAAAACATAAGAAGAGACAAAAGATAAGATTTTTTTCTGTAAATTAGAACACCTCTAAAGCTGGCAAATATAAATTAACCTCTAAAATAACATCTGCTCTGAAAAATAAGAAATACAAATTCTCAGAGATGGTGTAAACATTCATCCAAAATCATACCTCATCTTAAAATACCAAGACAATTTACTACAACTGAATTATGAGGCACAACATTACCCTATGATGTCGCATAGTCGAGTCTTTGATTGGAGGCATCTTTACTGCTGAAGAAATGTTACAGTCTTACATTTAACAAACCCAAATGCTGAAGAGCAAGAAAGAACTGCTCCTCTCCTCCACACTTAAAATTATGGGGACAGGAGTACCACAGTACTACTTTAAATGAATCGTGCTTCAGTGGGTCCCTTCTCACCAAGGAATCTCATGAGACATGCTCGAAGAATAAACTGAAGAAGATTCAAAAAGCCTGATGAAACTTCTAGTCGAGAAAAAAAACCAGAAACAATCAAGGAGTGTCTCTACTGTCCAGAAATTATGCCTACATTAGGGTGATCATTCTTAAACAATTTTTTTCTTAAGTTAGATGCATAAGCCCTTATTCAAACCCACTCAACTTATCCTAAACAAAAGGAATTAGAATATCTACAACACACAAACATCAGGCTTCCGGTTAGAAGTGATGGGAAGAGTACACATTAAATTCCTTATGACCATTGGTTTAGCTAGATAACTCAGTTACTCTGTTCCTTCAGGACAAACATCCCAGGTAAGATCACATCAGCAAGCTTCACGAGTTAAAACAGCTTAATTAATACAGATGTACATGACTAGAAACTTTACTTTTGAATCTCGGATTCTTTCTGCAGCACTTGTGGACAAATTGCTGTCACTGTGCGCTCGACTCATGTTGGCACTGGAGTTTGAAGTGGAGTTGGCAACACTGGAGCCACTGCTGCTTGCTGAGCTGACCATGCTGGCACTGCTGCTGCTGGCACTGGCACCACTCACACCACTGGTACTCGCACAGCTGTAGCTGCTCCTCTTCCAGCTCTCCCTTGCAGACCGCTGGCGAGGTCCATGTTCCTTGATATAGTTTCTCACCTTTAGAACAGAGGCAGAAAAATTACTACAGCTTGATAAATACTGCACTGAGATACTCCTTTTCATGGAAAAAACACAATCTGCCTATTAATGATGATGAAGTTATTGGGTTGGTTCAGTTAGGCTTTTAAAACATTTTCCTGTGGCTGCTTAAATCCCAAGTGATCTGGAGTCACCCAGAGAACTTAACTAAGTTAACATTTGTTTCACTATGGAAGAAATAAAAATAAGTAGCAAGGGCTGGGGGTTCTTGTCTCTTCTGCCTGTCACGTTTGTGACTATGTAACAGTATGTTATTATTTTAACAGCAAACAGGAACATCAGTCAAGTTCAACTGAACTAAGTTGTTTACTTAATATATCAAACCCCTTTATTTTGCTAGGTATAGTCAAACAAAACTGGATGTAAATACAGTAGCACTTTTCTACTTTAAGATGACACTTACAAAATCCTTGAAATATGAAATCCTTGAAATATGAAACAAGCCCATAAAAGCAGTGAATATTTTCCATTTTCAGCTTTATGTTCATCATTATCAGTGCAACATTGAGGAGTTCAGCTTGTTTGGACACTGCATCTCTTCCCAACAACACATCTCAATAATTCAGTGACTGAGAAGACAGTAGGATGTATCTACCCTATCAGCCAGGCACCCTTCTTTATTATAATTTGCATCTTGTAACATGTTTTAAATGCACTGTTCTCTATCTCTTTCTACATGAAATTTATGGTCTTCCCCAATGAATTCCAACCTTTTGGAGTTTTAAATGCTAGTTTACATTCAGTAAGCAAATGAAGACTCTCAGCTAGCTGATGGTCATGAGGTGGAGTACAGTGCCATAAGCAGCACCAGGTCCACAACATAACTCATTACACACTCACCAGCTCTGGCTTAACACATAGAGAGAATATATAACCAGTCTTTTATGTAAAGGTTTAACACATACAATATGCTTTTGAACTCTATTTTCCATCACTGACAGTATTGTGCTCTAGTGTCTCTCTCTATATCTAATGATTATGCATAAAAATTGATCACAAGTCCGTAAGATTTTGCAAGATATAATCAGATGCTGAAACCCTAAAGTCAGATGTACAAACCTTAACTCACCTGTTTCAGTTTTTCATCTGTGAGACAGTTTAATTCAATAATGAATTCACTATCTGTAGGTGAGATCTGAGCAGTAGGATCAATAATTTTAATAATATCAAGTTGCTCTCGAAGGCCCATCTCTGTACTGACTTTGCGACTCAAATATTCAATATATTCAACCTAGGACCCAAAGAAAGGCAGGTCATTTTTAAGTATTATTGATTCAAAATGAGAGACAGAAAAAAGAACACCAACAGAATAAAACATGCTCAAATATGATTCTAGCCTTGAGTATCCTTAAAAACTAGGGTGAAAACTTGAGTAGGCATTAAACTGCCTCCTACAGATCCAAAGGACAAGGTTTAGTTTTGAGAATCAAGTAGTACTGCACAGGTCCGCATTTACACCTACAGCAAACAGATTGGCTTTTAAGTCGTGCTTTTAATTGGAAGTTCTTCTGTACATTGCAGTTCTCACATAGGAAAAAAGTCACCTGTTCATCATTTGTCATTGCACTCCATGGAAGCTCATCAAGATTCCTATGCTTGTTTTTCTTTTTGGGAAGCAGACACGGAGAGCTTGGAATACTCGGTATAACATCAGAAAGCACATCACTCCCACTTGTAATGTCGCTGCCAGGCAACTTGTAACATGCAAGAGGAAGAACAAAGCTTTAGAATACAGTAGGCAGATTGTAAATCATTCTAACACTATTAACAATTCAAAACATACCATCAAATTAGCAAAGCATTGATTATCTTTGTACTTTAACAAACTCCTCATAATTACTCATAAACCTGCAATACTCCCTTAAATCTTCCCACAAACAACAAGTGCAGCAAACTCAATTCACACTATTCTGCACTTACCAATCCTCTTTTTAAAAATTTGTGCTTAAGAAAACAGCAGATCGATGTTGCATTTCAACTATTTCACTTCTCCATCAGTGGAAATTGTCCATTACAATCCAACGCTAAATCTAAACCTCCCATTTTGGAGCGTAAGTCTAGTTTAAGGAAGATAATTTCAAAGTAGGTCTGTAATTCCTACCGAACTCCATAATTACACGTGACAATTCAATTAAAATCACTGTCATTAGTCTGGAAGCAACTGAGAACTTCAACTAGCTTCATTTATACAACTGACGTGATTTCTGAATGTATTTCCAGTTAAAGTGGGACAGCTGGATTACTTGTGCTCAGATTCTGCCAGGTAACACCATAAAGAGCTAAAAAAAGTCTTTCCAAAATGCTATAAATCCAATCAAGTAAGTTGCTTAAGAAAAGCTTATTTTAAAAAACAAAGAGTAACAAAAAAGCTAGTCAGCAATCAAACGTTGTCAGCTAACTAAGGCATAGGAAATGGCTTCTTTTCAAAACAACTGCCAAGTTTATCAGGCAATTAAAATTTCACAACTCAGTGAAGCTCTGCATCTTTGGGATCCAACCTGAGTTGTTCCTACAGGTTGCATTGTAAACACAGGCTTGTAACTTCAGTGATATAGTATACACTGAGACCAGTAGCTGGACTAAACCAGTCAGAAATTCAAAGTTGATCTCAATACATATCTCAAGTTCACTTGCATCTTCTGGAACAGGATTTGAGCTTTCTTGAAATCAGTTTTCAGTCCTTGTACTGTTCTTAAAAGACTCTCTACATGCTCTGACTAAGCTTTACGACAAAATTTTAAGGTATTCCCCAATAAATTCTGAAGCCCTATGTTTCCTACTTCGAAGTTACATATACATTCATAGTTGATTTAAGTCTTTAATAGAAAAAGTCAATTTAGGTCTATAATATACTATGAAATGCGTATCACATTTGAAAAACTGCTGAACAGGGAAGACTATAACAAACTAGAGATACCCAGCAAGGACTGCATCCAGCACAGACGAGGGAAAAGGATATGATTCACCCTCACACTTTTCCCATTCTGGTAAGACAAAATGAGCTCTGTACTTTTACTGGCATGGAAAAAAAAAAAAAAAAAGGATGGAAAGAAGCTATGGCAAGAGTTTCTACACTTTACCTAGAAAGTTTCAGTAGGACCAGACATCTATAAACAGATTTTATTAGCAGGACAGATCCTCAGTACAAAGGGTCTAAGCTCATAGCTACAAGAAACACACACTGCTCCCTAAAACCAAATGACCATAACAGGTAAGCATCCTTCTTTGGAGAGCTGACCTCCATTCTCTCTTCCCGATTAAGGAAGTTGGAAAAAAATGAAACAAAACATTTTTTTAATCATTCAAGATTCAGATGTGTGGTCCTATGTTCAGTAGTTACAGTGCTGAGAAGAAACAAGTGCTGAGATCACTTGATTTGTTAAGAAGAGGAGACTAAGGGGAGACTTCATAGCTGTCTACAGCTTCCTCACAAGGGGAAGAGGAAGGGAAGGCACTGATCTCTCCTCTCTGGTGACCAGTGACAGGACACAAGGGAACAGCAGGATGCCAGGTCAGGAGAAGTTAAGGTTAGGTATCAGGAAAAGGTTCTTCCCCCAGAGGGTGGTCAGGCACTGGAACAGGCTCCCCAGGGCAGTGGTCACAGCCCATGCCTGACAGATGTCAAGGAGCATTTGGGCAACGCTCTCAGACACAGGGTGTAATTCCTAGGCTTGTCCCGTATAGGGCCAGGAGCTGGACTTCAGTGATTCTTGTGGACCTCTTCCAACTCAGGATATTTTATTCTATTACTTTTCAACTACAGCTAAATCCAGCACGCAACAGTCTACACAAAATTTTACATTTCCAATGGAACTAGTTTACCTGCCACTCAAACTCACTGTCTGACCAATCCCAGTATGTGCTGATAGAAGACGAGACATCACTGCAGACACTGCCCTCGGGGAACAGATCAAAAGAGGTAAATTCCTGGTCATCCAGCAGAGAGTAACAATCATCCTGATCCCCCACTGACACGGATGAGAACAGCTCCTCACTGCACTCTGAGCTGGCCACGCTCGTACCACAAGATGTCAAGTTCCACCTGCAAAACAGGATAACACAATTAGAAAGCAGCAAACCTTGGCATCATGTGCCCTAAGAAACTCCTTTAAGCCTTGTAAAACTACCTCCACTTTGCTAGACAGTGATATTATACACTGACTTCATTGAAATAAGTTATAATTATGTAAACTGAAGTATTCTATTTTTAAATATTTTTAAAAGTACGTAAACAACAGCAAAGGGAACACAATGGCACAAGTATCAAGGCAAAAATCCATATACAGTTAGTATAATTACATCTTTATTTTGATAGATTATCAGTTTCTACCCCAGAGCTATGACTCCTGTAGTATGGAAATTGCCTATTTTTGCTGCTGGTTGGGTTTTTAAAACACACTGATCTAAAAATAAAATTTTCCATGTATTGGGATATTTAAACTTCCATATAAACTGGAATAAACAGAACTAAGAAGTTAATCAATTTGACTTCAGGACAAACAGAAATCAAAAAGAAATTTCAGGTTGATAATCCCCCACAAAATTAAGTCTTGATAAGGAAACACATTATGGATCTATTATTCACAACTCTGAATGTCAAAAACACTGGACATGCTATTGGAATGAGACAGTGCAGGATGGGGAAGTGACCTGTGTGAAAATGCTAGCATGCCAAAACGAAACACCTTTTTCACCTCATCATTTCATTAGAAAGTTAATTGTTGCTAAAGGAAAGCTATTGAGAACTCAATTTTCACAGAACAGGTTTTTTACTCTAATGAGAGTAAGCCAGGATGTAACAAGCTCATGAGATCAGTCTCCATATCTGGATTTATTTTACATATTGGTGAAAAGTAGGTCGAGACAAATATGAGTCAGCATAGCACTGCAATATGGCCAAAACAATTTGAAAAGGGCTTCTAAAACGCACCACACAAACCCACACAATCAAGTCCTGTTCCATCAGCCTGTCCAACTAGAAAAACACTCTTCTATCCAACTGCAAAAGCTGAGCAATCCTATCACCAGAAAGGCTGGTCCTCAATCTCATTATTTAAGCTGCATACCAGGCTGGCTAAATATGTTTGTGATGGATTCAGTCCCATATCTACTTGGCCAGATGTGAATTTATCCAGTGTTAAAGACATTTCCAAAACTTTCCTTCTAGCAGATTCAGGAGTTCTTGCCCTGCCTCTTTTCTGCATCCCTTATAGATGTGCAATGCTTTGCTGGTACAGACTCTTGTGGGCAGGGCAATCCATAGGTAATGAGCAGAACAAGACTGTGATGACACAGCACGTTACTCAACATGAACACAGTTTCAGAATCCATGAAACAATGATGAAAGAGAGATAGAGTGAACAGTTTCCAGACATATCAAAACAAAGGGTGAGGTACATGTGCTCTAGCACCAACAAACTACAAGGATACTCCAGGTACAGGCAGTCAGCCCCCACCTTCTCCTAGCCAGGGGGCCTACTGTGTTCCCTGGGGTGAACTGGATTAACAACAAATGGGAACTACATTAAAATTACTCCTAACTTTAAAAAGTAGAAAGCCTTATGTGAACATCACAGAATGAGCTGCACATCTGCAATGGCTTAATCAGTGCAAGACAGGGCAAGTCCTTTTCCAGAGAAGTGAAACCCCTCAAGATGCCTGGGTTACAAACCTGGGCTTGTAAAATGAGCAAACCTGAGCAACACAATTGGGAAGGCAACACAAAGAGAAATGTACAAAATTAATTAAATGCAAATTTGGTGACTATTACACATTTATTTACAGATATTCTAAGAATATATCTTACTACTCATGTCTTATGACTTAAGAACTGTATTATGAAAGTGTATCATGTTTGATCAAGGCTCTTCATGCTGAATCATTTAAGAATGTATAATTAAGAATTTGCCCTTATGAATAACACTTTCAAAGTGCAACTTCCATGACTTCATACAAATTTGCTCTTCATAATTGTGTCACAGAAATACTAATAACCCATAAAAGAATCTTGCAAGTCTGGAACCAGAAGGTTGGAGACATGTATGTTAGACACTGAAACCTCATAGAGTATTCTCAAAAAAAAGCTATTTCTATATTTAAGCTTAATACTACACATTAGCAGAATTAGGTTCTTAGGAAAGCAGGACAGTTGTTTTGATTTTATGAACACAACTGGAATTTCTTTGCAGAGCTGTATTTGCACTTCTAGAATAGACCTTTTCTACAAATTACAGGCAGAATAATTTGCCCTTCATTAGTAGTATGGGGTGGAAATGTTTCTGCAGGAGTCGGTGCAGTCACCAAGCCGCCTAACTCATTCTGAATCTCTTAAGGTCTGCCTGGTGTCCATGCAAGAACTGCCTTTAAGTCTTAGAAACACACCATTCTGTAGCTGCCTACAGCCCTGAAAAATTATCAAAATCTCAAAAACTAAGAAACTCGAAATGAGGCTTGGAATAACCTAACCCTAATGGAAGGTCTCCCTGCCCAGGGCAGGGGAGCTGGAACTAGATGACCTTTAGGGTCCCTTCCAACCCAAACCATTCCGTGATTCTATGAAAAAACACATCCTGAAACACCGACCCAGCTCACACCGTCAGCTATAACGTGATGAGCTGAAGCCAGACTAAGCCAAAGGGAAGGCTAACCCAGCAGGGCGTGCGGCGGACACGCGGAGCACCTGCAGCCCGGCGATGCCCGGCTCGTCCTGGGCAGGGCAGCGCGGGAAGGATGCGCGGCCCTGCTCAGGGGCGGCCCCGACCCCGCCGCGACCGCCGCGCCGCCCACCCCGGCCCCTCAGCATCACCCGGCCGGGCCGCTCTGACCCGCTGAACGGACCTGTTGGAGTGGAAGCGGTGCAGAGGGTCGGTGCGGTGGCAGGAGGAGAGCTGGCAGCCGAAATCGCTGACGTCCAGGCAGCCTTCCTCGCTCAGGCTCAAGCTGCCGCCGCGCGGCGGGTGCTGGTGCGAGAGTAGCGGGCACGGCTCCTCGGGGGCCAGGAACTTCTCGTACGGCTCCTCGGTCATGACGGCGGATACAGGGGCGGCGGGAGCGCCTCAGGCAGCAGCAGAAGCGCCTCGGGCACACGGCGGCGGCGGCGCCGCCATCAGCGGCCGGTCGCGGGACGCGCNTGGGCCCGCGCGTACCGGCCGAGGTGGAGGCCATGGCCCGGGGCGTGCAGGACGTGGGCAAGGAGACCTTCCGGCGGCTCCTCAAAGGTAGGGCCCGTGCGGGGCCTGCGGGGCGCCGTCCCCGTGCGGAAGGGCCCCCCTACCCCCGCACAGGGACGCGGGGGGTTCCCAGCCAAAGCCCATGGGCAGGAGCCGCGTTCCCCGAGGAAGCCGTGGATCCTCACGGGAAGGCAACGACAGCTATTAGAGAGCTTCCAAAGGAGAGCAACGAATATGGTGAAAGGCCTAGAAAGAAAACCATGCGGACTGAGGTCGCCTGGTCTGTTTAGCCTGGAGAAGAGGAGACTGAAGGGAGACCTCATAGCTGGCTACAACTTCCTCACAAGAGGCTGCGGAGAGACGGACACTTATGTCCTCTCTGGTGACCAGTGGTAGGACACGAGGGAATAGCATAATGCTGTGTCAGGGCACTTCAGGTTAGGTATCAGGAAAAGATTCTTCCCCTAGAGGGTGATTGGGCACTAGAACAGGCTCCTCAGGGCAGTGGTCGCAGGACCAGCCTGACAAAGTTCAAGGAGTGTTGGGACAATGCTCTCAGGCACATGGTAGGATTCTTGTGCAGGGCTGAGTTGGACTCGATGATCCTTCCGGGTCCATTACAACTCAGAACATTCTGTGATTCTGTAAGAGCTGAGTGGCTGCAGCTTCCTGGGGTACTTCCCATTGCCTTTCCCAACAATAAGCTAGAGCTGGGCTTTAAATAAAATGAGGGGCTTGCTTCATTGTATTCTACAATTCTGTGGAATCTGTGATAATGAGGAACGGAGTTCTGCAGCTGTGGATGGCTCCCAAACTCAGCTGAGTGCTGTTAAAATCATTCCTCTCTCATCCCTGTGGCCCAGAGGCAGCAGCCCAGTCACTGTCATGTTGTGTGTGGCAGTCAGAGACCCCATGGGCATCTGCATAACATGCAGGAGGTAATAGAGCAACCCCAAGCTGCAGGTGTCGTACTGAGGTTGTGACTGTAAGATTGACAGCAATTGATTTCATTTTTATCTGTGAGGCTTCCCCCTGTGGTGAGAATTTTCTGGAGGAATCTTTGACCATCAAAATCAAGAGTGTTACACAGTTGAGTAAATTAGAGTATGTAAAACAATTATGGAATAATGTAAAAGTTGATTAGCAGAGTGAAAGCACAGCTTGCTGGTAGCCAGCTGAGAGGAGGGTAGCTGCTGCCCAGCATGGTGTGACCCTGACATGTTCTCTCAGCTAATATCCTGTCAGGGATTTTCTTTTTGATTTGAACGACTCAAAACATCTGGTAGCTGGTTTGTCTCTAAAAGTGTTGCTGCACAGTAGCAGAAACAGAGTGTTGTATTCCGGGGTTCCTTGTAATAATTGAAATAATAAAGTTATGTATAGGCAGAGGCATTTTGGACAGAAGTAAATACACATGTTGAACCATATTTCAACCATATTTCAAATGGTTGAACCATTGCTGTCTAGTGCAGGGACACAGAGACTGAAAAGCTTTATCAGTGCCAGGAAGCCTGACTGTCTGGGTTTAATTTTGGTGTAAATTATCACCTGCTTTTGGGTGTGCAATAAATGCTTCCTACCGTAGTGGGGGCAGACAGTCCTTCAAACTGCCTGGAGCTAGGGCAGTGACCCCAGTGCAGATCCCCCTGGAGTGGGTGGACACAGCCTCCCTCCAGGTTATGCAGAGCTGGCACAAATCTCCCATCACTGTCTGCTCTTGCTGGCCTGTGACTCACAGTTTGCAGGGCAGCAGTTTTTCCTCTGAAGGTTTTGTAATCATTGACGATATGATGGATTTCAACACCATATATCTAAATTGCTCTTGATTTGCACCAAGTTCGTTTTTTGAGGCTGTTGCTGTTACTCACGAGTAATGACAAAGAGTAATGTAAAAATGAGATACAGGTTCATATGCCTGCTCAGTCCACGATGTAAAAACTGCATATAACATTACCTGGGGGTTATCCAGCCAGTGTTATTGCAGGCTCTGCTATGCTGTCTCAATGACTGATTTCATTTTTGTCTGTGAGGCTTCTCCCTGTAGTGAGAATTTTCTCAAGGCACCTTTGACCATCAAAATCAAGACCTACACAGTTGAGTAAATTAAGGATCTTGCTTTGCTTTCTTATTCACAGTCACTGTTAATGCATTGGAAGGAAAAGACTGCAAGGAATCTGTCAAGCTGATTGCAGAAAGTGCTAATCTCTCAGAAGAGCAACTTGCTTTCCTCATTTCTGGCATGTACACCCTCCTCCGAGAAGCATTGAGACTCCCCTTATCAACATTCAAACAGGAAGTAAGTTCTAGGAGTACTTGAAACCCTGATAAGGTAAAAGCTGTGTCAGACACAAGTCACCATCTAAATCTCATTTGCCAGGGTGGGAAGCTGCACATAAAAATGGTACTCCAAGTTAAAGTTGTTGGAAGAAACTGTTAAAAATCTGGAACTTCCTATTTCACTTGTTGGCAAGATTTAGGTTGAGCTTTTTGAAAAAATATTTAAGCTTTAGGAAGAAGATTCCTGTATCTATTTCTGCTTCATCATCTTGTTTACTGTGCATGTTTGTTTTCACTCATAAATTAAAACCGCCAAAGAAATCATAGCAAAATGTTATTTCCTAGGCATCAACACTCTCTTACTCTTAACTGGGTGTTCACACATACCACTCATTTTTGTCCATGCTTATAATTTCTCATATTTGTTTGCCTGCCTTTGTTCATATTTCCACCATAGAGGAAGGAAGGTCTTCTGGCCAGAACAATATAGTGGAATTTCCACTTATGCTGTGGATGTTTGGTATGAATGTGTACACACCTGCTGTGTTCCCAACCCCTATCCCTTCTTCATGGCTATTTTTCTTAATTTTTCATGTTCCTTTACCTTATATTTTTTCTTTTCTCATTTTATTTTTATGTGAGTGAACCACTTCTGGGTTTCCAGTACCTCTTGTTTAAGATTCAGCTTCATATTTACCCAGGCATACTAGGAAAGCTCCCATATTGCAGGAAACATAGTGGAAGTATGCCTTTAATATTCAGACCTTATCTTTTGCCATTTTCTTTTTGTTGGCAGAGTTTAAACAAGTAACTGCAAAACATATTTGAGATTAAGGGCACATAGTTACTCTAAAAGAAAAATTTTTCTGAATAGCTGCATAAAAGCAGTGGCAGAGATGTTGTTTTGAAAAATGAAGGCTTCCAAGATATTTAGGTCTTTAAATCACAATTTGATTGAACTTCTGAAAATTCTTTTCAATGTATCACCAGTCATTTCAAAACTACTGGCACTTGAGATTGAAATATTTGGGGAGACATACCAAATAAGTAACCACTATTGATTCAGAAGGTAAGAAATGATCATTTAGGGCTATATCATGTAAAATTTCATCTTCCTTCTCTTTCTAGGTTTTTAAGGAAGACCTAAAGGAGCTCAGGTATGCCTGTTTACACCAGTTGTTTTAATGTTTGTTTTTTCATGGCTTTTATGTAGCTGCTTCCCCAAGTTAACTTTTTTACACAAAAAAGTTGGTATAAAAATTACCTGTAAATACCACATAATGCACCTGTTGCCAAACGTCACGTAAAGCCAGAGGAAGAAAACAGGCGTTGTGTAAGACTTGATTTAGCACTGAGCATGAGCAGTTTATTTCACACGCTGGGCAGATTGGTCTAATTTAGTCTGTAATGTAGGTTATGCAAATATGAATGACCTTCTCTCTGCTATCCCCACCTTGTCCTGCAGTATTTTTTAAAGTGTTTGGTAAGACAGTGGTAGCATTTCAGAAGCTAAGAACTGCCCTACTTCTTTACCTCTTTGAAAGGTCAATGATATAACATTCATGAAACTCTACTACGATGTTCAGCTATGATTTCTCCTGCCCATTACCCAAGAAATCATGTCCTTTGTTACAGCCTTTGCCAAAATCTATGTCAGTCTTCCATGAGTATCTCTGAAGGGATCATATCCTAAAAGCTAGATATCAGATGCTAATAATAATTATAGGTTTTCCCTTATTTCTCTATTCAGTAGCAATGAGAGAATAAGAGCAGTTGATGTTTTCTTCTGTGGAGAAACTTCTGCACCGAGGCTTAATTATTTTAAAACACTATTTCTGCACATTTGTTTAACATTCTGATTGCTACCTAGGAGAAATAGATGTGTTTCTAATTCCATCTTTTTTCATCCTTATTTGTCCGTTAATGTGTATATTGGCCTTCTCTTCATAAGCAGTTGTCATAAGCATAATTTACTTTATGAGCAACTTTGGGCAAACTAAAACTGCAGATTTAGACATGTAATTGGAGTGTAATCAATGAAAGGTGTCATTTGGGCCATGGAGAAAGATTCCTTGCAAGTTGATACAGTTTTGTTTGCAGCTCAGTGCTGGAGTTTGGCCTGACTTCTGTCTTGAGAGCTCAAATGCAAGCTGCTGCCTCTGGCACATCATGGAGATCACACCCAGGTTAAAGTAGGTCAGTAAGAAATGGATGAATTGCTTTTGACCCAGTGGGAGCTGGTGTCTTTTGAGGTGCACACAGAACGTGCCAAGTTTGATTATGGAATAACAAAGAACACTGAAAGCTCCATGCCAAATTTTCTGGGGCTGGGTTAATATTCCTCTTCTGAGCAGTGGAGAAAGTTGGTGTAGAAGTGTCAGAAGTCACTGTCCAGGCTGGCTGTGTCTAGAAATGCAGTCTCCCAGGTCCCTGTCCTTGTCATTTGACCACACTTTAATGACTTACGCTTTTGTAGTTGTGTTTGGAGGCTTTTTTCTCACTTAATGGTTTATGCATACATTTTACTCAGATGCTTTTTGGTATGAGTGATCTTTTTTTATATCTTTTATATCTTGATAAGTCTTTTTATTTTATTGTCCTGGTTAGTATGACTGATCTAGCAGCAGTAGTTAGGTAACTGCATTTGTGTTGCTTGCAGACTTGAGTGTTTTATGTGCTGCTAGTTGCTGCTATGCTCCCAGTATTCTCACAGTATTGAGACTCTTCCTAACTTCCACCTCTGACAGTCTTACTTCCTGTGAGTATCTCTCTTCACCTCGTGGCTAAACTTTTAGAAGACTAAATGGCTTATTCTACACTCAAGCTGTGATACTTAGAAATTTGTAGCACCTTTAGCATCTTCAGTTCCTCTGGGAAATGTAATTTCCTACATTTCCCCAATGGGCTTGGGTTTGAAGATGAAATAGTTGCTTGTTTTCAAAGTACTTATTAATTACATTCAGACACAGCCTGCTGCAGTGGCCATCCTGTGATCAAGTGCATGAAGAACATGACATTGTTTGAACGGTGGTGTCTTGGCATTATTGGCATCAAGTGTTTGGGCAGCGTTGCAGCAGGAGTCCTGCAACCTTCCCTGAAAACAGCTTGGCCCGTAGAAAGAATCAGGAACAATAATCTTGATAGATGTTCATAGGTGCTCTTTATTTTCTCACAGCCTCGTGGCTGGGCCTGGCACAGACTGACTGCCACAACTCCTCCAGAATCATGTGAACACCAACCTAAGTACAGGATTCTCTGGGTGGAGTTACATTTGAAAAGACCAATGAGGAACAGGATTTAGACACAACAGTATCAGGGAGCTTGGAAACCCTGTGTAACCCGACCATGCTTCCACTCCCTAGGCCCATCCCCCCAAGGGGCACCTCCACAGGGCAGGTGTTTTGCCTTGTAAGGCCGAAAAAGGGCCTATATCCCTCTTTTTTGTTCTGTCTTCTGTTAAAAGGTTTCAGCTCTGTGTCATGTAATTTTTTTTTTCAATTCTTGCATTTTGTTTTGTTTCTTTCAGTGAACCTGAAGCTTGAGCTAATTCTGCCCATATAATATCTTCTAATTCTCAATTTTCTGGTGCAGTACCTGATCTTGGCTTCTAGTTTTGATGAAGAGAAAGGCTGAAATACATGCCCACTTCTGATTAGATTGATCAATATTACTGGTTTAAAAGGTTGCAAATCCCTATTTCTTAAGAAGCCTGAGTGGCTAAGCTAGTGGGAATAAATTCACACTAAATTGTGAGTGCTTTTTTTCCCCTTCCCTCACAGGTTATTTAATAACTTTATGACTCAGGACAATTACATGGGATTGAGACATCGTCACACATTTCTTGCCCTCAGGGTCCCTTCCTCAGCATGTTCCATTGAAAAGTGTTTGCCATCTGTAGTTCAGGCTGAACTGTGCCGTGTTCTATCATCTGTGTCGTGTGTGACTGGCCTCATGTATGCTGCTTGAGCCAGGAACAGAATTTTCAGCAAGATCATTGTCTGCACCACAAAAATAATGCAAACTTAAAGGTAGTGTTAATGCTTCTGTTTTAGTAACACCTGCTTTTGAGTCAAGCAAGTATTGTGATAGGTATCATCATAATCATATTACAGCCACCTCTCTCCAGCTATTCCACTACGTAGACAGGATATCCAGTTAGCGTCAGGATGGGTTAAATGGTACACTTGCATGGAAAGTATAAGTAATGTTTGCAGAAATAGTCTTGTCTCTTCTGAGAAACAGACTCTTGCAGCCGAAAAAGCACTGTTCTAGTACTTGCTAAAATGAATTCCTTTTTATCCAAGCACCATTTAAAAATGTGGTTTAACCCCGTTTTTTCCTTTATGAATTCAAGCTGTAGTAACTTCTGTTTCATCTTCCCACTGTGTGAGTTGATGGATTTTTTTTTCTCTGGTGGTTAGATGCTGTAAACTCTTTAGGACAGATAACTTCCTTGTTTGCTTTGATTTTTCTTCGATACACTGCTGTGTGTCACAAGCCACTGGTGAGTAATGTCTCTGGGCATTGATTCACGGTGAGTGCTGGATTTAACTGTGGCAGTAGCAGTAGTGACTTCTCCCACTTGTTCAACCTGCCTCTCTGTAGGAGGTTACTGTCCCTGTGGCAAAGGCAGCTGAGTGGATAGTGTTTGCTCTGTGGTCTTTGCAATATTCACAATCTGATCCATTGAACTAAAAATCAACAGCAGCTTATTTGTAAGGCAACAGCAGTGTCGGAGGAATGGTGAAGGAGCAGAGAGGTATAGGGTGGATGGAGTGTGTTAGTCTATTCAACCAGTCCCCATGTATGTTCCTTTTGTAACTAGTCTTGGCTACAAGGGCCTCTACTCGAATTTTGAGGGGAAAATTCCTTCTGTCTTCATTACACTTGAGGTGAAAGTGAAATGAAATGTTTAAGTTTGGGAGTTGTGAAGGCATGCATTGCTGGCCTGCTTTCTACATGTCAGAGCCGTCAGTAAAATTTTTCTTGACTGTACTGAGAGAAGTTAAGCAAATACTGGGTTCTTTTGAAATATACTGTTGCCATATGAGGTAGGGCGGGAGGATGTAACACAGTTTTTAGGGTTCCTGATACGTAAACATAGGTTGTCCTTTTGAGAGCCCTGACTGAATCAGTACTGAAGTGCTTACGTAAGAGCTGGCAATTTTAAGCAATGGAAGATGGAAAATGCTGACACATCTTTTGTGTCCTGTAACAGATTTAGGATTTTTTCAGATAAGGCCATATAACTGTGGTTACAAAAAAACCTAACTGTTTTGTCTTGCTTTTCTCTTTCAGAATACCAGAAGATTTCATTGTGGACTTTTCCAGTGTAGTCTTTGGTAACAGGTTAGTGTCTTCATTGTGCAGGTAGCAGGGCTGCACAGAGCTCTGCTGACACAAATCCTTGGGATATTGAAGGAACAGCAATATTTTCCAAATTAATGAGAACAAGACTTGTCTGATTATCTTGCTTCAGCACAGTATGATGTCCATCATGCATGGCAATACATGCATTAAGTAGCTTTCTTGCCAACTTTCAGTTTTTCTGTGTTGTCAGTTTTTATAATGTTCTATAGACTGTGAGGTGGATCAATACCTACAGATGAAAAATGCAGTGCAGAATTACTCACTTTTGTCATCATTATCATTGCAAATCAGAGCAAAAGCGAAAGACTTGCTTTGTTGAGAGGCAGGCTACATAAGCCCTCTACATGCTCTGGTTCATGGCAGCTTTCTCAGATAGCATTTCATCAAGTCTTAATGTACAGTTCAGTTGGGAATTCACACTGGGTGACTTGATGACAACACATATGAGCTATCAAGTGCTCTGCCTGCTATAATTCACTTTTTAAGCAACATTCCTCAGTAACTCTAGAGGAGGTTCTAAATCGAGAGCCTTTTGAACAGCCTATCTCTTTTGTCCATTCTTGAGATTCCCTTTTTCTAGAAGTTTCTCTGCTCAACCATATTTAGCCTATTCTACATCGAGAAATTTCTTGAACATTTTGAATATGCAAAACTTGTGCAGGGTGAGGAGTTGGACTCTGATGATCATTGTGAGCCCCTTCCAACTCAGGATACTCTGTGATTCCAATTTTCCTTCTTGAAACTTGAGATCACTCAGCACGTAACCACTAACCCAATGCTGCTCCAGATTCTCTGCGTGGAATCTCGATAATCTTAGAGAAGTTGTGGTACTTCAGTTACCCTCAAGAGTCTGAGTGCTGCTACCAAAGTTAAAAATATTTTTCATTTCTTTGATTAAGATCTTGGCTTACAGCTAAAGGTTCTTGGAGTAAAAATAAATTCAGTCTTCTCATATTTTCTTTGCTCTTCTGTTGGAATTATAGGTGTTAAGAATGCAAAATTCATGGTTGCAAACTGGAAATATTGTTTGCAGTAGAGAAAGAAGATAAATTTAGATGTAATTTGAAGCATGCGTGATTGTCTGTTTTCTACTGTGAAATCACGATGCTGGAAAATTTAGCTTTTTCTCATTTTGAAAGCTGTGATTATCCAGTGTAATCTTGCTCTGTGTTTTGAGACCAGAGAAGAACATCTCAGGTTTGATTTTTAGACAGATCTGCTTCTACAATCCTAAATGTAACACTGAATCATACATATGTGTATTGAGTTGTAAATATATATGTTTGTGATGGTAAGAGATGCATTAGCATGTGATCAAAAATTCAGTAATTCAGTATGAGCTAGGTAGCCCAGAAAAATCCATTTTTAATGCTTTTCCTGGCATCTTATCATATTTTTGGAGTTCTGTTCACTAAACAACAGCTCTGAAGTATTTGGCATTTGTATTTGTGTCCCCACAGTTCCATCAAGCTATGTAGACTGAAAGAAAAACTGGCTACATTGACCCCATCAAATAACTACGTAAAATTAAAACTTTTTTAAGGGAAAGGATAAGACTAACTTCCCCCTCTTCTGAATGTTTGTAATAAATGCACTGCTTCTCTTTTTCTAATAGTGTAGCTTTAGTTTCTACCAGGAGGGTACGTTCTCTGTGCCATTTGTTAGCATTTCACACATACCAGTTTGTTCCTCCTTCCAGTTCAGTGGCCTGCTAGGCATGTCTTGTTATGTGCATAGGGAATCATCCAGAACTTGTCTTTAGTTTTGATACTGTTACATCAGCTGCTGCTCCAAATTCTCTAATCTTTCATTTTCGAGTGCTCTTCTGTTGCATCCTTTAGCAGGTGATACTCTTGTCACCAGGTGTATCATCCTTTCCACCATAGCTTGAATGGTCTCTAGGATGATTCTACCTGATCCATGGTCCTTTACTTGTTCTGGCTTCTGCCTTCTGCACAATGCGCTGACAGTATATTGCAGCTGCTGGCAGAGTGTTTACAAAATGTAATTATAGTCTATAGGTTTTGGATATATTCTACTCCATTTTGCTATTCGTTTCAGAAATCAATGGCTTGATTAGCAGCCTGTGTAATTTCTGTATGCATGTTGGCCACTGTGCACATTCTGTCATCTTTACAGGATTCTTGCAGTTCCCATTGTGATCTTGTCCAAGCTGGGAAGGTCCTGACAGAAGTTTAAACTAAGCTATAAAAGCTGTGACTCGTCCTGGGAGAATGGTACAGAAGTGCAGTCCTAGCCAGAAATAAACCTTCGTGTTTGCCCACAGAAATGCTATCTCTCAACAATACTCAGAAGCTTCCCTTCTGTTTGGGAGGTCAGCATTTCTGACCTTTCCCACCACTGCTAAGAAGTGCATCTTTCTGTTTTTAAAACTCCTTTCTTTCCCCAGAGTGCTGGTGATGCACTGAATGGACTGACTGCCATTGATGGGAGTTAGCACGTCTTAAGGCAATGGTAGCAGTGTGGCTATTTTTAGGGAGTCTCCAAATTAAGCATTACTCTGGCAGCAGCTCTCCACTGAGGGAAAGGCCTGTTCTTATTGTTTAATGCTGCTAATGACTGTTCCAGACTCCAGCTCTTCATGGCTGCACCCAACTGTGGTGACCTACTTCCTATCCAGGAGTTGACAGTGAGTAAGAACCAGCTGATCTACTTTTTTTGTTCATTCCTTTACCACGCTATTAGGAATGTGTCACTTCTGACACCACCCAACCCCCCCCCCACCAAAGAGATAAATTCATTCTTATATCACCTTTGCAAAATGCAGGACTACTGGAGGATCTCAACCTGTCAGTCCTGTGTACCTTATCAGATCATGAATCTTCCTGAGCAGTTTCTAAAGGCACCAGCTAAATTGCACACAAGAATCTGAGTAGTGGTGTTAGACTGCCATTCCTACAGTGCTTGATTTGTTCAGAGAGGATTCCTTTCTGATGTAAAGTCTGTAATTAGATTATACCTAGCACCATGGATAAAGGATGTAATGTTTCTTATCCTGCCCTTAGTGGAAGTACTGGAGTAGCCTTGAAATGTACCGTAAATAACTTCCAGGGACATGGGATGCTTAGCAAAAAAAAAGAAAAAAGGTAAGTAACACAAAGTCCAGAAGTCCAGCTCCTGAATGGCCCAGTTCAGTGACCTCATTCTGAAATTATTTCTGCATATATATCGAAAAATGTATGGTTATTATGTATTTGTATCAGATTTGTGTTGTTTAGTTATCCAGAACTTAGGATGCTGTTAAAATAATATTAAAGTAATATTGATCTGAGGTTTAATTGCTGTTAACTGTATTTCTGGACAGACATAAACTAGGGCTTGATCAGTCTGATTCTTCCTGCAATATGAGTAACAAATGAAGTGCTTGGCTTCTTACACATTAGACTAGGCAAAATCTTGAAGCTTGTGCTGGGGCTGGCAGTGAATGTTATGTAAGGAACTTAAAAATTTGTAAATTATGTTGGATTAACAAGAACCACTGTGGGGTTTTTAAAGTATGCATCAAAATACACTCAATACACTGATGTTATTACGTTTTAAAACATTGCTGCTTGCCACTGCTAGATGTTTTTGCTGAAGGATAGTGGTCTTATGCAACTGTTTTACCTAAGCCATCTGTCTTGTCACTGCTTGCTTGTTCCTGTTGGATTTGCATGAAGGTAAAGATAGATTTGCAGGTCCCTTTCTATGCCTCACAGTAGCATATAATTGAAATAATAGGTATGCCAGCCACCACAATGACTCTTGCTAAACTTTATAGTGACATCATTTTACTAGAATTACACAGTCACTTGGTCTCTTTTTTCAACATGAACCATAGTTAAGCACAGAAAAAGGGGATAATCTGAGCACATCTGTCCTAAATCCACAAAATCTCCACTTGTTTAGACCTCTCTAAGTGAGGACAGATGTAGGAGAGAAACAAGTTCTGGACAGGTTTGTACTGAGGAATCCTGTTTTCTCTTTAGATTGTTTCTTCTTTTATGAATTTACATTCCAGTTTCCTGTTTCTGATTCACTCTTCAGGCGTCCCACTTCTGAAGGCACAGCTCTGATACAAAGAAGTCAGCTACCAAGTATCCAGGACTTCAAGTGGAGAGTGGATGTAGCTATATCCACAAGGTATAACAGAGGACCATGCACATCCCTGGAATTACTTAAGATTAAACTGATTTCTTGTGCTGCTTAAAAATTTTAAATGGGGTTAAAATGTGCCTTGCTATTAGGGATTGGCATGTAGCATTAAACAGTAAGATACAGGTGGAATCTTCTGAATAGTATAGAATGTATATATGCTTAATCAGTGTATATATGCTTTATTGCTGGTAACATTTCACTCAAAGTTTGAGTCTCTCATTTTAAAACTTAATGGAGCTGATACAAATCGAAGGTCCCAGCGATGATGGCATAAATTAGTCAGACTGAACCTCAAGCAGCTAGGCAAGCTCTTAGTTTCACTGGAATAGGGGGGAGTATTCATCTATTCAACTTCTCAAGCAGACCATCATTTGTTGCACATTAAATAACTTTCCATCCCTTGTATTCTGCTTCTACAAAGCAAGGTTTCAGGACAGCACCTTTACACTGCCATAGTTGTGTAACTGGTCTTTGAACTACCTCCTAAGTTTCTTTCACAAAACAGGAGTAAAAGCCTTTTAGATCAACCTGCCCGTGCCTACAGTGAACAGCTTCTTACCATCTGCCACAGCAGAGGCATCTGAGGGATGGATCTTTGGCTAGAGCCGGAAGGAAACAGAAACCTTTTGTCTCTGTCTAGTTCTAACCGAGACAGACCGAGCTGAAAGAAATTAGATGATCCAGTCTTTATTAGTAGTGTAAATTGTTAGCATGAGTGACTTCTTGCTGCATGTCTGAATACCTGCATCTGGGAGAGAGTGTAGTGTCCTTGTTGCCAGAGTTGAGAGGCCCATGGGTAATCAGGGATTGTCTTCCTGAAATCAAGAAAAAAGGCTCCTAAAAGAAAATTGGAATGCCCACAAGCTATTAGTTCTAGTGACTTTGTGATGAGCAGTGCTGTAAGCACCACACAGGTATCACTCTGTAGAAAAGGAATCTATACTGATAAGGGAGCAAAATGTCCAGGTAAACTCCTCAAGCACAGTGCTTGCAAGCTGAAAGCAAATCCTATGATTTGTTTTCCAAACAACACAGGAGCAATACATTACCAGTTTTTTGTTTTCCTTCCTTTTACTTTTGTTTTCAGTTAATCTTCCCACTGGGATTTCTTATTTATCTTCCAGCAACAGCCTCTGCAGGGAGGTATGGCAGCTTTGGGCTTTGGGCTGTAGCACCTGTCTGTACCTGAGCAGGCTTTGGCAATGTCAGTTGATGGAAGCTGCACAAGGATGACTCATTTCCCTTCTTTGGGTCATCAAATAAAATAACACACAAATTTAGGATGAAGCCTAGAAGAGGCTGATTCCCCAAATGAGGTGGCAGTTGAATGAATGAAGGGATTGAAGTGATTAATGTAGCATGGTAAACTGCATAAGAAAACTGTGCATTATTATTGGCAGTACATGGTCAGCTCTTATCCCTATCACAGTTCCACTAAACCAATTATGTAAAAATGAAAATGCTCCTAAACTTGCAGTTACTGAAGTTTGAGTCTCAGTATTGAGGTAAATTGGACAGAACTCTTGTCTTCATGAGTTTCTAGCCAGACTCTGTGACTGAAATTACTGATGTTCTGTGTAAAGCCTACGTGAACATCTAAAATTGTTAATGTGCAATGCTGTACTCATCACACTGCTGATCTCTACTGCTGTAATACTAATGATGTAAATAATTTCAGTTCGCTGGCCCGTGCACTCCAGCCATCCATTCTGATGATGATGAAGCTTTCAGATGGGACAGCTCATCGCTTTGAAGTAAGTCTGATTGCCATAATAAATAGTAAGGGAACAACTTGAAGTTTTATTTAGAAAGTTGAATTATTATTTAAAATACTAAAGCTTTTGTTAACTATGTGTTACTGTTGGTTGGTTTGCTTTGGAATCCTTCATGTTCAGTGTGGCCACATAAAATATTTAATGAAATACCAATCAAAATTATTTCATACCTTGTTCTTACACGTGTTCTGCTGAACTGCAGTTTATTAGAGGAACATTAATTACTGGAAAGCAGTGTTACATAATATCTAGTTTGATTAAAAGTTATGGGGTTGTTATGAACTGTAACCTTCAGACCTGATGGTGGCTCTTGAGGGCAGGAAAATTACTGGGGTAGTTTGTATAATGTATGATACACTTCTAAACCTGCATTTCGCAGAGAATGGTAACATTCTTTTCTGTGGCAGAGGTAGTTTTAGTCTTTTTCTTCAGAACTGTTCTGGCTGCTAGTAAGTAAAAACAACCTCTTTGCTTGTTACAGGATTAGTCAGTGGCAGTATTTATGACACTGTACTTAAAGGCTTGCCAGAAGATGGCATGAACTCTTCCATAATTTTAACCTTTGCAAAGGAATGCAATTTGTTCTATATATAACATGGTGGTGCATACAGGAATTCAATGCACAGCAGGCATTGTTACATTTGAACTCTGTACAGATTTTGGCTTCAGTTCTCTCATTAGTAGTAGTCTGGAAGAAGCACCAAAGCCCTGTGGGTTGAAAGAGGTGGACTAATTTTAATGTTAAATTGTTTTATATCTGTTGAGGAAGGCATAAATTCTGTGTTACACTGCAAACTTTTGAGGGTGTCACTTCACAGGAGATCAAATTTACCCCTCTGACAGTCCAGCTCAGAGCATCCCATACACTGTATTTGAGGACTTCCATGGAACTTAAATGATGCCATGTGTGTCCGGGGAGACACAATAAAGACGCTCTTACACCTGCCAGGTTTAGCAGAAAGGAGGAAATGACATCGATTTATTGGCATTATCTCATTTTTATACACGTCCCAACTCCACAAGGGATTGGAGAGCATGTCACTTCCTTCTCCATCCCACTGGAGAAGAAAGGTGCTCATTAAAGTTGTCATATCACAAAAGGAATGAAAAACAGAAAATACCGTTAAGTAAACATCGGTTATTATTTACATAAAACTGTGTGAAAAGAATCTAACTCCAAGGTTAAAACAGAAGGCTTACAAAAAACCAGGGCAACAGCCATGGACTTCAGGTTAACCCTTTACAGCAGGGTAAGTTTCTCTTGTGAGAATAAAATCTAGTTTATATTCTTCACTGTTTAGATTTGCCACTTTATTTCCTGGCATATAATGTCAAGTGTTGGTCTTGGTGCCATTGTTTCTGACTGTTTTGGTTTGATTTTAGGGGGCTTTTGTTGTTGTTGTTGCAAGTCTGTGGAAGACCCTTTGTTATTCTGCAGGGGAGATGTGTTTGTCCAGCACACACAGGAGTGCAGATATCTGATAGCAGATCATGTGCTTCTCTTAGAATCAGTGCTTTGCTGGTGCTGCTGCTTGGATCCAAATGCCAAGAATGTGACTGCAAACAGGATTTCTTTATATGATGAGTGGTCTACCACAGTTAGTAGCTGTTTGGGATAAACTTGTATTTTGATTCAAGGTACTATATGCAAGTAAATAGAATCCTCAGCTCTTCAGTTTTCCTTTATCTGAACATGTCCAGAATGTCCTGCTAACTAACAGGGCTTATGTAAGATGTTAAGTCCAGACAATAATTCTGTTGTGAACAGTTTTAAAATGTGTATAGCACAGGGAGAAGTTACACTCTTTGGTCTCCATTTGGTTTTTTAATCACAGTGTGACATCTGACTGAAGATTTTTTTCAAAAGCAGTGAGAATTGCAGCATTTTTAGTCTTGTTGTATATATGTCAAAAGTGAAAAGGACATGGTGCCTTTTTATGCATTTCTGATGTATGTGGAAAATGCAAATCAGATGTTGGATTCCTCTCATATAATTGGTGTCTGTGCTACAGTGGGCAGAAGGATGACAAGGGTCTCTGCCAAAAGAACTGCTGTCTTCAGTGCAGTCAAAGGAGTAAATTAGGCAGTGCTGTGCAGACAGCGTGGGACCAGCCGGACTGCGCTGGGCACTTGTTCATGTGAGCATGTGTTTGTGCACCGCAGTGGTGTCACCAGTCTGTGTCACCAGTCTGTGCCTGCACTCGGCTGGGGGTTTCTGTCTTCACAGATAAGATTTCCATCTGCTTTGCTTCTCAGGCTTGAATTGGTTAAGGAGAACCCATGAGTCTCCTGCACAGTTGAAAATGTTTTACATGTTTCACCCAAAATCTTTTGCCTTCAACGTGTAGTGCCCAGTGCCCTTTGCTCTTGAGGTTGCTGCCAAGTCTCTTGCCTCAAGTCTTGATTCCTTTTTTTTGCAAGTTTGGAGAAGCAGAATATCTTGAATTTGTTGCTTGAGAATTCTCCATGGCCTTCCAGATGTCTTTCCTTCCAGTCCATGACTTTTATATCACCATAGCAGCTCTCAGTTTACATTCTTGAGTATTTCCTTTCTCTCATCAGGCAGTACAGAAAATATACCATGTAGGTGTTATTTCTGTTTTTCTCCACTCTGCTTTTCCAAATGGATTTAGTTGAATTAACTGAATTTTTTTAACCTCAAATCCTTTGTCGTAAGACTGAAAAAAAAAAAAGTATTTTAGGAGAGATTTGCCTTATACTGCAGAATGTTCCCTAGCCATAGGCATACCCAGTCAAGGTTCCTGAGATGTCTTTTGTTTTCTAACCTGAATACTCTGTTTCAGGTGCCAGTTGCAAAGTTTCAAGAACTGAGATACAATGTTGCCCTTATACTGAAGGAAATGAATGATTTGGAAAAGAGGAGCATACTGAAGATCCAAAACTGAACACCTTTAAATTGAGAGTTTATGGAAGAGATCTGAAACCCTCAGTATGTTTTGTGACTGGCAAAACAGAGGGCCATCACCACTTTGCCTCCATGAACTTCAATGTGGCATTTATGATGTCTGCTGTAAATATTTTTTTTCAATTCAAGCGTTAAAAGCACAAGCTCTTTTTGTAAGACTTAGGAAAAACAAAACATATATCTATGAAAAAATATAATGCTGTTTGTGAACATTTTTTGCATGATTCATCAAAACTTTTTTAACTGTCTTAATAGATGTAAGAGTCATTTATTTCTGATTATGATTCATAACTCTAATTTTTTTTTGCAAGTGTACTACCAGAAGCCCCATCAATGTGTATGTATCATAAAAAAGCTCTACAATATTTCAAATAAAAAATAAAATAACAAACCCACTCCTGCCTTCTAATATGACAAATGTGACCTCGAGTTTTGCATAAAATTGTTGCCTCATTTCTTACTAAGTGACTACGATTTAGCTATGGATATTTAAAGGCTAATTTGGAAGAAAATTGAAACTGTGTATCAAGAAAGAAGTACCATCTGAGCTTCCAGGACTAATTCCATGGACTTACAGCAGTGGAAAGGTGAAATCTATGTCTTTATCTGGTTGATCAGAATGTGCTAAATAGCAGTAATCTCATAGTTTTGTTACTGGAAATGCCTGCCTCTTGTTTCAAGTGTTGCCTGTGTGTTTGATTCCATGAAATCAGCTGATATGACTAGGCAGAAACCTCTGGCCTGCAGTGATGGTGAGCAGCGAGAGGCAGTGATCTTGTAACCCACTACAGCTCATCAGTCATGCAGGCCAGACCCCAGCATGAAGGGGCTGCCTACAGCTTCTGGGATGGAAGTCCCAGGTATGAGGATATCCAAGCCCCCAGGCCAAGAAAGCAGTTAAGCACAGGCTGAAGTTCCCCAAGTTGCTCCGGCAGTTGGACTGGATGGTCGCTGTAGGTCCCTCCCATTGAACTGGAATAGTCTATTCTGAGTTACTCCTTTGGCCCATGAGTTTACCTTGGAAGGACTCCCTTAATGTGAAACATGTTTCAAGTCTCATTTAAATGCTGTTGGACCACACGTATGTCCCTAAGACCTTTGCCAAGAAAGGATGAATTCCTTAATCCTTGCCTGAATGAATTTTCCCCAGCAGCAAAGACACGGAGGCTGTAGGCTCTAAAACTCAGTTTATCTTTCTAAAGTCAGATGTACTTGTGGCACACGCCACTGCCACTGTTAAGCACTGGTTTATTCCAGCTAATTGCAGGGTTTCTGTCACAGTAGTACCACCCATGGTTCTCTCTTTCATGTTTTGTGATTGTAGAACTTGCCTTCATCGTCCTCACTCCCTGCAGAAAATCACTGAAATTAAAATTGTAGATTAAGGAGGCCTTTTACACAGATACCTGTGTAGCAAAGGATGACTTGCCTTTTGGATTTTAAAAATCACAACAAGCATAGCAAGACTTACTTGTCATACTTTTTAAGAGGAGACTTCTCTGACAGCAGTCCCTACCAATCTAAAGATAGCTGAATAGCTGTGGTCCAGAAAGCTTTTAAAACCTGTGCAAGAATGTATCCAGTACTGTCAGATAAACTATCATCCAGGACTTCAAACTGTTCAAAAGCTTCCTGTTCCATTTGCTTTGTAGCAGACTCATCAATAACTTCCAGCTTTGATCCATACTGCATCTTAGTCTATTAACTTCCAAGTGGACTGTAGACTACATTAATTCCTCTATGAAGCTTGTTCGTCTTCCATCTGGAATTACATTATCACAGGCTGTGAAACAAAACATACATCCTTGTGTTCCTTGTTACAACATTTCCCTTCCGAATGTTTAGGTTTACATGGTTTCAAACTGAAAATGTATCTCAGCTGAGCCTAAGTGAAGTCTTTTCAGACAAAGGGAATTCTGCTGCATAGAGGTAAAATGACATGTTGCTCAAGGCATTTGCAAAGTCATTTTTTTCTGGTCAGAGCAGAGGAATCCATGAATACCTTCTAGATAAAAGATATTCATTTGGTGGTTCTGTAACAACAATAGCTCATGTTCTCCAGAAATGGAAAGGCTCCCTGACCGGATTTGTTATGTTCTCTGGACTACTTAGTCTTGAGTTTGTCTTGCCACATGTTAAGCAGCAGTTTATTGTAATCGGAGGTTTACCATGTATGCTGAAGGGTGCTTGAAAATTTGGGGTGTTCATTCCTCTGTACTTAAGAATTAATTTGGCCTTTCCTCCTGACAAATTAAAGCAGAAGTTGTTGCCAAAATGGCTAGTAGGAGGGCACAGTGGATAGTTCCTCACTTTTGCTAAAATAAGAGTCTTCAAAATATTGTTAGATTTTTCAGAATTCATAGTGAATTATTAAATACTTGTTCAGTGCTGAAATATCTTCTTCCTTCACAAGTAAAATACTCTGGAATTTTAATTTCACTGAATTTCTGACTGTAGCCCTTTCATTCCAATGCAGAACAAACGCAACCTTCTAAGAATCTGGATATGGCTGAAAAGAAATTATTTTATCCAAGTCACTCTAGGTTTGGTTACGCTTCAAGGGCGCATTGTGAATCCCCCTTCCAGTATCATGCAGTGAGAGATACGGCCTGAGTAGGATGCTTGCTTTGTCGGTCCTGAGGTCTTGTCAAGCTGATCGCTAGTCAGTCATTAATTAGGCAGGCGGGGGTTTGTGTGGGAAGGGCACTGGGTTTTGTTCTTATTACACAGTTCATGGACCAGTAGGTAACAAGAACTTTTTGCAGGCTCTGTTGGTATTTTTCCTTGAAAAACAAACCCCTGTGATCACATTGCTCTCTCTATTGGTGCCTCACATTTATTTAAACTGGATCATGTATTTGTGTCTTAATTGTAGTGATTTTCTAACCACAGCATATGAACATAAACTTCTCCACTATACCTTTTCTTTAATTTCCTTTATAGAGGGCAGAACATTATGCCTTTTCTTTCAAGATTAATTAATTTAAAACAGATTTAAAATAGAACCTGGACTTGATTGTTTCTCAGTGTAAATCATGTGTATATGATAGCAAGGATGCCCAGTACATGAAGGAGTAGTCACCATAGGCAAAATACAAAAGAGGAGGTAAAGATAGTTGCCAAAAGTCATTCAGAGGTGCAAAAACAGCTGTGTGAATTGATCACAAACAGCACAGAAGAATGTACGTGTCTTCTCCTCTCGCTCCCTATGTATAAGTTAGTGGAGCTTCCTGACACAATGGTCAGGCCTCCTGCTTGGTGCGTTTTTAAAACTGCCTCAACCGGATGGGCCATCAGTCCAAATCTGTTCTCGCTATGAACCATTACAGCATATGCAGAGCACATGGAAAGAAAAAGCCATCCGTGGCTGTATTTGTGATGTGACTTTTCACATCCCTTCTTCCACTAGAGAAGGAGTTCTGTCAGCATGACTGGTGGTTTGGAATTTCACACTTGGGTTAGTTATGTTTGAGAGGGGAAAGAAGCAGGTTTATTGGTGGCTTTTGTGGTCTCAAATCCTGATGCAGTTTATAGATCCAGAAGAGGGCTGAAGAATGCAGTCATGCTCTCATGCTGCCTGCTATGCCAGCCATTAACTGCTGGAAGAAGATCAGTATTGTGCTCATTGTCATTAAAAGGAAGAAATTAAACCTCCCTTTGCATAAAAATCATACAAGGGAGATGTGTTTTTGCAGAGTGAGTCACCTCCTCACTTTAACTTTTTCTGTTTAAGTAAAGGATAAATCCATTCTTGATCTCATGAACAATGCAGGTAGGCAGGAGGGTGCTTTTTTGCCTTTTTCTTTTTTTATTTTGCCTTCTAATCAAGTACACCTCATGACCTACTGCTGCTCCAAATCCATGAATATATGTATGAATGTATGAATACTCTATGCTTTCAGGATGTGTTATATAAAAACACCCCAGCATATCTAGATTATGTGTGATCAATTCACACAGCTGTTTTTGCTAAAAAAGTCTTTGCAGAGCCAGGCCTGATGTCAGAATCAAATATTGAGTACTTGTTTGACTTCTAGTGAACAGTAAATTAGTATCTTGGCTTTAAAGTATTTTGCTGTTAGTGACTGTATGGCTCACTCTGTACCTGTCACACCCCACCAAGTACTAACATTTACCAAACATCACATACACCAGGAACTAGGAGAGGCAGAGCCAGCTAGTTTCTCCCCTAAAAAGTCACAGAGTTGTTGCCCATGGGCCATCTGTCATAAGGTCTTAACTATGTGCAGGCTTGGGATAAAGGTCTGTGTTCTGAACCCTCCTAAGCACACAGCTCCCACCACAGGTAGTAGTTCATAAGCACAGCTGCTCTTTTCCCTTGAAACGTTTCAGCCATGTGGAAGAGAACTCCCAGAAGTGCATTTCCCAGTGCTTTTTGGAGACTCCTTTCAGTCCGGAGCCCTCAGACTGCCAGCCAGCCCTGCAGATGCTTTCATACATTGAGAATTGGAACTGTGGAAGTTCCTTTCAGAGCACAAATGCTGATTGCATTTCCTATGATAAATCTATTCCCCTTCCCTATCTTGAATTCATGTGCTGCTAGAAACCCTCCCTTTATATCATGACTTATCTCTTTAAGTGTCTGCTATGTAACTATGTAAATACTGGTGGCGTATGTCTGAAAGAGAGATTGTCACTGCATTGCTACTGGTAACCAGTGGTTATGTCACTTTCCCTCGCTTGAATAGGCTTTGACTCATAGTGGTTTTCAGGACAATGGTTATAAAATAACACAGTGAGGGGTTGCTGAGACTATAGTTTTGCAATAGAGACAACTGTCAACCTCAGGACTACAAAAAACCATTTTTCTTCTTTTTCCTTAAGGGTTTTGTTCTTTTATAGCATGAGATTTTCTTGCATGGAAGTTTGGAAAACAAGAAGTCTATGTTAGCAAGCTGGAGCCTGGAGGGAAAACCCCACACTTCTGAGCACAAATGCTCATTCTTTGTAACTCTTCTGAAGCATTGCTTAACTGAAATTTTAAGTGCTTTAGTTGTCTCACCTTTCTTCAGATTACTTGCTGGCAGGCTGTGCCATACTTTGGATTATTGTCTGATTTAAATTACGGTAGAAAGAAGTACTGAAACCAGTGGTTATTCAATTCTTTTTCTAATTAAAGGACTTGCTTGAGAACAACAGTTAGATGTTAAACTTTTTCTTTTTTTTTTTTTTAGAGATTCAAGAACCCTGGAGACAAGGGCCAATTTTTGGCAGATGCAAAATATCCTCACATTACAGGAACCAAAGACAATTGAAGGGTCTGATGGCTGGCTTCTGTTTCCAGGTACGTATCTGATTTTCTGTATAAGCATAATGTTGCCTACACTTGGACACATAAACATCACAAAATTAGCCCTCATTATTAATTCAAAGTGTGTCTCATTAAAAGTTAAAATTCAGGTTTTAAGCAGTTTTAAACTAATTTTTCTCTTTAAATCTGAGTTCATCTGAATTTTCTCAAGTATCCTCCGTAAACAAGTTCTTGCAGAACTCCGATTGCCTCTCCTTTCTTTGATCTTTTCTCCTGTCCATTCAAGCTCCACAGGCAGGGCTTGTCCCTTAATACCTGCTTAGCTCACGTAGTCTAAGCTGGTGAGTCCAGACACCTCTGTAAGTAAGAAAATGGAAATTAATTCCTTCATCCCTTCTCTTGAGCTTCATGAGGAGGCTGATTATATCAGTAGTAGGATATCATTAGAAATGTCAGATTCTGCAGTGGTTTTTAAGACACTGGTCTATAGTTTTAGAATATAAGTG
>VYXC01006954.1:76772-176080 GCA_013397175.1 Platysteira castanea
GCCCGCCGCGCTAGCGCCGCCGCCATGGGCTCGCACCTGCCGCCGCGCCCCGAGCCCCAGCTGGTGCTGCAGCTGGCGGCCGAGGCTCTGCAGGCGCAGAACTTGGAGGCGCCGGGCGGCGGCCTCGGGCCCGAGTGGCAGGGGCTGCTCNCTTTTTCTTTTTTTTTTTTTTAGAGATTCAAGAACCCTGGAGACAAGGGCCAATTTTTGGCAGATGCAAAATATCCTCACATTACAGGAACCAAAGACAATTGAAGGGTCTGATGGCTGGCTTCTGTTTCCAGGTACATATCTGATTTTCTGTATAAGCATAATGTTGCCTACACTTGGACACATAAACATCACAAAATTAGCCCTCATTATTAATTCAAAGTGTGTCTCATTAAAAGTTAAAATTCAGGTTTTAAGCAGTTTTAAACTAATTTTTCTCTTTAAATCTGAGTTCATCTGAATTTTCTCAAGTATCCTCCGTAAACAAGTTCTTGCAGAACTCCGATTGCCTCTCCTTTCTTTGATCTTTTCTCCTGTCCATTCAAGCTCCACAGGCAGGGCTTGTCCCTTAATACCTGCTTAGCTCACGTAGTCTAAGCTGGTGAGTCCAGACACCTCTGTAAGTAAGAAAATGGAAATTAATTCCTTCATCCCTTCTCTTGAGCTTCATGAGGAGGCTGATTATATCAGTAGTAGGATATCATTAGAAATGTCAGATTCTGCAGTGGTTTTTAAGACACTGGTCTATAGTTTTAGAATATAAGTGGATGTATACATAACGTGGACATTTCTGGTAGCTGTAAATATGCATAAAGCTGCAAACAAAAAGCATTACACAACTTCTTTTAGAAGAACAGCTTTTTTTCTGTACTAGCACAGGTGGTTTTCTCCCTAGACTACATTCAGCACAGACAGTTACACAACTAGTGCAACTCTCTCATCTAACAAGAATTGGTGGGAACGTGCAGATTGAAGTGGTCAACAGAGCTGTTCTTAAGTAAAACAAATATACATCAGAAGACATGTGCTTTTTATCTAGAATCTGGCACAGACAGGTAGAGCTGTGCAACATGCCACACTGCAAAACTAGATAAACACAACATTATTACTTCTAATGTTTTCCTTAGTTGTTCTAAAACCAAGAGTACCTGATATTAAAATAGCTTCACTACTACGTAGATATCCTTAAAGAGAATGATTAACTGTGTAGCTACAAAGCTTCATTATTCCAATTCTAGCAGGAAATGGCATTCTCAGTTTTCAAAATCACTTCGAGCCGATGTTTCTTTCGCATTACCGGAGGTACCAAACACCGAACCCTGGAGCGAATTCCGTGTCTCACCAAGGCGCCGGTGCAGACCAGCCGGTCAAACCGAACTCAGAGCCCGCTGTGCTCGGTGGGCAGCGCTCCGCAGCCCAGCGCCTCAGTTCTCCGCACGGTCCAAACCCCCCCCCGCCGCGGGGGAAGCAGAGCCGGGACGAGATGTCCGAGGGGGCAGAGGAGCCCTCCCGGGGGGCCGCGGGGGCCGGGGCCAGAGGGGAGCAGCCCCTCCCGGTGCGGGCCGGGGCCGACGCGTTACAANGGCGGACGCGCTGGCCTTCGGCGGGCGGCTGCACGAGGCATTACCGCTGTACCAGCTGGCGTCCCGCCACCAGCAGCTGCGCGCCGAGCAGCTGGAGAAGCTGGTGGAGTGCCTGGCGCAGAGCGTCCGGATCAAAGAGGGGCTGCCCGCCGCCGGGCAGCCCGCGGCACCTCGCGAGTGGGACGTCTTCGGGTGCCGCAAATGCCAGGGCTTCCTCTTCGAGCCCGTTTCCTTGCCTTGCGGACACACGTTCTGCAAAAAGTGCCTGGAGAGGGACCGGGCGCCCGAGTCCCGCTGCGTTCTGTGCAAGGAGGCGGGCGGCGCGGCGGCCGGGCAACTCCTGCGGGTCAATGTCATCCTCAGCAACCTGCTGACCAAGTGGTTCCCCTGCCAAGTGAAGGCTTCGCAGCTCCGGCACGAAGGGAACCTCCTCTACAGGGAGAAGAAGCTCCAAGCCGCCCTGCAGAAGTACAACGAAGCGGTCAGCCTAGGTAAGGGCTTCCCCTTCCCGTTGCTAGTCCCCGGCTCCGCGCTGGGGGAGATAACTTCCTACCGGCCGGGGCTCGCTGGCGGCCTCTCCGGCGCCGCTCGTCCCGCCGAACCCTGGGCTCGGCCGGAAGTAGCCGGGTGTCTGGGAGTGTGCCTGGGCCACCTTCCCGCTCGCCACTGGCTTCCCGGGCAGGGTCCTGGGGCGGGTGTCGGGACAGCCCCGGAGGGGAGCCCCAGCGAGGGGTCGCGGCTCTTCGGCCCGCGGTGAAACTGGGTCAGGAGAGCAGCGGTTGCGTAAGCCCGAGCCTGCGGTCCGGCTGGGCTCCCCCCCGGCCGGCGCCGTTGTGTAACTGGCGGAGCCGGGAGAGAGCTGAGCGCCGCGCCCTGGGAAAGGCTCTGTGCTCGGGCAATCCCCGCCGACCACCCCCGTCCGCGGAAGAGCCACTCGCAGCCGAGCGCGAAGGCAGCGGGGATGCGTGTCCGGGCGTCGGGCTTGTCCCGCACCCCCGGCCGGCCCGGCTCGGCTCTCCCGCCCCATCGCCGGGAAGCGCTTGCGGGGCTGTGCAGGGAGAACTTTTGATGTGGTCCTTTTCATGCAGTTTGAGGATAAGTGACTCACTTACTGTACGCTGCAAGTAATAAGTGGAAGTTAAAGGCAAGGTGTTATAGGGAAGCCTTTCACTTAAATGAAAGTGTTCTCAAGAAAGTGCCCAGCCTTCCCCCAGCACACGCTGTGTCTCGATGCTACAGTGCGTGTAACTCGGTGATCAGTGTAGCGCTACCTGATTCTTCATGCTGTCCCTTCTTTTCCTGTGTTTTGAGTTCTGGCATGAAAAGACCCTTATTTATCACTTTAAAACTTTGATGCTACAAATTTTGAAATTTTGAAACTCCTCCCTGCAATACGACTGCATTCCTCCTGCTGTCTTAAATGTCTCTACCAACCATCTGACCCTCAGTCAGTGCTGGTAATTTATTGTGTGAGCGTCTCTGCATTTATTTGTGCAATGTTCTCTGCAGTTATATAATACATAGCTGACATTTTATCTGGAGTTGCCCAAAGAGGTTTTCAGATTTAATTTAGTACATAGTTATTTAAAAACTGGATATTTTGTGGGTTTGTGCAACTTGGAAGCACCAACATGTTCAAAAAAAGTAAAAATTAAGGACTAAACCTTATGTAACTGATTTCTTTTTACTTAACCACTTTTTCTATTTCCTACAGCTCCAAATGACCACTTACTATATAGCAATCGGTCCCAGATTAACTCTACTTTGAAAGCTTGTGAAGATGCGTTGCATGATGCAGAAACAGCCTGCAGGCTCCAGCCATACTGGTTGAAAGTAAGTTCTGACTCCAGAACTTGTACTTTTTTAAAACCTTGATACTGCCCTTATAGGAAACCGTTAGAGTGGTCGGACAGTGGAATCTGAGGGAGGCTTTAAGTCCTGTAATTACTTGAACTCCCATGATTTACAGACATTTAACCATGATAATCTTTAGCTTCCTGAGATGAAGGAAGAGAGTGCTGGTCCTGGATAAGTTAAGGCTATTATCTTTGATTTGGATGAATGTCAATTTTGTGAGTGCTCTAAAGATTGAATGCTGTACTTGTATCATTCTATAAGGACAAAATTACTATTTTAGAAGGTGGATGTAAGGGAAATAGATTTTTCCAAGATCAGTTGGGCTCAGGTGCTGTGAGAATCATACTTGCATGAGTTGGAGAATATCCTGTTTATGCTTGTAGTTCCAGAAACATTTTTGTTGTGTTTAGAAACCCAGACACCGGAGGTGTCTAGGTGTAAGACATCTTTATAGTGATTTTTTTCCTGTCTAACTTTTCCTTCTTCAGAAAGATCTTTTGAACTTTCACTGCAGTTTTATTGCATATTCTCTTGACAAAAGCTGCAGCTGTGGATGTGGTTCCTTGCAGGGTCACCTAAGGAAAGGACAAGCATTAGCTAATCTGGGGAAAACAGAAGAAGCTTTAAGGGAGTTTCTATTCTGCCTTGCTCTAGATACTGGGAACAAGACAGCCAAGTCTGAGGCGCAAAAGGTGAGTTCCCTAAATCATCTGGAACGGCATAATTGTTTTCAGTGGCCTTTCATAAAGGAGGATAAGATTTTTTTTCTTTTTCTCTCTCTCATTATTGCAGAGACCTGGATGGAGATACAAATCCAGACTGTTGTTTACATTTCAGTTGTGTATTGCTGATCTGAAGATAGGAAGGTAGCAAGAAAATATACTCAGTGGAAACAGTTACAGCATTAGCATCAGCAAATTTGAAGGAAAACTGAATTGTTAATAATTGTCACCCACAGACAATTGTGATTCTGAAATTTCTAATCTGATTCCTAGCCTGGCAATCTATTACCAGTGATGGAGTGCAGAAGAGGGGGAGCTGCTACTGAATGATGTATCAGGCCATTGACTGGCAGAACAAAACACGCAGCACTCATCAAACTCCACTTGGGAGCAGCAGCTTTCTTCCTACTGCCAGTTGTGCTGCCCAAGTGTCACTGTGTGCAGGAGGTGTGAAAGAGGAAACACTCGACAAAGGAAGGGCAGTTTTAAAATAGTTTTTTAGGATTGCTAATAATTAATGCTAAATAAGCAAAAAAGTGAATCTGCAGTGAGCCTTTTTTCAGTAGCAGCCTACAATGTGTGTGAATTCTTACATGGCTTTTGTGAATACTGCTGTTTTGCCTACCCCTCAAATCTCTGATATCCTGTAAATCAGTATTTTGACATTTGACCTATTTTTTGTTGTTGTCATAGCTATAAGGCTCAGTATTGCAGTGATTACTTATGGCAGCATAAATATAATAGTTTTTTTTTTCCTTTATGGCAGTGTATTTATGTCATTCTCAGTCACTGGTGGGATGGGAGTGTTAGGGTTTCCATGTACTGTAGCATATAAGGCTTTCTAAAGGCACAGTAGAATTCTTACAGTAAAAATCTGTTCATAAAGGTAGCAGAGTATAACCTGAATGGTTGCAGTGAAATCAAATTTCTATCTCATTTTATATATGGTTGAGATTTCAGCCTCCTTTGAGGATTTTTTGTCACTGATGTTTGAGGGGTTTTCTTGTCTTTTTTCCCCAGTGGGTTCCACGCAGTCTTTCATTGTCATTGTGTCATGATTTGTGCTCATAGTCGTGCTGGGAGACTTTCTGTGCACTAGAGCAAAAAGACCAGAAACAAACAGATATATGTCTAAATTCTGACTCCAGATAGCTGTTTCCAAGACATTTAATTTCTGAGCAGTGGGGTTCTGAGAAAAACTAGGCTTCTTATGACTAAAAGAATTACTCGTGCACTCATCAGACACAGAGTTCATCCATGATGCAATATTTTACTGGGTCATTTCCAAGGCTGTTTGCATAACAATGACATACTACATTGTACCAAATTCTTTGGGTGCAGTTGTGATGTTCTGCTTGTATTAACTGTCTGCCTGTGTTAGTTTGGACATAGTGTGATCCTGTGAAATCCTTTTCGGCTTTAAATAGAAATCTCGGCTGTCATGTGGCTTCCTCAGGCATCAGCAGGATCACCTCAGCAGTATGTTGAAATTAGTTTTTGAAGTGTGAATTTTCTATTCAGTTCTGTTTCTTTCCTTAAATAATCATCTGATAAGCTATGCCATACAAGGGGCTTCAAGCTGCTACTTGAAACAGATTCACTTATTTTCTTATAGCAAATGAAAAAATAGCATTTGTCTACTGCCTACCTTTTTTGTATTCTCACATAAGTGAATTAAAAATAGCTACAGTTTACAATATCAGACACGTATACCCAACTGATCTTGGATTAAGCCTGTGAGATGAGTGCTTTCTGTACTAGCAAACTCCAGTGAAAGCTGATGTGCAGAAAAAAAAAAAACCAAAACCAAAAAACCAACAAAACAAAAAACAACCCAAAAAACATGTAAGAAAGATGTTAATAAATTCTGGTGAGCCCTGAACTGCAGGACAAAGAGGACAAAGGCATGTGTGGGTCACATCACAGAGAATGGTTAATAACTCTGTGGGCTTGTTTAACTCGAAAATGTTTCTTGCTGTCTGTTTGGCCTGTATTGCATTAGCTCTTGCACTTTTTGTTCCTACCCTAGTTTAAAGGGCTCTTTAAATGGTTTTAACAAAATCATGGATGCTTCTTTCAGCTATTCCCTTACTTGCTTTTTCATTTAGAGGTTGCAAGGAAGGAACTAAGCAGTGAAGTGTTCTGTTTTATATCACAGCTTCTACTTAGTTTGTTTTCACTCATCCCGGGAAATGCTCAGGAACACTTACCCGATATCCTGCAGCTGTTGTCACATCACTCTAGATTAAAGGGGAATCTCCTAAATTCAGTGGGATCTGGAGGCACCAGCCATAACCTACAAAGGTTGCTTAAGGTAAAGATCAAGTCTGATGTGTGGTTCTTAATTTGTTGTGTGTTTTGTGTTCACATTGGGAAGCCTTCTTTCTGCCTCTGGGAGGTAGGAGTATACATTTTCTCAAATTTTTACAGAGTTTCAGAACATACAAAAGAGGGTTGACTTACTGAAGTCTCCTTGTTTGACTTTTTTTCTTTAATAGAAGTCCTCTGTTCTGATAAATTTTATGTCAGAATTGAGTGGGTTCTACTCCTGTAATTGTCTTTAGGTCTTTCAGGTAGTTGGTAGTGGAAAAGGGTCTCTGTAGATTGGATTTAGATACCCTCAAAAGCTGTGAAATGCTAAAATCTGGAGCTTCAATTTGAGCTATAACTGGTGATGCCAGTAACAAAGTCATTCTATACACAGTCTGTACAATATTTAGAAGTTATTGTAGAGCTACATAAGATATATTAGCTACTTCATAACTTTGGTTTTGCAGCTGTAGTTTTGTAAATGGCTTTAGAGGTTTAGACAGATAGGTTTGTAGGGATCACTTCTGCTTCACTGAAACCTGAACTTTGGGATGGGGTTTTCACATATTGTATATTTAGGAGAAAACTCCTTACAAACAAAAGTGGTAGGTTTTGGGCAGCCTTGTTGAGACTGATAAGAAACAATCAGTGGCATTGGCCTCTGGAAATGCTGTTAGGATGTTCTGACAAGAAACCCTTTTGCATGACTCTTTCATGCAGCTGTTCAAGGGACAGTTCACTCATCTTTCTGCATGTTACACATCACCACAGCTCCTAATCACAATCCACAGTGTCTGTTTTCGGGTCCATTCGGGAAGTTGATGTTACAAAGCTGACAGGTGATGTCCTGCACAGTGGCTGCTCACAGGATGTCCTGTGGCCATAACAGGATAAACCCTGAGTGGTTTATCCTCTAAGAAAGGAATCTGCCTTGCAAGAGGAAGCCCTGAGCACCTTCTCTCTCATAAATTTTGTGTGTTTTTACTGCTTCCTTAAAATAAACTGACATGGCTTTGGTTGTTCTGTTGGTTGCTACCATCATCATGATATAAACAATGTGCATTTTCCCGTAGGTTCAGTGATAACAATATATTTAACGTGAGATCTAGCCACATTTCTGCCTGAATCCAGTTTCATGATCTTCAAGCTTTAAAGCCACACAAAAGGGCTGAAAATACTCAATACTGGGGAGGGGAAATTGAGTTTGTTGGTTGCTTGCTTTTGGGGTTTGGGTTTTTTTAATTAGGATTAGCAATTCTCAAACTCTTGCTTCTTGACCTACAAAGTCCTTCCTGGTGATCCATAATATTAAAGATTTGTGACAGGTTGAGTTTTTTCCTTACCAGGTTGTTGGAAGATTGGTCTAATGTCAGTCCTCTCTTCACACAGGTCAATGTGGAACAGAAAAAGGGTTTTTCCATTCAAGAGGAACCACATGTAACTACTTCTGGTAGTTTGAGGAAATCCATACAAATTACAGAGAGCAAAAAGGACTGCTTGGAGGATGAGAACAAATTCACCTCCATGCCAGAGTCTACTTTTCTCATCTCTGAGAAATGCAGCCTCCTGAAAAGGAAGTGCTGCTCTGAGGAGATGCGAAATGCTGAGGTGCCCTGCAAACTGATGAAGAAAGGTATGTTTAATTACATACAGGACAGGTTCCATGGTGCAATCCATGGAAACTTCTCTTTTGTAAGATTCAGACAATGAGGGACCAAATTACACTTTGCCTTTTATATTTTCTCTTTTGCCTAATCAAGGCATGCATGTTGTGGAATCTTTCCTGTGTGTAGAGAGAAAAAAGTCTAAAAAGGGGCAAAGAAGGTTGGGTCATGTGCATTTCTCAGCAGAGCTCTGAATCTTTTAAAAAATATCAGTGTTGCACATGGTCTTAACACTTTCTGTAACAATTTTAAAAGTTTAAAAGCACGAACTCCATTTGTTCTTGATATCTAGCCTTGTTTTAATGCTATGGGAGGTATTTACAATGGTATGACAGAAGAATTTGTCTCACTTTAGAATTTCAGCACTAACAAAAAGTGTTTTGATATTGATTACTGATGCAAGGCCAAATTGAACCCTCTGTAAGTGGGTGTAGTGGGACCAAAATTAAGGGGAGATGTGCTGATTTGTGCCAAGGCTGAATTTGAAGCTTTGCATAGAAATTACTGTAATGATGCTTCATGGTTCAGGAAGTTGCAAGTATATATAACATACATTTAAATATTAGATGCTGGTGTAAATACATGAGATAGCATTCTGCTTGCATAGTTCTGTTCAATTACATAATTTTTTTTTCTTTCTCATAGACACAGTTGATACTAAGGGAAATAGTACTGGACAACATATTCCATTTGAAGTTGTGGATCCATCAGATTTGGACTGCTCCCTGTGTATGAGGTGTGTTCTTTTCTCACAGATATCTAGAGCTTTTCAGCTGTATCTTCCTCCCTTTTATGACCTACAGATTTTCTAGCTTACTTGGTACTTATTTTTGCCTGTGACATGAAATCAGCTTTTACTGTGATTGTTGCTCCAGTGATGCATTTCTAGACCTTTGATTCTGAGCACTGCTGATGAATGGGGACTCTTAGGTCTTCTCTGGGCTAGTGATTGCTTTGGAAAGGGCACACAAAGTCACATGAGGGTTAAGCATGTTAGTGAAGGTGTCTGAAAGATTTGCTCTCATCACTGACACCCACCCAGCCACTGACACAGTGCACAAACCCACAGTTTGTCTGGAAATTTGTAGAGCTGTTTGTCATGAAAAGCACAAAATACCTAGAAGACCACATCCAATGAATATTCTGAGTTTGCATGTGAAGTACTGTGTTGCTGCTATTGCAATAGGAGGATCTTGCGAGTAAACAAGACCATGTTTTAACTCTTGCTTGAGAGATGTGTTCCTCACTTTACTGAGGCAGTCACTCCATTTGCTTGACAATTTCTTCTTCCAGTTAAACAACAGTTATTCTTGGGAACAGCAATGGCTTAGTAAAACAAGTAGGAGTTGTCAACTGCATCTATTTTACTACTTGTTTTCTACAAAACATTTTAACTTTGGCAAATACATTATGTGGGGGGGTTTTACTGACTTAGAAATACTGGGAAGGTGTGCACTCACTGCAGTGAGTGTTGCTTAGGTTGTTTGGTTTTTTAAATTATTCAGATTTACCTATATGGCATGTTGGGGTTAGTTTTGCACAATATTTTTTAATTCTTAAATAGCAGATAGCCTCTTCAGGTATTTACTTTTGAAGGCCTGTGTTTTGAGAAATCTGGATTTTGTTGTTTGTATGCAGAGGAGGGGGCCTCAATTTGTTTCAGGCAAACTGAAAGCTTTGAGGACCAACTGCTGTATTGTCTGATTTGCGTCTGCTTGGAGTAAATCAGATCTGCCCCCTCTCCTTCTGCCTGTCTACAGTTGAAATATGTTCCAAAAGTTTATGCAGCTGTCAAAACACTCAATAGTTCAAAGAACAAAACTTTCCTCTAACAGAAAGCCATGCAAATAATCTTAGATGTTTAGTGATTCTGCTTATCATCATGTCCACAAAGCATTTTTCAGATATTTTAAATAAAATTAATTAGTCCTACTTTCTCATCCTCTATGTTAAATCAGAAACAGCCAGACTACAATACATTTGTAAAGGAATTAGCCCAAGGATTACTGATTCCCTTACAGTATAGAGGATGATGTAGGTGCTGCAGTTGTAATTGCAGTCACAAATCCAGGCCTTGCCTTCAGAAAGATGTTAGCTTTGTTAACACCACTATGCGAAAAAGACTTGTGCTCAGGAAAGCTCTCGTTAGATCTTTCTTGTTATTTATGCAGACTGATTATAATTATTTCCTGCCATGTTCTTCAGAAGTGTTTTGGGGATTTGGTTCTTGAGATACTTTGGACTAATTACCTAGTAACCTACTGACCTGTTCACAATTAACTGCAGGAGCTGTTATTAACCTGTTTGTCTGATGGAGTTGCCAAAATGTTATTGATCTACCTTTGCTCCAGCAGCAAGAAGAAAATACAAAGTAGTCAAAGCAACATACTGGTGAGAAAAGAAGGAGCATTATTCTGCTGCAATTTAGTGTCTGCTGTTACAGTAGCTCAAACTAATGTAGTGAGAAATCTTGGTGTGCAGTGTTTCTTTCTGCAAGTCATGAAGCTTGTCCAGGTCCTCTTAGAATTGTTAGGAAAAGCTGCTGCTGGCTTTTGTCGGAGTTGGGGCAGACTCGGAAATCTTAACAGGAGTATCTTGTCTTTATGCTACATTTCAGATGAAGTCAGTCCCTACTAAATAATTACATATGCAATGCAGTTCTTACTGGAATTTGGGGTAGAATTCAGTGTTTCACATAGTTAAAGGGAGGTGTCTGTTCATGAAACAATTAACAAGTGTTTTCAATTACACCGTCAAGTTGCAATAAGATAGCTGTGGCATTTTAGAAACAATTTCATATCTTCCATTGCTTAAATGTCAATGTTTTTAGTAACTAATGACATTTAATTAGCTCTCTACAGTGGTCTTGTTAAAAGCCAATTACATTCTTAAATACACTCATCTTGTTAAAGATGCTAATAAACGTGGATTTACGTATTGTAATTTCCACATGTTTAATAGAACATAGTGTACTGTTTTGATAAACTAATACTTTAAAGAAAAATTTTCACTTAAATTACAATAAGACTAATATTTAAGACTTTAAAATGCTTAGACAGTATGTTGTAAAATACAGTATATTCCAGACAATTTAGTTTCTAGTTTTGAATTATTTCTATTTTTTAAAAAAACTTCTGTATTATTTACATCTCCTTAAGGTCTTTATTGACAAGGAAACATGACTTTGCAATATCGCATAATCATAATAAGGAAAAAAAACCTTTACATGAAAATAAGTGTCATAGAGGTACTTGAAATGAGTAAAGAATTGGTACCATGATACTTTGAAGACTTAGCTTTATATATTTAAATATTCTTCCAGGTGAAACATGAACCTCCTGTCACTCATTTTCCAGGAAAACAGTCATTTGAAGGTTAAAAACTCTATTCCCATCCCCACCCCACCCCACTCCCCCCCCCCAAAAAAAAAAGGAAAACCCATTAAAACTGGCAATAATAAAATACTAAAATTGTTTAGGTTGGAAAAGACCTCCAGGATCTTTGAGTTCCACTATTTATTCCAGAGCTGCCAAGTCCCTGTTTATTGCAATTACTGATGTGGGCTATTACTGCAAATAGGTATTTTGTGCTTAGCTCTACACATACAAGTAATCACAAAATTTCCACAGTAATAGTTGTGCAAGTATTGCTCAATTTCATTAGTGAAGTCAGATGATCCAACTTCTGGTTCTGTTTATTGCTCACACAGAGGAAAATTAAATGCTGGCTTGTTGGAAGTTCGTGACAGTATTGTCCCTCACATTCACTGAAGCCAGAGTTCATGGGCTGCCTTTTATGTTGGGTGGCAATAAAAAAGTTTGTAAGCTGAATAAATACAAAATTTGGTTGAAGAAATGAAAAGCAAGAAGCAACTTTATTCCTGTAGTAGTCAGTAATTAAGTTAGTGAATGAATTCAGCTATTTTTGTTAGCAACTTCTTACTTTTACTTTAGTACACGATATTGTTGTCTTTTTACTCTTGGATTTTCCAATCCAGGCTCTTCTATGAACCTGTCACTACACCTTGTGGACACACCTTCTGTCTCAAATGTCTGGAGAGATGCCTGGATCACAACCCAAAATGTCCCCTGTGCAAGGAAGGGCTCTCAGAGGTAATCCTTGGATTTTTTCAGCATAAGTTCAAGTGCAAGTGATAGGAACAACTTCACCTTCAGCCAGCCTTGATATTTCCCAACACAAAAGAAATATTACATAACTTGGGAAGAATGTGACTTTTTAAATACTCTTGTGAGTTGCCAAGTATAGCTAGTCTCCGTTCAAACCTTAGGACTAGGCCTACTTAAAAAGTCCGTAGGTGATTTTTACTTTCCAGATTTCCTAAGTAAATGTCTGTAACACAGGGAATACTTAAAAAACCAACTCTTCACTGGCAAGTTTAACAGATGATAGAATCACAGACATCAGTAAATGGGGGTAATGGATGACTCCTTTTGCACAGGCACCATACACTGTGAAGTGCTCGATGTTCTCTCTAACTGCTTGTGTGTTCTTACTGCAGTGCTTGGCTATGAGGAAATACTGTAAAACAGTGCTAATGGAGGAGCTAATAGCCAGATATCTTCCAGAAGAACTCACTGAAAGGAGAAAGATTTATGAAGAGGAAATAGCAGAGCTTTCCAAGTATGTAATCCATTTATGTAAAATCCCATCTCTAGTTCTGCTGCTGCTAGCTGTGAACAGCTCTGGCTGCTGTGGAACACGAGCTGAGATGCTGATGTTGCTTCTTTCTCTGTATCATGTGATTTTGGAGAACAGGGTCCAGGTGAAACCATGCCTGAGTGAGCATAAAAACTGGACGCTGTGCTAAACAATAAAGAGAAGTAGAAGAAATCCAGTGGGTTGCTTTATAAACAAAATACAAAGCAATGTGTCTGCTTTCAGTGGACCTCTATGAAAGGCACAGAGTGAGACAATAGATAGTATTCCAACAGGGCGGGGTTTGGAATATACTGGATAGGGAAGAAATGGGATTAAGAGAAATAAAATAAATAAAAGCAATACTAGAGATACAATAATGCTTTCACTAGCAAATCCAGAAATCTTTATGAAAAATTTGTCTGCTATTAAGTGGTATATAATTTTCTAGAGTATTTAGTCAGTTAAAGGGAAATCATTTTAGCTTTTACTTACTCCACTAAGAATTTTATTCTAAAGATGTTATAATTTCTATTTAAAGATGTCATAATTTTAAAAAATGTTACTATGTGTTTTAGACCTTGTCAGTAGTTTGGTAAAACATCAGATCTGATTTTTCCTTTCTTTCTTACAGCCTAAATAAGAATGTTCCCATATTTGTGTGCACAATGGCTTATCCTACAGTCCCATGTCCTTTGCACATCTTTGAGCCGTGTTATCGGCTGATGATCCGGAGGTGCATGGAGACTGGCACCAAACAGTTTGGGATGTGCATCAGTGACCCTGTCAAGGGGTGAGTGAAGAGCTTGGACCATGTGAGGTACCCACTTAGTCTGGAGCCAGTGGAGAGGTGCAGAAAGGTCCATGGCTGTAATATCTGTGGTAGTTTTTCAGAAGAGAAAGTTTCTTCCTAATCATGCATGTTAAAGACATTGAGGAGACAGAAGTTTTTCTCTTGGGCACTTGGATTCTGACTAATATGATGGTCTGTTCTCTCAAAATGCTCATAGCTGAACATGTGTAACGTGATTGAGCTGCAGACCTCCTGTAATACATGAAAAGAAAGTGTATTTTTCTACTGCTTTCCAATATACTGAATGTTTTGGCACAGGAAATCGAAATGGCAGTAAACTGTGTTCTTGGCCTAAATTTCTTTAAATTATGGGATCTGTTTATATCATCCCTGTTCTGAATATAGTGAAGGCTGCAGAGGTATAACAGGACCTTCAGAAGGACTGGCTGAGCATTTACATTGAACCGTTCATTTACGGTCAGTCTTAGGTAATTTGACTTCAATGTCTGACTCTCTGTTTAGCTTTCCTTCCTTTTTATGCTATAAACCTACTGGGTGTGTATACACTGTGAAAAGTATGATTTGCAGAAAATACCCACCTGCAAAGCAAAATCTACTGAAATTGTGCAAAATTCTTTTTCTTCGTAGATTTGCTAGTCCTTCCATAATGCTAATATTCTGAATTGCACTTGTCCTTCTGTACGAATTGACTGAACATATTAGGATTATGGAGAAAGTGTGCTTCTGAGCTGTATAACTTTCAATTTCATAAGATGTTCCCTGTATTCCAAAACATCCAGTTAGCATTAATCAGATTAGACAGTCTGAATCTTCCTGATAGTTTTGCAAACAATTGTGGAATAATTTGAACTACAGCAGGTCAGTGCTATGAACAATAGAAATGAGCTGACATTGGTAAATACCTTTGTGGTAGGGACTGGCTGTATGGCAGCTCTGTGGAACTCAGGGTGGAGAGAATAAGACTTGTTTACTTGCTTTTGTTCTGATTTCAATAGGTTTGCAGATTATGGCTGCATTCTGGAGATAAGAAATGTTGAATTCTTTGCTGATGGTCGCTCTGTTGTAGACAGCATTGGTAAGAGGAGATTTAAGGTGATCCAGCACAGCCAGCGTGATGGATATAATACAGCAGATATTGAGTACATTGAAGATCAAAAGGTAAATTTAGAAATATTTCATTTAAACCATATTACATGTGAAATTCTAAGCATGTATGTTTTTGTGGTTTTCATTTTTTTGTAGAAGTTTCTAATAAAACAGATTTGTGGTATTTAATAACTGCTCATGGTTAAGGTGGGGAACATAATAGTCAACACAAGCATGCACACACATTGCCCATGTACTGAAGAGTGATTCCTAGAGGTATTTATCAGAGGATGAGACTAAGTGAATCCAGGATGAGGTCTGACTGCTTTTCTAGACAGAATAACTGCAGTTTATAAGAGGGTGGAGGGGGAACCTGGCACCTTATGGAAGCCAGTTAGAAAATCGCCATTCAGGTAAGAAGCAGCAGGACTGGGTGCACCATAACCTTCAAATTTGCTTGTGTTAATTCTTAAGAGCTTTTGGTACATAATGGGCAGATAAAATGTCTACTCTGAGGCTCTACTGTTTGTTTTTTTTTTAAAAAAGCTTTGCATAATCTTTTTTTCCATTGTTGTGTGATGTTTGTGTAAAGGTTTTTTCATATGACAATCCAGAAAGTGCAAATTGTACAAATAGATATTTTTGGTTTAGAATACAGGCAAAGTAAAGAATTTGGATAGGGGAGGGGCATCAGAAGGGGAAACACTAAATGAGCTCTCAGTATTTATCCCACAACTCTTTTGGCATGCTTTTTCTTTTTTCCTTTCCCCTTCCCACTCCAGAGAATCCTAAAAGTGCTATGCCTTCCCCAGCATGCAGACTGAACTAACAGTAACCTTCCCCCTCTCATTTCTCATTCCAGGTGCAAGGACAAGAGTATGCTGCATTACTTGTTCTCCATGACTCTGTCTATGATCAAGCTTATATGTGGTTTAACTCCCTCAAGCAAGCACTCAAAAGTCGAATTCTCAGTCATTTTGGTCCAATGCCAGCTAAGGATCCTGACCCACAGGTATCCAAAATCAGTGGCTTATGTAACTTTTAGAGACAGAAATATCAGGGATACTTGATAAGCTGGCAGGCACTGTGTTTTAAGATAAAAATATGAATACTCTGCATTTACCCCATGTAAACTGAGCCTCTAAATTCTATTGCCACACACCACTGGTAGCACAGTTGCAAAGAAAAAGCTCATATTTAATGTTGATAACATTGAGGCTATTTAGCTCACTGCATTAATCCCAGGAGACTGAACTGCCTTTTTGCCTGCTCTACTTCCCCAATTAAATGACTGAGAGTAAATAGGCAACTGGAAACTTGTTACTTTTGTTAAAGGACTGCAAATGGTGGAATCCTAAAATAACAGAATAAAAAATAAGAGCTAACTATGACGTAGTGTCATAAAGTATGGAGAAGGAAGGCAGGAATCCTAAAAAGCTGGGTCAGTAATAACATGAGGTAAAAAATAGATTTAAAAACATCCAGAAGGCCCAGCTTATAAATCATTGTTAGTAATAGAAATCTAACATCCTATTTTTTTAGGAAAGGTGCCACTTGTTTGTAATCTGTCTCAGGCCAGCCTGTAGTCACAAGCCATTAGGCTGGCAATGAAATTATCTACTTGCTGCATTGCTATAAAAAAACTGTGTTTTCAGAGTTAAATCCTCAAAAACAGAACCTTACTAGCTGTAAGAATCCTGACTTCTAATTTTTTTTTTCCCCTGACTATAGGCTAACCCCAATGGGCCAGCCTGGTGCTGGTGGGTCCTGGCTGTCCTTCCCCTTGAGAACAGAGCTCAGCTCCCCTTCCTTGCCATGAAATCCCTCAAAGACCGCTTGAATGGCATCAGACGTGTCCTTACATTCATGTCTCGTACAAGATCACGGTGATGGTGAGGTGCAGAGCTGGGAAGTCTCCCACAGTCCTTGACTGCAGACTGTCTCTTGTAACTTCATCTAACTGCAATAATGTCTTACAGATTTGAGTGTCAGGAAGATTTCAAGCCTGAATTTCAAAGAGAATGAGTTATAAAGAGCAGGGGATGTTTATGGATACTTCAATAGTTTCCATTTGGAACTGAGACGAGTATTCAATCACTGCACTGCTAAATTAGTAACAAATGTGATAGAACAAAAAGCGATCTTGTTTGCCATAAACCTTTTAAAAATATTAAGGTTTTTTAATTTATTTTCTTTTTATTTTTTAGTGGAGAAAGGATAAACTGTGCAGTTTAATGTGAAGCAGAAATTATAAGGTTAATGCGTTATTTCAGTGAACTGCAAAGTCTTTATTCAAATGGTTCAGGTTTTATATAGCATTGTGTAAAATAATGTTCACAACTTCTGTTTGATAATTTATTTTTGCACTATGATTGTTTTGTTTCAAAGTGTATATTATTTATGTGTTCATTCACTAAAGGAAAGTGAGCTGCTTTATTTATAGTGTTTTTACCCTGTATTTATGACTGGGGGCAAAAAAGGGTGATTCTAGCAGTGCACAAGCAACTGCTTTGATAATTTTTCAGTTGTGTTCAAATACTTCAAATGTTTTTCTACTCATCCCCAGTTCTACTATAGCTTAAGAACCCCCCTGAAACATCCTGCCTTGAAGTCTTTGAATACACAGATTGTCTGAGTTAATTCAAGCAGAGCTGATGAAGGTTGATCCTATGCTTGTGGCGAGGTTCCTGGTACAACCAAACAGTCAAGCACCTGCTTAAGCATAGGTGTTTAAGTGCTTGGGTAAATTCAAGTACTGATGGTTGATGTTAGCAGAAATTGACCATAGTGGTGACAGAAGGATCTATCCCCTAATATTTCACAGAACAGAATAACTTGAAGTTGAATTTATTATCTGAACTTTTTCTTGCAAAAACGGACAATAGCTACAAACAGCTGCAAAGAAAGAGCTGCAGTATATGAAAAGTAGCTTATCCTAGAGAAAACTGGAAGTACTGTTGGCATTTCATTGTAGGTTAATATATAGATTTTTTTTTTCCCCCATCAACTCTTGTTGCTGTTGAGTTTTATTTCTTTTAATTGTTTGGTGGGATTTGGCTTTGGAGTGTGTGTATGGGAGGGGGAGGGGGGAGTTATTTTGAACTGTAGGACTCAGAGGGCAGTTTGTGTCACGTAAGAAGGAATATGTTGTAATAAATGCTATTTATTTCACCCCAATGTTCAGGTTTCTGTTAGCTTCAAATCTCTACCCAGCCACTGCTTTTCTCTTAAGAGATTGGGTAGTGTTGCTAATAATAGTTATCTCCCAAGGAAAGCAAGTGAATTTTAGCATGATTACTTCTAGCTATAAAGCAGGTAAAAATAGGGCAGAAATGAGAACAGGAAGTATCTTGATTTTGATTTTTTTTTTTTAAATCAACAGTTCATATACTTGTTTTGCTGCTTTTATTGCTTACAGTGTACTGCTTTCTGGGACTGCTCTTACCTCCATCTGATTTTGACTTTCACTGGTTTCAATGTGAGCAAAACTGGGCCTTTTATTCTAAGCTACTCTTTTCCTTTTCAGTGGCAAAAACTAGAATGAAGTGAGAATGTTATGGAATGCTATAAATTTCTTTGGTTTTTTTTATCCAGGATAGCACTCTGCTATTTCATGCCTCTATGAAAAAAAAAAGCAGTAGAATTTAATGTCATTTTTCTGTGTGTTTTTCCATTACCTCATCAGAAATATTTATTAGTTAAAAGTAATTTCCATACTGTTACGTTTCCAGAAAGCTACCTTTGTTCCCATTTTGTTAAATTCTCTAGAACTTTTTAATAAGGGTACCAAAGAAACAAATGGAAGACAAACATGCTTCACCCTTGTGGTGCACGTGGAATCTATATCCTGTTTGCATTGAGCTACTTTAGAAATGTTACGAAGTCCTTCCATACTGCTGGATTGCTGCTGATTCCTCCATGGGTGGTACTTGGCATGCTGTAAACAATGTATAAAAACACCTACATGTTCTGAACAGTGCCAAGTGATGGTGACTGACACCTGCTATGGCATTTTGTCTTCATAAGTCAACAACAAAACAATTTCTACTTGTTTGGAAGTGAAGCTGCATTAAATGCAATTCTTCCATAAACCATTATGTACTATTGCAGAGCATAAGGGTCTCATACTGCTCCCACAGGAAAAAAAGCTTCCACTTTTGTTACTCTTATCTGTGAGAAAAGGACCTTAAATATCTTATTTAAACTGTTTTCTCACTGATGTCATTATTTTTTTATCCTGCATGCTGTGTCTTCTACATACTCGTTCTATTTTGTTGTTTTAGAAACTGTCATGGAAAGAATCCTTGATTTTAAAAATGAATATTGTCTTTTCTGCCTTGAGTAAAGCTGCCAGAATTTCCTAAGCAGAGACTCGTGTACATGCCCTGCATCGTGAACGCCCAGTGCATTTGTTGCAACCTGGAAACACTGGACCTACTGCATGTAATGCAAACAGGTGATCTGCATATGCACAACAAATCAAAATTCCATCTGTACATGTACAACAGCATTCTCTCTGGGGCTGCTCTACAGCCACACATCCTAGATTAATGGCTAAAGTCTACAAATTCCATCAGAAATGAAAAACAATACTGAGAAAGATATTTTCTAGAGAACACAAACATGTCCAGGCAAAACTGGATAAGGAGTAGCCTTAGCCTTCTTTATGGTGAGATGGTAAAGTTTCAGTAATGATGTTTAAAACCACAAATATCTAGGTATGCCACACTATCACTGATTTTTTCAGTTGCATAAGTAAGTACAAGGATGTAAATGCAACATTTATCACAGGCATGAATGAACAGCTGAACAGATTTAAAAATACCTTCAGTTTAATTATAGAAACAGCATCAATCAGATAAAATACTAATTGGGGGAATATTTTATTTAAGCTGCTCACATTTTTCTAGACACCAAACCCAGTTTTATAACCAGTCTTGCTCATCTGCTAAAAACAAAAAAAACCCAACAAACCAAATCATGACTCAAACTTGCATTTCCTGTGTGGTCAGAAGTATTGATTAATTGTTGTGGGGGGCATAAGTAATGAATAGGCTGCTTAGACAGTAGTTCAGTAGTTTTAATAATTAAATGATAAAATGGTGTGATAGGCCTTTATGCTAAGTCTTAAGTGACATTCTGGTGTTAGTTTAAAAAACCAACACATGGATTTGGTGTAATTACTTTAAGTGCTGATATCTTCCATTGTAGCAATAAGAGATACCAGCTGTCAGACTGAATGGCTGATGTGTTGCTCGGCCCATCCTCCTGTCCTGTATGACTGCTTACTGACAGAACACCTCAACCATGGATTTATTAATCCAAAGATTGTTTTAGTCTAAAAAAAAAAAAAAAAACCAACACATGGATTTGGATCCAGCAGGTCTGTCTTAATCTGTGCTGTAGAGAAAGAGCTTCATGGAGTTGAGTCCTGTTTTAGCTGGTCTTTTCATAAAATCACAGAATCCCAGGTTGGAAGGGACCTCAAGGATCAGCTGGTCCAACTTTTCTTGGCAAAAGCATGGTCTAGATAAGATGGTCCAACAGGCTATCCAGCCAAATCTAGTGTTCAGTGTTGGGAAATCCAGCACTTCCCTGGGAAAATTATTCCAATGGCTGATTGTTCTCATAGTGAGAAATTTTCTTTGTAATTATTTCTATTTGGTGCTGAAGTTTTACTGGTGTTTAAATCAATGACAGTTGGGAGTTGTATTTAAATGCAATGTTTAGGAATGGAGAACATGTTCACAAACACTTATTAAAAAAAGAAAGTGAAAATTAACTGTAGGGGTTTTGTGCATAAAAACCCCATGGACTATATGCACTTAGGGTAGTGCTCCCCATTTCCACCGAGTCCTACATCAGATGAACACAATCCCTCTTTTCAACCCCTGCTTACTTCTCATTTAATTCACAACTGAAACTGTAAGTAGCGCAGCACATAGTTTAGGAGCTGGGATTTATTCCAAAGCCCAGTAAATCACTGAAAGTCTTATGGCTATGGAAAAATGGTAGTTTGAGCAAAGTCGCTCTCTTGAAACACTTTGCTAAATAAATATTGTCTGAAAGAAGAAACAAACTAATCTGCTTAGATAGGATTAAAATGGTGGATAATAAAAACCTGAACTGTTACATTGACTTATTCATCCAGGTATCATGTGAAGTGCTTACTAATGTTGGATTTTCATAAGGTCTAAAGTAACTCTCACATAGAAGTGCCTGTATTCTGTTATTGCCATTCTTGAGCTTTTTAATAGTCATAGCCATATATTTTATAAATCTAAAACATATGCACCTTTTAATCTTTACATTCAATTTGCAGAACAAAGGTTTACAGAGCAGAAGTGTAGCAAAAACAATGTAATAGCTTCTATAATTCCCTGATGAGGAACGGGAGAAGTACAAAAATGAGGAGCAAAAGACTATCTGTGTAAGATGTCTTAATTTGGAACCATATACTTGTCCAATTTAATTCCATCAAGCTATGTGGTTACAAGAGTGCCAGAAATATATCTATCAAGCCATTTTAAATGAAAAGTTTTGTGGACTTGTATATTCTGTTTGTTTGTAAAACATCCTTTTGTGCACTGTAATGAACTTGAAATGAAAAGTTATACTCTCATATCACTGGACAGAGTACTGTTCAGCTACCTCTATATAAGTTTGAAGTAATTTGTTTTTTCCGGATTTGTTTGCATTGTCATATAAAATATATTTTAAAAAAATCATAGTCCAAAGAACCTGTATGTGTTTGTAGATGTACTTATAACTATGTTGTACCAACAAAGTCTGTGTGGAGAGTTGTTTCCTAATTAAAATTTTTGTGTTCTTTACTCTTTGGCTTGCATAACAACTACAAAGGTGAACAAATATTACACAGGAGCTGCTTTTTCTAGGTGTTTTAGATAAAGGAACAAAGAACAACTCCTAGATTCTGCAGTCACACAACACTTGAAGTGAAGAAGCCAAACCATAGAAATTAAGTTGTTCAAACCTCAGATGTTGTAAAAGAGGACAGCAAATGCTGCTGCTTTTTTTGAGTTTGGTTTTATTTCCCCTTCTCTCTTCCTTTGTTGCTGTGGTAAAGGAAAGTAATGAGAGCTGAAGAAGGCCTGGCTTACTGCACTACCCTGCACTCTCTGGGCTTTGGTTCCTCTGATGTGTTACTGTTTGCTTTACAGGTTGCTATGATTTAAACCTATGACCAGGATACCTTTTCATTTACAGTCTCAGGCAAGAATGCATCCCAGCCACATTTCAGCTGTGTCTGTGTGGTAATGAAAGGACTGTTTTCAGTGATGACCACTTAAGAATTTCCAAAGGGCTATCAAACTCAACTTCACAGAGAAAGCTTAATAATACCTTTATTCATAAACCTAATATTAAGAGTTTATTCTACAAAAAAATATGAAGATTTGAAATTTTTTTGCAAATACATATGTATGGGCTGCTTCTTTTGCCTTGTCATTTAAGCTGGATGTGGCATGCTTGTGACTTGCTGCCTAAGAAGCAGCCACTGCCGGGGTCAGAGGTTGCCTTGCTGGCCTCTTATGGAAGCTTGTTCAGGCTCTGCATTTACTTCAGAATCCTGGGCACAGGCTAAGGCCTATGGTGAGCCTACAGCTCACATCAAGGCTTCTGTTACCTGTAACAAAACACATTTGTGTCTGATCAGAGGAAGCTTTGGTTGAAGTGCATTTTCATTAGGAAATAGTAAACAGTCAAAACTGAAGCTTTTCTTGGGAATGTGGTGATTTATTGTTTTTAAGTCATAACTTTAGTTTTGAAAGCTTTAAGAGTGGTTATAAAAAAGAGGGGTTTAGATGCAATATGAAACAGAATTTAACCCAAATATAGGACAGCAAAATATTTCCCAACTACTTCTCACTCTGTCCTCGTTTTATAACAGTGTACCTACACAGATTGATTCAAATGATATTTGAAACATGCTAAAGTCATCTACACTTAAATAATGCTTCATATTAAAATGATCATTAGCAATTTTGGATGATTTCTATCCTGTAAAGCAGCTAAAGGAAAACCACTGCTTCCAGTCAGCCTTTGCTCCCCAGTTCCCTGACACAAGACCCTGTGCTGCCTTAGCTGTGAGTGGGATCAGGACCCTGTGCCATACTGGTCAAAGGGAAAGAAGGGCTTGCCATGGGACAGCTCCTGGCTGTGACCTGCCACAGCTTAAAAAATGTCAGTAATAAAACTGACAAAAAAAAAAAAAAGCTTTTATTCCATGAATGAGATGCCTCAAAATCCTGGAACATCTTAGTGTGCCATGGTTCTCTGTATGACTGGGTGAAAGGTATAATGGCAATAGTCTTTATCTTCAAAAGAGGTGCTTACTTCTTTGTTTCAACGGTTCTTTAGCCTCTGCTGTAGGAACCATGGATTGCCTGGTCTTTGCTCCTTACTACTCGCAACCAAGGACAAGGTAAGGAATGCCATCTCTCAGCCTCTTGACCACATGTACAGATGAAAGATAGAAACTGCATTACTAAACTATTGTAGGGCTAGGATGGGTTTTTAAAGGTCTTTCTGATTTTCAAACAGGCTTTTATCATCAGTCACTAATACCAAGTTCTCTAAAACCTACACAACAGAACTGGTTACGTCATGCTTACTAGACAAAAGTAATGTTATATTTTAACTACACAGATAAACTATATTGATACCAAAAATTAATATACAGAGGCTACTAGAAAACTGGTGTAAAGACCAAGCTTTGCTATGAAGACCAGCCTTCAGCTGCCACATACTGAATACTTTTATTTCTTAAGTTAGGATGACTTTCAAGTTTTTAAAGCCCAAAAATCACTAGCTGAAAGAATCTATATAATGCAAGTATGCACATGCTGTCAATACCAGTTTTATGCCAGTATAACATCTTTTGTTTCAGTAGATCTGCTCTTCATTTATAATTCCATATAAATGAAAGGAGAATTAAGCTATTTATGTAAGTGACTTTATTTATATAACTGACTTATGCTGTATTATGTGATGGCAAAGAAAACCAAGCACATGTCTCTTTTCTGTTTTCTATGAGCTGCAGAAAGATTTTGAAAAAGTAATGCTAGCAATAAACAGTTTTCTCTATTTGACATTAGAAATTCATTCTCATCCACAGGGAGGTTTTATCATTAGTAGAATACAGGTAATAGATGATACAATAATGTGGAAGGATTTTAGCAAGTCCGCAGACAGTCTAGAAAATGTGAAAGCTGCACATCACAATTTAGACTGCAAATCAGTTCAACAAAGCAGTTGTTATTCAGGCTCTTCCTTGGATGAGTCAATGATTTGTACTGTGACTATTAGTACTGAATGTACCATCTAAAATTCATTTTGAAAGATTACTGAAGCATTAATGATTTTAAAATCAGTTCTACAAGTATTTTCTTTATCAATGAGAAGTCCAAACACTATCAGGGTTAAAGAGCATACACAAGGATTTTCAACATAGCAAAATTAGGGGTTTTTTTCACATGCTTTTACATTGTTTTTTACTCCTTAGGGAATGATGACTATATAATATTTAGGAAATCAGGGTCAGTAGAGTAAATGTTTCTGTAGCAATGTGGCAGACACACCTTTCATAACTCATAAAGTCACTACTGGAAAGGCACAACTGGGTCACAGAAGTGCATGGTGGGATGCTGCTTTCCAGTTATGCAACCAGGGTAACTAAAGGTTAGAGCAAGTACTTGAATAACGAGCTTTTTGCCAGAAAGAGTCGAACAGAAAACCACAGTGTTTTTAAATGCTGGCTTCTGAGCAGCAGCCGCCTAACGTGTCTAGTTAGGAGTCATCAAACCGAAATAGAACCGGATGCGTCAGAACTTTGAAGAATGGCAGTTCAACATCCTAAAAGAAAAATACATCTGCTTGTATTCCAAAAGCAGATTCTACCAGTTCTCTCATTCCCACAGATGATACTAGAGACATTTGCAGGATGCTGCTCCACTTTTTCTCCTGGCTCACTGTAACTGCCTTTATCACTCATCTCATCCCTTTACTTTCTCCATCATCCAGCAACATTTCCAACTTTAAGGAATTCCACAGTTTGCCCCATTCTCTTTCCTCCTTCTATGCATATGCTGCTGGATTACTTCTAATAAGCATAATTAGTGCAGAATTCTTACCTTAGGTCTGACAGAAGAAAGAAGAGAGAAAGGAAATTGTATTTCCACACTACAATGATTTTCTGAGGTTTGGAGGTCTGGGGCCATAGCCCAAGGGCACAAATTATGACATAACTGGCAACTACCTCCCACCAGGTTCAAGGATATTAGTTACAAAAACTGAAGGCTGTTGCAAAGAGACTAAAGAAACAATTACATGTCCTGTTACAGCTGTACACCAGATAAATATATTAATCAAAATGACCTCATTTTAGGCATGCGTAGCAGTGTGTTATATAACCATGTTAAGTATGCTATTTTATTTTCCTCCCGCCAAGGAGAAATGGTGTTTGTCTCACAAGAGTTCCAAATAAGTCTGGTTATAAAGTGATGGGGAAAAGAGCAGGAGGGAGAGACAAAAGTGAGAGCATTAATAAGCAAAATGACTCATTTCCCAAGTGCAGAGGTGATGTTAAACTTCACTTCTATCTCACAAGCTCTGTAGGAAACTAATGTTGTCATCAGCAGTCTCAGCATTCCTAACATGCCCAGTATTTCTCAGGATGGGAAAAACAGATGTGTGACAAGGATGGAAACTACGTCTTTCGAGACCTCATTGGTTCACAGGATTCCTGATTTGTTTTTAACTCTGTTTTTGAAGGCTGCCTCCATAAACAAGGACTTTGCAGAATCCCCGTCATTCTTTTTGTTGCTCACTTCTTCAGTCAGAAGTGGCATTCAATTAATTCTTTTCTAGTGCTACTAATGATGCTTTAAACAAGCTCAAAAGCACCCTTAAAAGTAGAATACATCCCCCCACACACAACAAGGCTGAGGCTTGTCTAGATTCATACTGCACTACAGAAAAAAGGACCAAGAGGCGTACATTTTTGCAATATAAGATCACTCAGCCAGAGAACTCTGATAAGTGCTGAAAATGTGAAAAACAAATGGCAGGGTATGCATTTCCCGTTTGCTCAATACACACACATAAAAGAAACACTGTGTAGGCTTCACTGCAGCATACCAGTGCGTCCAAAACTCAAAGGTTAGTTACATAAATAATAAGGCGTAGGCTTAAATGCTTCATTCAGCTTGTTAATTACTTGCTTTGTGGCCCGAGCCAATGTTCTGAAGCAGGTTCATCCAATATTGTGCTGCTTCCTCTGAATTTTCATTTACTGTATTAAGCTGAATGCTGCGAAAAATTTGTTGCAATACCTAGGAAAAGTCTGTTTTGTTTTCAAGCAATTCACAGAACAAACTTACTCAGACTAATCCACAAATGCTCTTTAAATATCCTTGTTATTTCAGAAAATTACAAAATTTAATTCTTTGAGTATTCTCCTTAAACAAGGGAACACGCTGCATAAATATGCATGTGTTATTGGCGTATGTTTGAGGGTTCCTTTTTTGTGTTCTTTTCAATCTACAGATCCAGTGTGGGGAAATGAATGTCAATGTGTTAGAAAACTCTCAAAATGCTTATTAGGTCTCTGGCAGAATACAAGAAGCTACATTTAAATAGCATATGGAAATATTTCCACCTTCAAGTCAGTTAACTGGGACACCTAGTTGATAAAGCTCTTTAATGCCATGGCTATGAACAAGACCTCATTATTGAACAGCCCATCCCAAGCCAGACAAACCAACTATCTATTTCCTGAGATGTGCAGGCAGAAACTGGAGTTTAGAATTCCCTACCTCTGTGGAAATAAATCATATTGTGTTTGGAGAAAACTGTAGTTTTACCTCAAGATCTCTCCTCAAGACTGCACCTGGGAAACCTGAGATTTACATTTGTTTTTAGCAGTATATACTTGCAGACAGTTTGATATGTAACTCAGGCATGGCCTAAGAATCCTATGGAGACCTTGAATTTAACAGCTACAATAATGTAGAAGCAAATTGAACACAAAAATCTCAGAAGTTTTTGACTACCTGCATTTTGAAAATTAAGAAACATCCTTCAAACATCACCTTTCTATTTCCACATGAAAGCTCCATTTTTTCATTCTTTGGTAATGATGTCACTTAGAGATTTCTGAGTCACAAATGCAGATTAGCACTTGGATTTGAATTACATGTCAAAAAAAAGGAGGCTGACTGAAATGGAAACCTCATCCAGTCCATTATATGGACCAACTGCAAAGCACAGATCACAGCTGCAAATCTGGGCTGCAGCTATCTGGCTGTATGGATTGCTGAGGAAAAGGTGATGACATTATCATATTGCCACCCTACGTAAAACATTCTTTCTATATCATTCTCCAGATTTTTCAGGAGTATTACTTCTGAAGTTGCTCATTCCTTTTGGTTCTGCATTTTATATTATTTTCCCTACTTCTACTGGCTTGCTTTACTTTGCATATTTCCGTATTTCCTGCCCATCGGTCATATCACATCATTTCATCAATATTTCACCAGAATTACTTCCTACTGGAATCAGTACAGATTTCTGCTTAAAAATTGATGCTGCAATATGGCCCCACATTTTTATCCTTATGCACCTGTTCCTCTTGAGCTACAATCCCTCCACATCTTAATACTTTCATTCTTCACATTGTTCAGAACAGCAGAGTAGTCTTAACTGTATTTAAAGTATCAAATGAATAAAATTTCTAAGTTAGAACATGTATAAAAATGCCTTTTCTGTTAGCAAGTGAGACTCAGCCACACTATTTAGCTGATTTCACTACACAGATCACTTTTGTCTTCAGGCTAAACATTGTTTCTTCAAACTGAAGATGAAAACTACAATTAAATATAGGCCACAGATGTTCAGGATGCAGAGAACAAAAATATAGGTTTCGTAACTCGACAGTTATGCAACCAGTTGCTTTTCACATATCAAAATGAACATTTAATTTTATGATTACTTACCCTTAGTCTAAACACAAATAAACCTGTAAGGAGTCCTTAAAATGGTGAGACTTAAAGGAAGATGTTTGTGATCTATTTTAATCTTGGATAATACCTTCCTCAAGATGTTCATTATTTTCTGATTTAACTTCAGGTCCCTAAATATTCAGACATCCAGTTGTCCATTAATTGCATTAATGAGACACCTAAAAATTTTGAGGATTTCAGTCTTAATTTTGTCACATATGTGTCAAAGGCTAGACTGTTTTAAAATAATGTCTATTATATATACACATATTATTTACCTTACCTACTGCATTTTACTTAAAGTGTCTACCCTGATAGTCAAAGTCCTCTCTGGGACTGGCCGTGTGACACCCTGCAGCAGTGAAACCTTCATCTAGTAGACCACAGTCACGCATGCAAGAGCAAACATTTTTATAGCAGCTGAATCTAGACTATGGAATTTAATCCTGTAGCAGATAAAAATGATCAGGGGAATAAGCACTTTCTGTACTTAGGTAAAAATCCCTTTTTTCAACTTAGCTTCCCTCTAGTAAACCACACATATTAATTCTCTCACACAAAAATAAAGCAGCAAACAAAACAAGTTTGGTAAATGGAGACAATGTGAAAATGAGAGAATGTTCTTCTTTCAAATATTTATACTTTTAGCCCTGGGTTTATACAGAACTTCACTTACAATATACTTCTGCATGTTACAATATAGTTCATGCATCTCTGAGAAGTTTTGAACAAGGTGGTTGACTTTTAACCAATTTTTTTGACATTTCTACCACCTCCTTTCAAATTTCAACCTACCAGCCAATCACCCAACATGCAGGTGCATACAGAGAGAAGGTGGTGAACTTCCAGGTGCCTCTGGGCTTTCTGCAAGGTGGAGTGAAGAATACAAGGGACTGGGAACAAATGCGGTGGGAAATACGGAAGAGAAGATACACAACTCTGTATGAGAGAAAACTTCTTCAGTGTCAGTATTCACAGAATTAACTTCCTAAGTATTCAGAAGGCACTTGAATATTTTGGCACTATGAGCACAGTTCCCAGAATGAGAAACACAAACTGAGCCTTGCCAGGTATTTCACAAGTTTTTTAAACTAAGACCACAAAACACTGCCTTAATAACCAGAAGCAGAATAGGAAGACAACAGGTTTCCCCAGAGTCAATAAAGGCACTCATTCCCATAAGTCATTTTTTGTGATCAACAAGATAGGCTTTGTAGATATCTCAATCTGTATTTTACACTAGTGTGGATATGCAGAACTAATACGCTTTTATTTTTAAGCTAAAGAAGTTTAATTCAGACACAACACAGAGCCTCACAATGCCATTTTTGCAGCATAATTGCACTCTGAAGAATGCAAATCAGACAAACTAAGAGTCTAAGATTTATTAGAATAGAATCCATGTAAACATCTAGAAGAGCTCTTGACCCTTTTGCAATGTCTGAGGAACTGGAAAGCCACACAAACAAAACACTTAATAAATCTGAATTAAAGCTGCTGGTATAAAAACCCAATGTGTGCGTCTGTTCATACTGGGTCCCCACAGCCTCGCAAAGGCAGGATCAGCTGTTCCCAGCCCCTGAAGAAAATCTTCGTTAATCTCTTCTAAGAATCTCACACAAGTCGGTTGGGTCTGTCAGGTTCAGCCAAGCTGCATGGGTCGTGTCACACGAGTCAAGAATAGAGTTTTACTGGTAACTTGGAAAGAGAGAGACAGAGAGATGGTTGTTTTAAAGACCCTATAATAGCCAGTCTGAATCTGGCAGGCCAGTTCCTCTCCACAGCACAAAGAAAGCTTCTCACAGTTTCTAAATGAAGCACAAAGTCCTTAATGCAGTTACTAAATGAGAAGTGGCATCTCAGTGGGCTGCCTCAGTGGATTAATTTTAAATGCATAATTCAATATAGACCCACATAAACCTTTATGCATAGAAATAGAGGTTATATAAGCATGTTCTTACAGCATATATTGCAAATTTAAAGGCCAGTGTGAGTATAAATCAACTCTATCTTTTATTAATATTTTCACCTTCCCATTGGTTCATTTCTCTAGCAAATGTGCTAATCAGATTACTTCCTCACTCATACATTGAGATGCCTAAAATAAAAACAGCATTTCATTGCCAGAGACTGACTTTTTTCCTCAGTCTTTTAAGAAAAGTTTACACTGGGCTTATTCTGTGGAGGCAGTTTGCATCAGTGGTAGTTCAGCAAAGGCACTGAATGTGAAACCATCATTTCGCATTGGTCGAAGTCATCGATCCACAAGTCCTGCAGGCACCTGCAGGTCTCAAAAAGTCTTATCTCACTGGAGCATAAAAGATGTTGGACAAGTTTCCATAGCAAACCAGTGCTAGAAGGCAAATTTGCACAACATTTACATTCCATGAAAGAGGTATCAGGCAAGAGTGAAGTAGCATATCCTGTAAAAAACAGGCAAAAGCTCTGTCTACTCCCTGCCTTCTTTGGAGCCAAAACACACACACTCTTCTCGGAAACCTGAATGGACACCAGCTTCCTATTTTCAGCTCTTCCTAGCTAGACAAAATTTGCCTCCAAACATAGGCCTGCATTAGACACAGGCACTTCATTGCTTCATTGCTTCTGTGACAATAAATAACAGGTCCACCAGTTTAGCTCTCATTTCTGTGGTTTAAGTACACAACTGTTAACTCTTCTACTTCAGAAAGCCAAAATAAGCTAAGACCTACCCCAAAACTATTTTTCATGCAGTAGATGGACTGTTTCCCATAAACTGATTTCTTTCAATGCATCTCACTGCACTACAAAGAATACTAATAATTTTAAAAAGGGTTAGTTTGATGATTCCAGAAATATGAAGTCATCTTTTTAGCCAGGGATTAATACTGCCTTCAAGCAAGGTAAATCCCTAGCCCAGTGGGGCTTTAGATTTTAGCAAAACTAATTAGCAGCCTCACCAGTTAGAAATATGTCCAAAACATTACTACAATTTACTATTAAGCATAATCAGATTAATTAGAGTCAGAATGTCAGGCTTGGGCTATTAGTAGAAATATTTATTATTATTTGTTGATAGTAGCAGCTATTCTGCTATTAGGCTGTATATTAATAGAATAAGTCCAAAATTAACACTGTTAGTAAGAACAAGAAAATTGCATGAGTTTAAAAACAAAAACAATCCTCCAAATATCCCCACACTTTGAGGGAGTCCAGATCCAAATTTGGACCAGAGCAGTGTATCTGAATTACAGTTCCACAACACACAGAACCAAAACCTCACTTCAGCCGTGGTCAGCCTGTGAAGTCTCCCACCTTGGGACAGCTCAGGGGAAGGAATGTTGGCAGTGACATCAAGGATGTCAAAGAAGACAACAAAATAGTATTTCTAGTAAGAGACTAGAATTGTTAATTACAAATCAAGTTCTGAAAGGGCTACCTAGGAAATACAGATGTATATTAAACCATTTTTTCACTGTAGGCTATCACACAGTGTGAATTTGGGGCAATTGCCCTCAATTTCAACACAGTTCTGGCATAGTTGGGAGGAGACTTGACCTCAAGTTGTTTACTGGGATTTATTTTTGAACAATGCAGAAACAAAAAGGCCCAATTATAATCTTATTTAGACCAAACTAATTCCACTGGCTTTAGCAGCTTTGTTCCTGTCTGACAGAGCTGTTCCTAACATCTGAAAGAAAGCCTGAAGTGCCACTTAGCGCTGAAATCCTTCTTGTTATTTTACATTTCTTTGGAAAATTGCATAAAGGCTGTTGCTGTTTAGGTCGCTTCCTAAAATAAAAAATCTTTGCTGCAGTACTGTGGTTACAGACCCATACTGTTAATAAAAACAAATGCAAAAGTCTAGCAAAAGTATGAGTTCTGTCTGGAAAATTGTTGGTTTTATCTGCTCAGTCAATACACAAGTGTGTACTCACACTTCTGAAATTCCCATTATTGAACAGAGTGAGAAAACTGACAAGCTGCTTGTCCAGTGCAAAGGAATCAGATGTTCCAGCAGCTCTGGCTCTGGACACCACCAGCATTGCTGGCTCCACTCCTTTCACATGGCAAAAACTACGAGAAAGTAATTTTGAGGACTAGGTTATTATGCAATGGCCTTGGTTACATCAGCACAGCGAGGGAAACACTAGCGGAGAGTAAATAAATGCCGGGGCTTTGCACCTGCCAGGCGCAGCCGCCTGCGGGTGCCCGCGGTAGAACTCCCTTTACATCCCGCGGCCGAGGGCAGGAGCGGCTCCCGGGCAGCCCCGGCGCGGCCGCCGAGCTCGGGGCCGGCTCAGACCTTGAGCCTCCAGTGCCCAGAGCAGGGATGGGGGGGAACACTCCAGCCTCCTGCTTCGCCCCACTGCTCCCAAGCCAGGTCTCAGGCTGCTGACCAGGGCACAGAAGGTCAAGCAGGGAGGGGAATAGACTCTGCCTCACCGTAAGTCTCCACAGAGGGGTGCAGGCATCCCACCACTCCATCCCAGCTCCTTCTGCTACGCCATTAGCTTTCGAGAGATACAAACTGCCTTTTTTAAGGAGTGGCATGCTCTAAAAATGAATTAGTCAGAGCAGTGTGTCTGTATACTCCCACTTTTGAGCTACTGCCTTCAAAGGTGAAATCCATAAGAAAAGGATGGAATCAGATATAAACCAATATAAACAAATTACATTCACCCAATTCCTGTCAATTCCCGTGACTTTGGTGAAATTGCAAAGGAGGCTTGCTACATAGAAACTGAATGCACTAGGCCAAATCAGTGGCTTGCAGTCATAATGACACCTGTGCTGTAGGAAACCCACTGTGCCAGTTAATCAAACATGCCATGGAACACACCTGTCTGGGTAAGGACTGGCCATAGCTCTCTCAAGAGAGCCCCTAAACTGAAGCTGCAGAAACACTTGTCCTGCTGTATGGCAGGAGGGAGCTTCTGTCTGAACGCAAAGCCAAACGTGCAGGGTGGCTCTGGGCACAGACACAAACACACTGCACGGAGCAACTACTGCTCATTGGGATTTAAAGGATTCTCAGAACTGACTTAACAAATGTCGCTTTAGAGAAGATGCATTTGCTTGGAACTTCTGACCACTTCAGATATCATTTTGGGTTGCATTACCTAGGAATAAGTGAAGACCTTCACACCCAGCAAGTCTAAGCCAAACATATGTCCTGGAGGCGTTAGACTGAGCACAGCCCCAGAACCACACCAACCTGGTTACCAGGCTTGGATTCCCAGGAGTAAGTGGTATGACCCAACTTTTCCCCCATCCAAGTATGGTTGGACTCTAGATTGCAACATTACTCTTTGTCACATCAGCCCATGTCATACCAATCCCTAAGTTATATTGTTTGAATTTGCATGACACAGTTCATTATTAAAAAAATAACACACTTTTCTGGAAGCTTTTGTTCCATTTTGCTTAAGCATCTCTGAAAAGGGGCCAAATCCAATTTTCACTGTCCAGTGAAGAGCAGGACTAGACCCACAATCTACCTTTGGACAGGTCCCACAGGGTCAGTCCAAGCCCCAGCCCATACTGAACTGTGATGGAGTATTTTGCAGCATTTGGGCTTTACTAGCAAGTCATGTTCTGAAATTATTAAATAAATAGCAAATAAGATCTGATATTGATTCTTCTAGCCTTTTACATGCAATTATTTTGTGATTATTCTACCATAATATATAGCACATCTCACAGCCAAAGCTCTTATTTTATAAACAATGCAAAGTAAGGAGACAGTTATTTTTTTTATAGGGATCATAACACTAAGGATGCTTATGTAATAAATTGTTCTGTCAAAGTGGGAGAAAAACCCCCATAAAATGAGGCTCTGTTCTGATTTCTTTTCATGCAACTACAGATGAGGTCACTCATCTGATCACTCAGGGTAGAACTCCCTTTACGAATTAAATGCTGTACTAAAACAGATATTTATTCCTCCTCTTTGAAATATGTATGACTCAGGATCCAAACTGAGTAAATGCCTCTTGTGTTTAAAACACAGCTCTAGTTTAATGTAGATATATCCTAATTTGTACTATGACAGAAACATCACTTTATTTACTCCTGTATGAATAAAACATATTTCTACAGCTCACAAAGTCCAGTGAAGTTGTTTCATCCCACAGGCACAATTGGTAAATTTGCACCTTTGGGGTGCAAGTCACCCCTGCACTGTTGCTCAGTGACTGTCACTTTACCACCCTTGCCCACGTCACCAGTGACATAGACAGTGAGCACAGCCTGAGTGTCACCTGCGAGGAGCCAACCAGCAGCATCCCCTCCTGCTTTGTCAGCTCTCAGCACTGCCAGTGACACCATTAGGGGAGGCTGCTGCATGGAATTTAAACTCCATGGAAACACAACACAGCCCCAGGACTTCGACCCTTTCCCATACATTGCTGCAGTTGCTACAGTGAACTTATTGTGTAACTTGGAAGAAGTTACCTCAATGTCACAGAAACATATTCCTGAGCAATGTGGCAAGGTTCTAATTTTAAAGCAGTCAACCCCACCCTTCTGTGTTGGAAAAATAGCTGTAAATCAAAACTAATTTGGAGTCAGAATGGTATAATAGGGAAAAAGCAATGAAGTATTAGCTTAACCACATAGATTAGGATGAACTTTGAACAAGGGTTGCCAGTATTGACAGATACGTGGTCTTGGGTTTGTCAGCTTTTCATCCAAATACTGTAAAACAGGATGACTGCAAAACAGGTTAAGCAAAAATTGGGTTTGATCTCACAAATGAAAAGTAAGAATGCTTAGAGAGGGAAGCAGTATATTCTGAGGCAGAGAGAAGAAAAGCGTGGAATGAGTCTTTTGGGTACCAAACAACCTTCTCCATGTAGGTTATTTATGTCAATCAACCTCTTCCTCTGTCTTTCTAATTCTACATCATACAAAATTAAATAAATTAAATACTCTGCACTTCACCCATTTCCATACCTACTTCTTGTTTAGTGACTAACTTGGCTTACAGATCAGTCCAAGAATTGACAGTTAATAATCCTGTTTAAATAATCTGCCTCTAGGTTTTTCTTCTTTGAACTGCCTCTAAAAAATAAACAGCTATTAAAACAGTTTCTTTTTTAATCACTCCTAGCACTATGAGGATAAAAATAGCATCTCACATTTTCCATAGTCAATAATCTGCCCCTCAAGTCAGAGTGCAACACTTTGGCTTAGCTCACTCCTGAAAAGTTGCATTTTTAATGCACAGATCATACAGCAATTCCATTTAAAGTGGTGCACTGCTATGGACTTCATCAGCAGCTCACAACAGGTTTTGATTTGCAGTGCAGTCATGGTGCTCACCTACTTAATGTGGTTCAAAGCAACAAGGTCTCGTATCCATTATGTGCAGAGAGAAAGGCAGGAAAAGCCACTATTTAAAGGTCTCTTTCAGTGCCCTTCCTTGGGCTTAGATCCATCCCACAATGGAAGAGTAATTTGAACTGTAGCTTTGCACTCTAAGCCTTTCATTTCTCAAGCTGAACTTTCATTCATCATCGAGCCATGCCCCTTCAACTACCCAGCTGGAAATACCTGAGTAACCTTTCTGTTCTGGGCAGATGCATGGGTTTGTGTTCCAAGTTCAGAATTTACAGATTATTTCACCTGCCTACTTCCATAAAAGACATAAAAAGCCATTTTCAATGAAAAACAGAAGTTTCAGTGCACCAAGAACTATCCCAGGCTGTAGCCTGTAACAAATATTGATACTTTGGGTGCAATACTTCTTGACAATATAGAGGAGACAGAATTCTATAGTACAGCAAGCAAATCAAGGTCAGAATCCTAAACAGATGCTCAGATTCTCCAAGAGGTTCCCCATCATCAGTACTAACATTCTGGTACTGACTGATGTGACAAATTTGTCATATCAGGATAAATCTCTAACAAAATTGTAGGTAGGCTAACAAACACCGGAGGAAAAGACAAAGAGAAATGTTTGCCTTTTTCACTAGGCTGGTAATCACATCTCTCATTACCTGTATCCTTCAGATCTATCCTTTTCCAGGAAAAGTTCTAAAGGACAGCATACCCTCACAGGCTAATATCTTTCCTGTATTGATCTGAAAAGCACTTAGGAGAGCAGGTGGCACACACTCAGGAACTGCAGCTTTTCTGAGCTGAGAATTTCTACTGTAATACTCCAAAACTAATTACATATTTTATTTTAGACAACACCCCTTAAAAAGACATAATATAATACATATGGGGCGCCCTTCTCTCTCCAGCCTCCTACATGAGAAGGCTAGTGTTTAGTGCTTTCCTCTCATTGTAACAGTGCACATACAAACACCGAAATCCTCCTCCTGCGCTGCTCAGGCATGGCACCAGCTCCCTCTGCTGTCACACAGAGCCAAGTTCCAGGCACAGGGAATTCCAAAAACAGCCTCCTACATCCTCCATTACAGATTTTGAGCCACAAAACTTCACAGTGACATCCTACAAAGAATTCTGCGCTTCAACACAGCTTATTTTCAAAGACAGTGACTGTGTCTAGAAAAAATCACCCAAAATCAGCTTATTATATTATTTTTACTCATTGAACACCTAAAACCTACACTAGGACAAGAAATCAAAATCATGCTAATAGAATTACCAACTTCTATAAATGCAACAATAAACCATTGATATTTCAACATTTATTTTATAATGCCATCTTCCAACCTCCTGTGACTATATGAGACTCAGTTTTGATGTTTTCCTACATGCTTTTTGTTCTTAGTTGCACAGAGAGACTTGAAAACATTAATTGCAGAAATCCAGAATGTAGGTGAATTTCAAATACATATCACAGGGATTCTCTTGTGTTTTCTTCTCTGTTAAAGCACTCCCAAATAGTCCTCAAGCATCTTCTTTGAACACATACAAACAAGTATTTTCAAGGCTTCCTGTGACCACGGGTGCCTGCCTTCAAACCAACCCTGCACTGAAGGAGCAATAACTCCAGAAGAACAGAAGAGCCATCAGCCCTCTCATAATGTTTTAAACTTAGATTTAGAAAAGTTCCGTAGTCTGATGATGCCATGATGATTTTTTGCTTTTTCATATACCCTTTCATATACCCTTTTATACAGCTTTTATGTTGCCTTAGTGCTTTTAGCCCACATACTTGTAATTCCCCAAGTCTGATAACTAGCTTAGACCCAAAGTTCCTTAAGCCAAGAGACTGAACATCTTGGAAGCCTCACAGCTGGGGGTCAGAAAGCCCCAGACACCAAGGTCCACTCCAGAACACATTCTGTAAACCAAGATAGGCCCATCCAGGGGGAACATTCCTCAGGACAGGGCTTCTCTCGAGCCTCTCACTGGGGAATCTGTGATAGATATGCTGATGTGCAAGGTCTCTAACTGTACACGTGAATCATCGTGTGTGTGCATTCTTCGGGGTGTGCATTCGGGGGGGGGTGGGGGGGTGTGTGCACCTTCCAGGGAGGGCACTCTCGGGTGTGCATTTTCAGAGTGCATTCAGAGGAGCATTCCACCTGGATGTGGTGCACCTGAGGATCCTAAATAAATACCGAGGTAAAACCCTTTCCCCCCCTCTAATCGTGTTTGGCTTTTAATTCTAAGTCCAGGAAAAGGCAACACTGACCTGCTGTGTTGATCAGTCTTAAGTGACACAAAATCACCTCAAAACAAAACCTATGCAGTTTATCCATGTATAGAGTCAGTATTGACCAAAGACCTCTTTTTATTTCTTCCTTAAAGAATGAGGACCATCCATCCCTCTTTTTTTCCCAGAAATTATATCCTCATCACTGGTAACAGCATTTAATAATAAACCAAATATGAGAATGGAATACAAAGGCGTTCAAGACAAGGATTACAAAACCATATATACATACCAAACATAAAAGACAGGAAGAATATTAAGATCAAAAGGAAACATGGGGAAAGAGAGATTATAGTATCCTTCACGGTATTTTGAGTGAAGAATCACAATTCACATTAACAGAATGAGAAGAGAGTTTGCTAAATATAGGAAGGCCCGTATTTTACATGGGGTCAGTAAGCTTGTGGTGGAATGACAGCTGTACAAAATTTCAGGAATCAAATCAGAGTATATTAATTTACATTACACTCAAAAGTTTCAGAGAAATACAAAAGTTTCAGTTCTTAATAAGGAAAGATATGCTTCCTAAAGCAGAGAAAAACAGGTTACAAAATGAGCATTGATTACCGAGCCAATGTGAAACTCCTACTCTTTCTGGTGTTAGTCCAGAATAAATAGTATCTATAGATTCTAAGCCTTCCTGGGCAAGTAAGTTTTCACCTTTATTTAAAAAAAAATTTAAATCACACTCTAGCTCCTAATTAATACCGTTCTCAAATTGCAAAAGCTACATATTAAATTCAGGTCAAGACTGGAATATTAAAGTCTTGCTTGAGCTGACCTGAAACCAAATTTTTTTGGTTTGCAGTTAATCTTATCAAAAGATAATATTTTCCTTTAAAAATTCCGACCAACTTTCCAGCTAAAAACCGTCCATCAGCTAAGCCAGCCTTCAAATTTTGTACTGATTGTAAACAAAAAACTACATAAACATGCAGTGCTGTGAGAACTGGAAGGACCAGCAAATGCCACTGTCACTTAAGACATCAACATCATTTAACAAACCTTATTTTTCAAGTGTCTCCATCCTTCAAAGTCAACAGCAAAACTTCTGTGAGTTTAAGTGACTGCAAGGCCAGGCCCTGAGAGAATAATCCTGCCCCAGCTGCACATTCTCAGACTGATGATGAGTTACTGGTTAAAGACTGACGAGACAAGAAGGAAAGCAGATGCCCCTTCTATGACTAACATTAGATACAATTGACTAAGTATACATCCTTATGAATATGGAGAGTGGCATTTCTTGAAAACAAGATGCCACTTCCTAAGGAGCAAGTTCTCCCCTCAACACACTCTTTAAGAGAGACAATTGGCTGAGGAATCTCACCAAAAAAATCACTATTTGCCATAATTAAAGAAAGGACAGATTATTTTAGTAGAATGTTTAAATTACCCCAGATTTCTAATGGTATAACAAGAAGCAGACTATATGCTACAGTGTGGTGGTTTTCCAGTGCATGGGAGAGAATGGGTGTGCAGCTCTGGGCCATGCCAGTGGGTATCTGTGAGCAAAGCACAAGACCAACAGCACTGTGACTTCAAACCACACAAAAGCCAGAATCACCCCAACTCACGATGTGTTTAGCTCTTACAGCTATCACAAAACAGATCCACTAACAATCTGAAGCAAAGTCAGGTTGCCCATCACAGAGCATTAGAGAAAGAAGTGTGATGACATCAATGTCCATGACTCATGATGCGTCAGTGCTCAGCATTGTATCTATTTTACAGCATACATTAATTTCTGAAAGCCAAACTGTACAAAATACTGTATGGTCTCTTTAAAAGAAAAAGTTTTGTTAAAAGAAACTTTAAAAACGTATTTTGCTAGAGAAATGTTTCAAAAGCCTGAAGCATTGTCTTCTTATAACATCACCATCACCACACATGTAAGGATATAAAAATGAATCAAATTTTCCAAGTGTTTGGTAGTAGGAAATGCTCAGCTTCCTAATACATCAAATTAAGCCCACAATGGCATTTCTTCACTGTGTATTTCATATGCGTACATACAACAGTCTGATCAAAACTTTTAAGGCTCTTATTCCTCAAAAAAAAAAAAAAAGGTCACAGTAAAGAAGGGATTAAATGGAGTTAACACAGCTATTGGCAATGCAAAGAAGTACGTTCACGACTTTTGCTACTGTACAATCTGGGGCATTTCACTCCATGCTTTGGCCTTCTGCTTGGCCAGGGACAGCCAGGGTGGCTCAGCAGGACTGCAGGCTGTCATTGGCAGGTTAGAGGAGTGCCTTGCTTCCTTTTCAACAGCAGGAACCACAGGTGCTTCCTGAGAAATAGGTCCAGCTTTACCTGCCAATGAGAAGATATACATCACTCATCAGAAGGCTAGAGAGTTGAAAAGTCAATTTCTGCAAATAATATTTTCTTCTCTCTAAAGAATCTGTTTTACAGCCCAAAATGCTTGTGACTCGCCAATAAATCAAAGGAATTCTTAACTGGCTATTGCTGGCACTCTCTGGTCCAGCTACAGCAATGGTGAGGACCAGCTACTGCAACAGGAAAATTGATACTAAACAGTGAGTAATGTGCCCATAAAAAATTCTTCTCATCAGAACAAACAGCAAGTGTCTAAGCCCAAATAAATGAAGGAAATTTTTCAAAATTCTTCAAGCATGTGAAGACTATAGTCCCATTTATTTCTCTAATTCATATTCTTGGTTAATACATTTCTTAATTTTTCAAACACTTGATTTCTATTAAAGGGCACAGCAAGGAGTTCCACAGGCTCATTCTGCTCTGTGAGTGCAAGAAAATCTAGGAATATGACTCCTGAGTATGCAGGAAAACAGAAACAAAATAGCTGCAGGATAAGGATCACCCCAGGCTTGCTGTGGAGTTAGAAGTTTATGTTTTCCAATACTGAGAAGACTTAAAGATTTTTTTTAGTCTTCACTGCCAACACAAATATTGCTCCAGCAATATTATTAAATACTAGATAGGAATCAAACCAGTGCTTTATGTACTTTCACTTGTAAGCTGTGATGGTGGGATTCTGATGGTACTATGTGTTCCACTTGATGCAGCCTAACAGACGCCTGTCATACTTACCAAGGATGTAGCAATACAGATAATACTTCTTTTATGGCTTTGAGTTCCTATTTAGAAAAGGACTCCTCCATTCACCTTGTTTGAAATTTTTCAAAATTTATCTCTTAGCCATGTTAAGTAAAGAAACTTGATCTTGCTTGCACTGAAATCAATGGAAAATATCCATCAGCTCCAGTAGTCACGCTCCCAAGCAGAGGTAAAGTAGTTCCCTATTTTCACTCAGGAGGTCTCTGGTCTTTTAAAAGTTCTGGCTGGTTGGTAGTTCTTGCAGGAGGCAAACTGTACTTAGGAATACTGGAGGAAGTATACTGTCCATTAAACAGATTGCAGCTCTACATGCACAGGAAATTTTCAGAAGTATCTAAGACAAGGTAGGAATTCAAGCGTTACTGAAATTTTGATTTTGAAAATTAATTTCCACATTTTGGGAGAGAACCTTCTTTGTAATAAGCACAACAATCCAAATAAATAACTCCTCTGGATGTTAACTCTACATTCTTTCCACCACCAGCACTTTCAACTAGACAAAGTCCTGGTTGGGCTAATGGGAACCAAATCAAAGAAGAAAAGAATTTACATTTGGGATTCTAAATTTCCTACTCATGTGTAGACAGTGCTAAACATTTCCTAAACAATAGGGTCTGGCTTTCTGAGCAGCAGAGGAGCAGTGTTTTCCTTAAACATCAGCACTAGTCAGAGTTTTTTGTGAAGCTCAAGTCGTGGGACACCAGAATATGCCTATAAATGCTGCCTCTGGAGGCGAGGAAACAGTCATTGGATGTCATGAAATTTCCGCAATTCTGGGGAAGAGGTAACACACAAAAACTTGTAATTCTGTTGCAAGCACCACAAAGACTACAAGTTCTAGTAAATGAGTAGTAGAGTGGTTTGTGAAGTTCTGAATTTTGACCAAAGGCTGCAAGGCTTCCAAGAAATCAGCCTTTCAAAGGAAGATTTCATCTGAGCAAAAATCTTGGCCTGTTTATGTTTCATCTCTCACTTTGCACCTAAAACCGTAAGACAAGGCTGGCCTGTAACAGAATCCTTTTTAAAAGCTATGGTATTTTAATCACACACACACAAAGTTAGCTGCAACCGACACAGAGTCTGTGTGTTTGTGCAAACATACTGAGCCAGCCACCTACTGTAGTAAGGGAGAGCGCTAATTTTGTAGAACCTGTACATTCAGAAATAGTTAACAGCTCTAGCAATAACTACTGCAGGGAGCAGCACAGAAGTACTCCCAAATATCTCTAGTACAACAACTCTGGGTGCTGCTGGATTATACAGGGAAAGGGGCCAGGTGCATGGTCTCTCTCTAGACAGCATCTCTTACTGTGTCAGCTGCAGGAACCTGCAAAGGAAAAGCCACAGCTCTGGCACAGTGGCGCATTTCTTATCTACTTAGGCAGTATCTGCAATCAATAGCTTTCAGCTAGCACAATATGCTTTTACAGCTGAAGGACTGGCTTATCTGTATCTAGTTGGAGCATGTCTGAGGTTTGGCACCGCACTGAGTAAGCAGGGAGGGATAAGCTGCAGCCCAGCAGAAGCCTTGGAAGGGATAATGTGTGTCACGAAGTCTGAGTCACACTCTTCCCCTGTATCTTTAATCTAGAGAAACACAGCTAAGTGTTCAGGAGAAGGTCCATCCAGCCTCTGTGTTCACCTGAGGGTGAAACTGACTCTACCTAAATTAGTCTTGATACGTGTTTATCTATTCACATCTGGCCATGGAAACTGCACACTCTCCATATGCAAGCCACGCTCTTCTGCACCTTATTGTTAGAAAGTATTTCCTAACATCTAAGCTAAACATCCCCTGGTGCATTTTAAGTTCATGCTGACCATAAAGATTACTCTTGTCCTCTGCAGAAAATTTACTTGTCTTTTCTAGACTAAACAACCCCACTCCTATCAGTACTTCCTGGCTGACTGGAGATCTAGAAGACCTGACCATTTTTGCTGCTCTCTTCTGGACACTTTCCAACTTCAACTGCTATTCTTTAGTACTGATCTTGGCCAGTAATAAATCACCGAACTGTTTATATGCCATTTCATGAACTGGCAGCGGAGATAAGAGTTCCTCACTTGCTTTCTCTTGTGAGCGAACAAGCCATTATGTTGACTTATACACAAACTATAGTCTGAATAGGCCTCATATAAAGTGTGCTGATTATAAAAATGGTGTCTCTCTTTCCCCATCACTTGCCACCCACACCACTTACTGGTGCAAACTGTAGCCACTGCGTAAAGAAAAAGAATACCTGCTGCTGCAGACACACCGGTCTTCGTTTGTGTTTTCTTGTCCTGAAAGCTGGAAGGCATACTCTTCTTCACTGTGTTCTCACTAACACAGATCTCTTGCTACAGCGTGAGGAGAGAAGAAAAGAATGCAACTAACTGCCAACCATGGGCACTCATAAAGCTCCCCCTGGTAACCTCTCAAATCTGGCTGTGGAAATGCAGAAAAAGCCAGGCAAGCATGGTTGGGAACATCCTGTGGGAGGGAGGAAGAAGGCAGTGAGGAAGCTAATGCAACTCAAGGCAGCTCTTGGGCTACATAAATACACTCTGGGCAAAAAGAAAGCTCTGAGAAAGTCCAGGTTTGAGTGGTGCAAAGGAACATATAGGATGATCCAGCTCTGAAACTAATCCCTGTGACAGTGTAGTCACAGGTGTTTGCTCACTTGCATCAGTTGTCTGTCTCAGTGTTTTAGAGGCCAGGCCTGCAAAGCTCTCTTTGAGTACTGCCCACAACACACCTCCCATGAAGACAATATTGAAGAGTTTGCAAAAGTACTCAGGTGACCTGGGGCAGGATTCACACCCATGCAACATCACTTGGTACTCTACCTCCTCTTGATCCACTTTGGTCAAAGCTTTGTCTTCATCTTTATGTTCTTTGGCAAGAGGATGGTCCTGGAAAACCTTTTGTTTTAGCTTTGCCATGGAGACCCAAGCTGGTTCAGAGGAAGAAGTTTCCAAATAAGGAGAGACTTTTTCTACAAAAGAAGCATTTTTGAAGTAAAGAAGGGATTTAAGTCAAGTCAGCCTGAAGCTAGTGTTTCACGTTTTAAATCCTTCAGCATTTGTAATACCCTTTGAACATGGTAGAGATAAAATTACCTTCCCTGATGATTTTGTCCTTGGCAATAACTGTTTTTACTGTTTATTCTAGAGTTTTTCACCCAACTCTGCTTCTGTCTAAGTCAATGGCAGAAGTCTCACTGAGATCACTGTGAACCGGATTTTGCCTTTGAAACAACATCATTCCATTGCAAATTACATGAGTACGATAATCATGATTTTTCTCATGTAGGCAGTAAACTACAGGCTGTCTTGCCACTTATTAAATATTTTAAATTAAGTCTTCGTTAAGAAAAAATAATCACCTAATGCAACTCCTAGTAAAGGTTCGAGCAGCTGCAGTCTGAATTTTTATATACAAAACTGCAGCAAGTTTTAAAAAGCCATGTTAAAACTCCAACTATATGCACAAATACCTCATACCAGAAATGTTTAAGAGGCCCTTAAGCAATTATTCTGTTGTTATTCTTGCTGGAACACACCTTTCATTAAGATAAGCCAAGAATCCTCTTGACTGGCCAAATCATCAAGCCAATTACATTATAGTGCTGATGAACTCAAGGCTGAATTTGGTCCTCAGTGAAGAGGATTTTTTTTTTTTTGGTGCAGCTCCGCCAAGGCTCTTTACATGACCAGTGTTTTCTACGATATTTGGATATAAATACAGCATAAATACCTGGAGGTTTATGACCATTTTGCTTCTGTGCCACTTCTTCTGATCTTGCCTTGGGAGGATTTTTGTCTTCCAGGAGATCTGGTTTCTTAACAACTGATTTCGTGCTGACAGGAAGGCTTGGAGGTGGCTTTCCAGTGCCCATCAATTTCTGATCCTCCTTGACTAAAGCAAAAGAAGCAATTGGAACAGCTGAGGGGATCAACTTTGGAGGCTCTACACGGCTTTCATTTTGGTATTTTATTAAAGATGATGTTCTTCTTAGTCTGATGCCAAATGGATTCTCAAAGTTTTGTGTTTCATGGTCAACCCACTCCATTAGAGAATTCGAATGTAGATCTCTGTTCTTACAATCTCGATCAAATCTGTCTGAGTTGGTTTTTGCTGATTCCTGCATAACTGCATCAAAACGTGTGTGATCTTTTGTCATTCCTTCAAAGAACTCTGGTCTTATAGGGGATGTTGGAGAACTTCTGGAATAGGAATCTTCCTTTGAATTTGAACCCCCTGAGAGAGATCTTTGCCATGCTGGCGCAATGGTAAATCTGACTGGTTTCGCAGAAGAAGTCTTCAGTGGACTTTTTACATTTTCATCTGATGATTGACTGCCTTCTGCTGTTTTTCTGTGAGAAGCTGTACTGCCTATCTGGTACTCCTCACTGTCAGCATCAGAAGATATATTAGTCTTCAAGCCAGCCAGACTTGAAGAGGCAAGACACCCAATGGAAAGTTTTTCAGAAATGTATGATGTGTTGGCATGTTGACTGCCTTGGTTACCCTTTGAAACAGGAACAGTTTCTGCTTTACATACTTCCAATTTACTGCAAGGTACCACACAAACTGCTTTTGAGACAGAGGCAGCAGTGTCTATATTTTCTGCATTGTCCTTGGATGACTGACATTCCATAATTTCACAAGTTTCTTTGTAATTTTTTGCTACTGAACTCTTTTCGGGCCTCAAAACAGCCACTGTCTTGATGTCAGAACAAGACTCTGAATCAGCTACCGCAACCTCTGGAGTGCTCAGTGCAGTATCTGAGACAGTATGATTGGAATGATTCCCAGTTGTACCAAAGCAGAGTTCTTCCTTGCCAGTAAACAGTGGATCCCCCTTTTCCTGGGCTTTAATGTTTGGATCCACAGAATCTACTGAGGAACTTTGTGCAACATCTGGCAATATATCCACACCCATTGTTTCCACACCACTGCTAAACAAGTCAACTGCTGGTGTGTCTGGAGACACGACAGCTTCTCCTTCATGTTGTTGCAGTTCTGGAAGTGCAGGTATTTCAGTACTGGTATTTTGCTGATGTACTTTCAATTCATTAGCAGACTCATCTGCAGAGTACGACACTTTTGCACTGTGGTGTTCTTCCAGGTTCACTGGAGAAGGCTGAGGCCTCAGAAGGAGTGTGGCTGCTTTATAGTGATGGTCCACATCAGGAAGGCACACATCCTCTTGCAGCAAAGCACAGGGGTCCTCTGCCACAAGTGTGGAATCATAAGAGTCATGGGCAGTATCAGTGGGAGTTTTTATGCCTGGTGTCTCCTTAAAACCACCTCCCTTTGCACAGTGTCCCACCTGGGCTGATAATCCTATATTAAACAGAGGAGAAGAGTGGGCACTTAAAGGTTACAATTCAAACACCATCTGTATGACTAATTCGTTCCAGGTAGTGCAGTCCTTTAACATGAATACCCCATGTCTGGGCACTGCTGACTGATAAGTAAGCCTGTTCAGAGCCTATTTAGAAATGGGCTGTCCAAGTGAGAGACTAATAAACTTTTAGTTTGAACATATCTAATCCAGGGAATTACTGAAAGTTGCTGTCTGTTTCAGGTGTACCACATTAGTTGCTGTTTAGTTTTTTCCTGCACATACCCTTAGTTGTAAGACTACCAGCCAGATTTCCCTAGACATTTCTTCACGTGTATGCCTAGAAAAGTCATCTACAATGACCTGGAAAATTCTCTCTGAGTGAGCGGCAAAGGAAGATCCAGTAAACACAAGCCAGTCAAAGTCACCTGACACACACAACATATAACGCCAAGGTTAAAGTTTTTCTGAGTGTTAAGGAACTCAGTTTCACATTCATTGAGGTCCAGCCAGCTGTGTAGGGCAGGTACTTCTCAACATGGTGCTTTCACCTCATGGTTTTTTTAATACTGCCCTCAAAGTTCACCACTTCAGCATCACTTTGTTGAGTGCACTTGACTTTTTCCATCACAACAATTTAGCAGCCAGGATTGGTTTTATGTTATAGAACCAAAAGATGCTTAGTTTGAAAGGACTTACAATTCAAACAGGTCCTGTCAGTGTTATGCAGAAGAGTTCAAGCACCCAAAGTAGCAATACCTATGTCTTCATTACCTTCCCAATCTCTTTTATGTTTGTCACTCTCAAGTAATTTTGTTGAATTTCCCTTCCTTTCTGGAGCAGGAAGACATGCTTCATTTTCCAGCTGTTCCACCTAAAGAAGTGAAGATGTTTTAATTAAAGAATCATGCACAAAAATTGTACTTTATACACATGTATTTTTATGAATACTCAAATCATAGACACAAAACCTCCACCCTGTAATTTACCAACACTGTGGGTAATGTACTATTCCAGTTAGGAACTAGAGTTGTAAAAACAGACTTAGGCCTCTTTAAAACCGACATTTAGCTTTTCAAACACCAGGAGTGTTTTTATAAATGAAGCATAACCCACAATTTTTGGCTAAATAATGAAAACCAAAAATAGCACTTTTCTTCAGTTTCCATGATATTGAAGTTTTCAGAGTCTTTTTTGGTTGGTTGGTTGGTTGGTTGGTTGGTACAAAAGAGGTGTTTTCCCTTCTTCCAATGGAGAAAGTAAAGAAGAGTGGATAGGAGAGAAAAAAGAAATTAAAATATTTAAAATAATAACTAAAACCTCACAGTCATTTCCTTCTGCTCAGTGATTCTTTTCCAGAAAACACCTACCTGGAGGGGTAGCTGATGCTTGTTGGTAAAGCCCTTCTGTTTCCGAGGGTTGATGGCAATTCTGTGCCTGGCTGCTGAGGTGTCCAGGCAGCCAAGGGGGCTGGCAGGGATGGTAAAATCAACAGGAAGGAAGCTGCTGCCTTGTAACATGGGGGTCCCCAGAGTGGCAGAGAATAAAGGACTGAGGGGCCTAGAAGAAGCTCCAGAAGGTATCTGTAAAACACAAATACAACGCTGTATATATTTTGCTTTACTTCCCCACATCTCTGAAACAGTTCCTTTGTTAGTTTGTTCCATTTCAGAAGCTTGAAATGGCTGTAGTTTTGGACACAAATTCTCATTTTAAAATGCATGCCTAAAGTCATCTCTGCATATAGAATCCTCGGTTCTGTGTGTTCAGCTGTACATATCACAGAAGGAGAAATACCTGTCTGCGCCGCAGTAAGAGCCTCAGCTCGTCCCCACCCCAGTTCTTATCTGCAAACCCATTTGCAGTATATGAACACACCAGCAGGAGACACTGCTGCCGTTTGTATAGCTGCTTTTTCATCCCAGTAACGTGACCCAGTGCAGAAATTCATTATTAAAAAGCCACAGAAGTAGCACGGATGCTTGCTCCTCATTATCTCTAAGAAGGTTGCCATGGCCACTTTTGTCTTTCAATGTCCACTTTCAAGAAAATCAAATGCTTCTCATTATAGCAGAACCATCTTCCAGACAGTGATGTGGATCTCAGCCTTGCAGCAATGCTGCTCTGGGGAACTGAACAGCAGTAACCTTAGATTGTGCTATCAAAATAAAGGGTTTACAGAAATGTTTGTAGAAAAGCCCCTAAACATGACGTTTGAGTGGTTTTGCTACTGTTCTGAAATGCAGACCAAACTTTCTGGAACATTTGCAAAATGTCACAGATGTGCCAAACAAGCTGCATTCACAGAGCTGGGTGACATATAGCCATTGCACTGTGGCTGGCATTCACAATTTAGTTTTGTTTAAGCTTAGGATATAACACAGCATTTCAAACACATATGCTGATGAAGTTTTAAAGATCATGAAAACATCTTCACATCTGATCCACAAAAACTGTCAAGGTGCATCAAAAAATATAACCTCTGTACATGTTTCCAATCTGGTCAAGAAGTGTGTTGTTCTGAGAGCAGAATCTGCTGCTTCTCATGGTCCCTTATCATCCAAAGAAAATTGCAAATTAAAACACATCCTTTCCCATGGAACACCTTATTATTTCTCTTTTTCTGAGATGTACATTTTAAGTATCATTTGCCTCACTCTGGAGTCTTAAAGAATTGTTTCCTAGGATACACTGTACCCAGAATAAATTTTAAAAATAAAATTACTGTACTGGCTCCATATAGACTCCACATATGACATCTCAGGGAAGTTTATTAGCAGGAAAGGGAGCTATTTACCTGTTCATCTTCACTGTCTGTCCCGCCTAAACTCAAAGAGCTATGATGCTGAACGGGGTTGGAGGACTGTGGGATAAAACGAGGAAGAGGGTAAGTCAAGGGAAGTATCACACTGAATTATCTTGAGCTGGATATCCAGTGTTAATTATGAGAAAACACAAGAGGAAAAATAAAGGAAGGGTCACTGGGTCCCTGCCTTACACAGTAGGTTTAATTTCTTCATTGGCGTCAAACATAAAGTAGGAGAGATTTCTCCTGCATTGAGATACAGCAGGAAGGTTGACCACAGGAGGCAATATATTTTATAAAGTTATTTTGGGTTATTGTTCTAAAATCATCAGATTTACGAACTCTTACAAGTTCACTGAAGTCTAAAATCATGCATTTGCTAGTGACAGAGGTCACAGTCCTGGTCTACATAAAAGCATGGAAAATTGTACCCAGACAGGGTATTTGTAGGGTCACTTCCTAGGTATACCTCAGAGTGACAAGTCCACAATCCACCTAGGTAATTTCTTCTGGTTCTAACTGATCATCACATTTTATCACAAGCAAGCAAAAAGGTCTTCCCCTTCTCCGGGCAGATTTTATCTTTTCTGTACAAATGGTCACTAAGGTGACATGACAATTATACCTTGTTTGGCGAATCTGTCAGAACTTCATGAAGGGTTGACATTTCAGGAGGGCTTCTAGGTAAACCATCATCTTCAGAAACAGCACCTGCATCTTCCAGTTTTTTCCCAGTTATAACAAGAGCAGGTGATCCAAGTCTGATGTTCTGCTGCAGCTGAAGCTGTGGTTGAAATTTAGAATATAGACTTTCAATGTACAATTTAAAGGAGATGTTCTGCACATTGTAACCCGGATGCTCCTATTAGATATGCAGAATCTTTTGGTTAACAGAAAAACTTGAAGTAACAGACCAGTTATAGAAAACAGCCATTAATAAAATTTTATCTAGCTACATTCATCAAGGATCCATCATTAAAACTGCTGTTGGTATAAAATTAAAATCAAAACCAGTTTTATTCAGTAAGTTACCAAAGGAATACAGGAATTTCACCATTCGAGAAAATTTACTACAGTTTAACTCCATTTAAATTAAAAACTTTCAAAATTCTAGATTTAAATCTTTAGTCACACAAATTTAAGTATTTAGTCACTCAAAGTATTGCCAGTCAGCATTCCCAGTCCCAGGTTTAAGTAGTCACCTTTTCCTCAGAAAGCTCTTCCAAATCTGAGAGCTTGTTACAACCCTCTCCCACACACGTAGCTGAGTCACAATTTTTATACAATACCAATTTAATTTCATTTCTGGTCCACCCTAACAAATTGCTTGTTAATTTCCCCCATCATCACATCCTGGTCTACAGCAAGATTGGTAACAGCAGCCAGGAACAACTTTGTTTGTAAAGGAGTATGGGGATTCTTTTCCAGGATTGCACAAAAGAATGCTCTAGCAGTCCCTGACCCTACAAAAATAAAATAAAGTCTGCAAACTCACAAGCAGACAGATGTTCCCTCAAACTAGAAGTGTTCAGATCTCAGGAAACATCATTACTAAAATTCTTGGTTTAAGTCTGTCAGCTGTGGCAAAGCTGGAATAGAAACAAGGTCTGAACACAAACTTCGTCCTTCAACTGAAAACATCTCAACAGAATATTCCCAAGATAAACACACAGACTTATTTTTTCTGTTTCTTTGCTGATTAAACCATACTGGGTAATTCTAAACCTAGTTTTGTGTTTTCCTGCAATCTATACATTCTTTTACACCTTTTTAAAATAGATCTAAATAGCTGCAATTCTTACTCAGCAAGATTCATTTGCAATATAATTCCTATAGATCTAACTCCCACACAGGGTAGTACAATGTCTAGAACACCAGCCCCCCAGTTCAAACAGCTTTCTTTTGCAATTTATGGGCAATATATTGCAATACTGAGATATATGGGCAACACAAGGCATAAAACATAAGTGTGCACTTAATGGGGAGTAAAAGACAGAAAGTCAATTTTGCTTTGGTCTCTTTTCACAACTTCCTGTCTTAGATTTATTAAATTTATTACATGCAGACAGCAAAGTGGTGTGGGGGAAACTGAATTTGCATTCTGTCTTCTACTGGTAGAAGTTACTCTACATTGCTAAGAAAATAACTGTTTTTATTAGTGCTTGGCTTTCATTCTGACAAGAGTCAAGCTTATAGAAAAAGCCTGTCTGTTATAGTTACAAAAATAGTGCTGACAGTATTACATTACTATGCAGGATGATGGATGAGGAGAGGGCACAGTGGACTGCAAATAGTATGAAAAGAGCATTTTCCTCTCCAACAACGTTCTGTAATATACAAACATGATTTCTTCTGCTACTCCTTTTGTTATACAAAAAATAGCTTAGCCTATTTTGCAGTGTTAGAGAGGAACAAGTCTCTCTGTTGCATCTTCTGTTACTTACCATGTGACTCAATTGTGTTTTGCAACATGAAGCTCACACTGAGCAAAGGAAGAATTTCAATGACCTTTGACTCCTTTATCAACCATTTGTATTCAGTCTCTGGAAAACCTTAAACTTTTATCTGAGTGTTCCAAGCTGGGCAGTTAGTGAAATGCAATTAATATAACCAACAGTTGATAAGGGAGCTGTCAAGGAGGGGTCAGTACTGCCTTGGAAGAAGGAAATGACCCAGCAGAATACAGTATCTTTTGCTGGCAGAGATCAGAAGAATAATTATATAAATAAAGCTGTCAGAGCACCCTGACATATCCATCATCCCACACACTTACACAGTCACTGGTATTACCATGTATAGTGAAAATGTCTGAGCCAGAACTGCCAAAAAGATTAACACAAATAATATTTAAAGAATAACAGTGTGAGGGACACACTACAGTATAATATATGGCCTTAACTCAAAAGCAGTAGCTATGAAATAAAGAATATAAATCCCATTGGAAGAGGACACAATAAGGAAGTTTCCAAGAGTTCATGAACTGTATCACCATCACACACTATGAGACTTGGGCAAGGCTGAAAGCACCAGGACTGCTCAAAAATTCAGCTTCCAAGAGGCAGAATAGACCCAAAAGTAGCAAATTTGGCTTTGGACACTTCAGTCAGCAAAATCCTAAGGCATAAAGCAAAGGAATCAAGCAACTGAGTTTCCTGGGAGACAGCTGACACAAAGCAGCACTACTGATGAGGGGATGATGTTCTCACCTGCAAAGTTTTCACTCTTCCAGGTATGTTTTCCTGAGAGACTATGTCACCTGCCACATTTCCTGGTGCAGACTCAAAAATGAAGACACTGTCATGGGACAAGGCTTTGTTTCCCATGCTACCCTTGGTCCTGGAAAGGAAGGAAGGATGAGTGGTCAGTGCACTGGGTACATTACCCACACCACCAGGGCAGAAGGATGATAAAGAGGCCAGGGTGGGATGCATCACACTTAAATTCAGATTTGTGCATGTTTAAGATAGTCACTGTTAGTTTCTTTTATAATCAGAAGGGAGGTGAAACACATTTTAGGATGCTGATCAAATGCAGATGTCCCTTTGCAGATGCACTCAGCATCTGCATTGAACACACAGGTCAATCTGTAGACTAGAGAGGGAGTCCAGGGTGTTTAGGTACAATGTTAGGAGTTAGGTGGATGTAAACCACCCTGAGAAAGGTCTAATGTGCAGAAAGGGACAACAGGAGTTCCCTGTCCTCCTTTGGTGGCAGTGTGCCTAGCATGAGACATTCAGGATACAACTTTTGCAGCCTGGTATGTGTCATACCTGCCAAAGATGGTGGATTGTTTTTCCCTTCTTGCAAATGTGGGCAGAAAATTTAATTTTGCTGTATTAATAAACTTGATTCAAATCCACTCATGTCCAGCAATAAAACCAGTTTTATTCATCTGTATCCTAAATATGATCAGATCCAAAGCATATTAAAAAATGTAGATGGGAAAAGTGTCCATGGCTACAGTTACAAACCTATCCATGGCCAGGTTAAAGTGCCTAGGTAAGATATTCCTGCTCTCTTTCTGTGCTCATTGGGTGTTTCAGCCCAGTGAAGCAATGATGAGTTCCCACAACAGCTGTTAACTGAATTGTAATTAACTGAGATTGATTGGGCTTGGGCTATTAAGTTTTGCAGGGCAAATTTTGCACTTGAGTGGCACAACAAGGAAGGCTCCAAATCATTTATTAGCCAAGTTCCACGAGCATAGGCAGGTACTATTTGTACACTGCTTTGTCCAAAAGACAACAAGGATATCCTCTATCAGGATTTCATCCTAGTCTTGAACTGGAAAACATCATAGAATATTCTCTTGTTGTTGGCCATGAGACTATTAACAAATACAAATTACAAAGATTCCTTGGCTCAGATGCTGTGCAGGCTATGCTTTGCCTCTGAAAGTTTGACTCTGGGGAACAGAGGATGATTAGGAACACAACTCTGACAAGAAAAACTCAGTATGTCAAAGCTCTTCTGCAAGGAAATCAAATAGAAGAGGTCTCTGCTCTTTTCCTAACCAAAGATTCTCTCTTTATTTAGAAGAAAGCCCTGAAAGACTGTGAACATTCATTAAGTAAATACGCTATGTAAAAAACCTCAAACAAATGACTCTTTTTCCTTCTGCATCTCCCTTCTTTACATCTCCAGACACACCTCTAGCTGCTGCACTAACCCTTCTGTTGTCCCAAAGGTGCAGTCAGTCGTTCTACAGTTATACACAGCCTCACAGTAAGGCAAAATAAATTTTCTCTAAATTTATATTGTGTTGAAGGCAATCAGAGCTGTTTCTCTCACAGCACAGGTCTGAGTTTGTGCTTCCTCCCATTATATGCCATGGTTAATGTCTGTGTTAGTCTACAGGACAACAGTTCTACACACAAGCAAAGCACTTGCCTTATTTCATCATTAATGAAGCCATCCCACCCTTTTGTGTTTGATTTTATAGTCCTTTTCAGCATGAGAGGTACTCCGTATGGGCAAGACATTATTTTACTGTATTAAGAAAAACAGTCATGCAGCTTTTATTTCTTGTAATGTATATTCACTATTAGTTGTCATATNAAGCTAAAGATGTACTAACTAAAGCCCAGATGTTTCAGCCATTGTATGTCCACACTGATTTCCCTACACAAATGCTCAATTCATTCTTGTGTATCAACATTCAAGCTGCCCACCAAAATGGAGGAAATGATGGGACTCTACAGGCAGCCACAAAGCTCCCAAACCCGTAATGGCTTGTGCCATCTTCCATTTCTTGTTGCTGCGGTTCCACTCCACACTTTTGTTAGTGTTTGAAGCAGAGGGGCAAATAGTGATGGCAGTTGGTGAGTGATCTCTCCCTGTCCTTATCTTGATCTGCAAAGCTTTTAATTAACTTTTCTCTCCCATGTCCAGCTGAGGATGGGAGTGACAGAGCAGCTTTGGTGGGCACCTGGTGTCCAGCAGGATCAGCCTACCACACATGGTTTTAAAAAAAAGAAGAAAAAAAGAAGAAAAGAGAAAACCAGTGCTTCTGCCCAAAGAACAAGCAAACAGCAGCATTGTTCTAGAATTGGGTTTTATATTCTGCATGCCAGAAATTGCAAAGCTCAGGGTCCTGCTGTAAACCCTTCANACTCCGTATGGGCAAGACATTATTTTACTGTATTAAGAAAAACAGTCATGCAGCTTTTATTTCTTGTAATGTATATTCACTATTAGTTGTCATATTTTATTTATTGCAAAGAATGCATGTGCATTAGGATGTATGTGCCTTTCTAACTGGGGAATTCTTTACCCACAAGAGCTGAGGTTTCCTTGTTCCTGAGACTGCCCGTACAAGGTCTCCCTCTTTCTCTCTCTGCATATGTATCATATGTGTTTGCAAGAGAATTGCTGTATTTTCTTCTGGCAGTCACCAAAAACGCATAGGATTAAATATAGAATTAACTGCAGCTTTAGTACAGATCAGTCCCTTATGTGCAAATTTACATTCCTCTGTAATTCCAGGCAGTGTATATATATATATATNTGCAAAGCTTTTAATTAACTTTTCTCTCCCATGTCCAGCTGAGGATGGGAGTGACAGAGCAGCTTTGGTGGGCACCTGGTGTCCAGCAGGATCAGCCTACCACACATGGTTTTAAAAAAAAGAAGAAAAAAAGAAGAAAAGAGAAAACCAGTGCTTCTGCCCAAAGAACAAGCAAACAGCAGCATTGTTCTAGAATTGGGTTTTATATTCTGCATGCCAGAAATTGCAAAGCTCAGGGTCCTGCTGTAAACCCTTCACAAGTTGTATTTCCAGTGGTTTTCAGGATCAGGTTTTCTAAAGGATTATGTAGTTCAGTCTCTTTAGGTACTTATAAAGTGTGTTTTTGCAGAATCTGTACATGACAGGGTTTTCAAGTAGCACAAACATATCCCTAAGCTTTTTTGGATAGTCCCTCTAATCCTATCTCTAATGGAAAAAACCAGAAGGGTTTTACTCACTTCCTGATCTCTGATCTTGCAATACAGCTCATAATCTCTGGAGGATAGCACTGAGGTAAACAGCAGTTGGACTTGAAATACTTGGTTAAGAGCAAGAGAAAGAGTTCTCACCTATAGTGCCTCCAGAGCAGACAGCTGATTTTAAGCCAGATCCCTCCTATGGGCTGATGGGGCAAGCTCAGATATTCCTAATGTTTTTGTACTGGGCTGACTCTAATTTCCCTTGCCCCAGGAGACTGGTTGTGTGGTCACTTACTCTGTTGCTCTTAGGCTAACAAACAAAACAAATAGATTGTTGTTTCATTCCCAAATCATTTCCAAGCCACACAGAGCGAGTGTGGAAAGGTGGGGCAAGGAGGAACAAGCACCCATGAGAAAGTAACATCTACAAGTTTTCCACCAAAGAAATGCAGTGTGCAGCTCCACCAAATGCCTTGTATGATGATAAGAAAGCATCTGGCAGCAGTGCTGACTTCAGTGTGTCCCACTCTAGTCACCTATTCATGACCTCTGCTAGTGGCACCTCCATCCAATGTCTCCTTCAGCAAAACTGTAAACCATTGGACATGGCCAGTGTCTTGTCACAGTGCTTTGTTAGTCCGCAGCTCCACAACCCAAGGCCTAGGGCAATCCAGAGAGGCCTGGCTGAGTGGCTAACAGGGGAGGGTGAGGAGGGTGTGGAGCTGGAGAACAGCCAAATTACAGGCTACCTGATACCATTCCATGACACTTCTGGAAAGAGACGTGGCCATGCGCAGAGGGTTGTCCAGGCCAGAGTCAGTTAGAGATTTGCAACAGAGGTGTTGTGTAGTTTGATGGTCTAAAGATTATCAGTGAAGCAGTGTTTGCAGTGCAAGCTGATAGCTTGTATTACACTGACTGAAAATAGGACATAGTTTTGGACTAACACCATTCAGAGAGCTGAGAAATGCTCTTACGGACTTGCAAACCTCACTTACATGCACAGCCCTCCAGGGGTGGCTGACACAAAACCAGGGGCCTTCAGTTGTTATCCATGGCTAAAGGGCTAGGTAAGAAAGTTAAAGAAGCAATCACACATTGATAATGTACCAGAAACACTTTTCTCTTTACTGCAGCCATGACAGAGGGCATCGCTGATGCTGAAAAACAACCACACAGCTTCACAAGTTTTCTCTGTACTAGCAGTACTCAGTCATCATCCTCTTGTGAAGTTGTTCCTGATCAGACCTTCCTAGACAGATTTCAAACACTAAAACCAATCAAAGCAATCTGGGCTGTCTGCAGTTTTAGACTAAGCTGGATCACCCCTGCCCCTGGCTGCCCTCCCCCTCCTTTCCAGGCTGACTCTTCAAGCACTAGAAGGAGGAAATTCCTGGAATTCCTTCATCAGCATTAGGGCTTGTTTTGCACAAATTTGGACAGAGGTTGCTCCTAAAGGGCCAACTCACGCTTTCATCCTACTGCTGTGAGAGGTCCACTTTTATTTCTTTTCCTGCCCTGCCAGCTTACCCAGCCTCCTTCGGTGAATGAAGGGCAGTTGTGTCGAGCACAGCGATGCTGACATCGCTGCTGGACTGGCAAGGTTTCAAATTACTCTCTTCCCTGGGAGGTGGAGGCTCTTTCCTTTTCTTCCTAGCAAAGAAGTTCTTGAAAGTCTGAAATTTGGATTTTTTCTTTCCTGCAACAAGAAAAAAATGAAAATTTATGCAAGTTGGTGGTATTGCTTAGCTTGGGTAATGTTATCTCTTAAATTCGGAAGGCAGCCTCAAAGCTAGAGAAGCCCATTCAGTTTTAGTCAGCTCCTTTGTAAATAATTCAGTGCTGGAGTCCAGTGAAAGGTGAAGCTTCAATTCTTACATTTGGTTCCTATAAAGCAACACTGGCACTAAGCTGATAAGAGTGTGCCTACCTAGGTTCCAGTCTATGCAAAAATATACCTTATATACAGAATGTATCTATCTACAGCTGAACAGTGATCATACTTGGTATATTTTCAATAAAAATTGCTGTCAATGTCTGTAGCTATTAATGTTTTTACTTAGTTTGGTTTAGTTCTGCTTACTCTTTACTCAGTACTCTAAGGAGACAACACCTGAAGGACATTCAACGTTGGCAAAAAGACTGAAATTGGAAAAACAATTTATAAACTCTAAAACCAAAATATCTGTTTCCACACTAAACAACTGTCTCAAAATAAAATCAATCCCTCCAGGGACAAAGGAGCAAACTTTAATTAAGACATTGTCTTGCAGGACACAAGAGCCCCAAACATAGCAGCCCTAAGAACACAATTGGAAAACTGTTAATTTGGTTTCAGATTTTCCACAGTCCAAATGAAAATACAAAAAAAAAAAAAAAAAAAAACACCATGAAGCATCACTGATCTTTTATTTTAAACAATCTAAGATACTTTAACATTCTTATGTACATTTTCTTTCAGCACACAAGTACTGCATTTTTTCCCTGACCCCTACACTGAGGGGTCACTTTGAGTGGTTTGGGCCAAACTATTGTACTAAGAGCCCTGTGATTGACTTAAATACATACGCAGAGCAATAACATCATTGCATATCTGAGCCAACTTCATTGTTCAATTAATACTTTACAGCAGTTGGCATAATACATGCCCACAGCTGGAGGATTCCTTCATAAGCAAGGCATTATTTCAACACAATTTTTGTCTTCTCCCAGCAATGATTTAGTCGGCGATGCTCTGTCTCAACGTGTGCCCTGTACGTGTAGGGATCTCTGCCAGTGGGCCTTATCTGGGCTGAAATTGTGCCACCACACAGCTGCATCAGACAGTGGCCACTTTGAGAAATAAACAATGATACTGAGATCTACTTCCCCTGTCTCCTCCCTGCTCTCCAGGCCGGTGCCAGCACCACACGTCAGGACACACAAGGACACTGCCACAGTGTCCAGCATATCCTGGTGACATGGCTACCCCTGTGCAGAGCCACCAGAGGCCTGCACGCTGCTTTTCAAGTGACCTGGGCTGTTTCTGAGACCAAAATATCTTCTGAACCATGTAGAGTGAACTATCACTGGAGCCCCACTCGTATCAATAACAATGGGATGTGGCTGCTCCTAGGGAGGGTTTATCAGTGGAAGGCCTTTTTATCTTCCACTGCTCCTTATCAGGCAATAAGTGAATGAGCACAGGGCTCAGTGAGTTTCATGCTGCACCCATAGCAAGAACTGGCAAGAGACAACAGGTCACACAGCAAGCACACAGAGCCTCTCAAGTAAAACAAGCATGTTGAGTGTGCTTCAGAATCTTTAGAAACACTTCCTGACCATTCCTGTCTTTCATATCAGCAATTAGTCAATGTGTATGGTATTCTTCCAGGAAACTTGTCAAAGCTGATCTGGTTTACCTTAGATAGGCAAAACGAAAGTTTAACAAGTTTAATGAAAGCAGTTCCCCAAAATTATCAATTCTGCAATGTCTGCTAACACAGTCAACAACTCAAAGAATGAAATGGCAAACTTTGAGACAGGCAAAGAGCTCTGCAACTCAAAAACTATCTAAATGAGAAACAAGGACGTACACTGGTCATGTGCACTGGTGAACTGTCAGTTGTACAGATAAAGCAAGCTGGATTCTAGTGCAAGCATTACTGACGAGCTTAATTAGATGCTGGTATTTCCAGAGAACCAGGAGAGTGTGAAAAAAAACCCCAAAAAACAAAACCACACCAAAAAACCCACAACACAATAACAAAAAAGAAGTGATCCTAAGGATGTTTAAGAGAAACAGACATAAGTCTTGCCACAAAAGCAAACACTGCCAAGGTACTACTCCAAATACTTGTCTAGATCAGAAGTGGTGCTAACTTTAGAAGGGAGGCTACAGAAAGGATGTCCAAACACTGCCAAGGAGGAAACCTCAGCTGGCATGGAACACTTGTATCATTGTGCAACAGAGTATCTGATGCAGGCACATCAGTACCTTCTCCAGACTCTAATTTATTACAACTAAAAGAATGCCACCTTTAAGCTAAAGGTGCCTACATCTCAGTGCTCCAGCCCAACATAACACTAAATTGGTAGAATGCTCAATGAGACTTGAACTAATAAAATACAAGAGGGCCTTAATACCTAAAATGGAAAAAAATTCATTGCATAACAAAAATCCAAGCTCAAACAACTATGCCTATTTTCCCTTTATCTACTGGTGATTTTTGAAATCTTATAGTTGCCAATCTTCAGTTTTATGACATTGAAAATCAAATACTAAATTTCTAGGTTACTGCCCTAAAAAGGAAAAGCCTTCCCAAAAATTAGTTGCTTATGCTAACTATGTTTTAGCCAACTATAACAGAAAAGGAGCAGGAATTAGCATTTTCCTTTCTCTGTAAAGTTTGTGTACTTTTTACTGCGTGTGTACTGCCTATTTCATTGTGTCTCCTGTCCACAGAGAGAATTAACTCATGACTTTCCGCTCTTTGAATGGTTCTTTCCTATAAAAAGATAGAAAGAAAAGGATGCTTCTTCCAGTGCAAAAATTGAAATGCAAAAAGTATAGGGAACATCTGATTTTGGAGGTCAATGATCATATTTAAATTAAACCATTCATTTGGGGATCTTCTATAGTCTCTGACTTCCTAAGGTGCAGTCAGGACAAATTTTCTATCTTTTTTCACCTCAAATCCAAGGACTAGTCAACATCAAAAACACCTCAAAAAAATCCCAACCCATAGATGAGATTCTCAGAAAATGTCATGATTCTAGCTTCATAAAAAATACCAAATATTGGCAGACAGGCAATAAAATCATGGAATTCAGTACCACTAACATTGGGTCCTGACAGTTTTTGGACAGCGACCTGATTCCTGCCCCCAAGGAGCAGCATGCACTGGAAGCCTTGTACTACAGACAATAAGGCAAACTTCAAGAAATCAGTCTAATTGACTGGACTGTGAAGGGTGGGGATTTTAGCCTCCTAGAGCCTTTACATCATGAGCCAGTTATGAAGAGGGAGAGGTGAGACAATCCTCCATTACACTGGGAGTAAACAGAAGATTCTAAAATGGCTTTATCTGGGTCCAGCCAAGTGTCTCCTGAACAACTCGGCAACAGCGCAGCGGCCTTTAACTATTTAAAATTTCGTTCATTGAGGGTCAGAAATATTCCTGGTGGATTTAGAGCCAACACTTTAGATCATAAGCCATCTCCTGCTTTTCCTATCACCCGGGTCAGAATTTGATCTCTTTTCTGAATCTTCTAGTGAACCCAAGTACAAAATTTTCATGCATGGGCTTCACACAAGCGTACCAGTTTGCCAGGATAGCACCAGACTGTGTGACAAACTGGATTATAAATCTAAGAAACCAGACATTGCTGAGCATCTATCACTACACTTTCTTCACCTCTATCCATCTGCCAAGCAGAGTTCAACTAACAGTCTCTGCCATTTGCTTATCTCTTCTAACAGTATTTTGATAGTGGCAAATATATTTCTAAAGGATAAAGCAAGATGACCTTTGAAACATAAACATTTAAGATGATTTCAAAACATTAGCCAAAGAAAAGAGAAAAATCAAACAGTGTGACAGCCACTTCTCCAGACATGCTTCAGACACGATGCTATTGCTCATGTTCAAACTGACAAAGGGGATATCCTTTAATGTAGACAAGTCTCTGGTATAAGTAAGCTATTTTCCTTTCTTGCCTATTATCCCATCTCCTCACATTGTTTGCATCAGACCATGCCACCAGATTAAAGAATGGCTGCCAGTGGCCAGAAGCAGAGAAAGCAAGAGGCTGCTGAGGGTACTGATACAGCTCTCACAGACAGTCTTGTTAACAGGCTCAGCTCCCAACTGTGCAGGATCTATCAACACAGGCACAAAAATCAGCCCTTCAAGCTCTAACATCCTGCTTTTAAAATCCAAGTCAGAATGAAAAGGAATATTCTCCAACAGGCTATGTTGCTCCAGTATCGCACATTAAAACATTTTTCCATAATACTAACAGCTGACAAAAACACACGGAATTTTCTTTACACTACAAAAGAAGCCCCAAAAAACCAACACTGCAAAACAAGTCACTACAGACTCCATTAACTGAAGAAAATAAATCTTCCAAATCAGCTTTACATTCAGAGAACAACTGCTTACCTCTGCACTCTTCGACTGTGTCTCCAGTTTCAGGTGACTGTGTGACCTCTGTGGGTCCCGTAGCCATTATATAGTCACTGAAACAGAGAGGAAAGCATCAGTTAAATTTTAGTCCATCTCCCCAGCAGAATATGGTCCCACCCAACATGAAGAAAGAACACAGCTGAATCCTTTCTGAAACTGCATGCCCGTACTGTTATCACAAACATGGTTTGCACACTTCTTTGCACGTTGGCCACACAGCTTCTTTTTTTTTTAGTAACATTTATTTCTCCAGCCACAACTAACAATCCAGTCTAGTCACTGCCAGTACCTCTCTCTTTTTAGGAGACCAGAAACAAAGCTTGCTTTCAGGAAAGATGTCATTACACTTGCTCAGCAAACACTGTAATGCTTCCCAGTCTTAGAATAATGAACCTTTGCTAGAGAGTGACAGCTCCATGCTACTGTAAAAAACATAACTAAGTGCTCAGCTGCCCAGAGTTCATGCATTACAGTGTCCTCACAGCAGGCACCAGTCAAGTCTGTCAGCATTATTAAAACCAGTTAAGCATCAGCACTGAAACATCATTCCGGGCTATGCTACACTTGTGGAAACCAATAGATCAAATTTATTTTGGATCCAGTGCAATCAGCTTTTAACCACAAGCTCTGAAACCTTATTGCCAGCAGGGCTATTGATCAACCAAATTAGCTGATGGCATCATCTTCCTCACCAATGAAAACAGAAGTTCAGCCTAATTTTAAGATCATTCAGTGTTAACTGGCTCCACTTCGTATTTTCCAAGATTCCTAAATGGATGTCTGTCACAGACAAAGGAATGAAGCAGAAGACCCCAAGACTTACAGTACAAATGTCAAGCAACAATGGAAATGTGACAGTTTAGCAGGGCAGCTCATAAATACTGTTCTTTGTTATGGAAGATATTTCAGTGATACTTTTATATAATTAGAGGTTCCCATACGCTGTCAGGACTCAGAGTAAGAAGTCTTTACAATCAAATTCTGCTCCCTTTCCTGCATAGATCACACCTAACAATTTTCCACCTCTAAGTGGTGTAACAATACAGCCAAGTCAAGTATCTCAACAGCAAAAAAGACTGTGATTCTATACTAATTTGGCCAATCACTAACTCTTCCATTTCTTCTGTATCACCCACATACTCTAAAATCTGTCATGCCCAAAAGCACTAGGACCTTTCTATGAGCCCACATCCTCAGATAACCTTAAAAGATAAGGTGCACAAACTCAGAGGCAGAGGTGTCTGTCAGAAAAAAAGAAAGGAGCAGCTCATGGAGGTAAAACAGGCAGGGCTCCTGTGAAAAAAGAGGCCATGGAGTATGCATTCCCTGCACTGGCCACATAGACACGTAAACTGCCAAGCTGCTGAACTGTGGGGAGGAATGGGGGAGGTATAAAAGAGAAGTAAAGTGCAGTCAAACAGATTCTCTGTGAGCACTGGGCACAGGAGAGCATTAACACAATGTAGTTCCAAATAGTCTCACTTCAACTTGTTAAAAATCAATTAGAAAGTCATTGCAACAACCATTACACCTTTCTTAACTGAGACGCACTGAGGTTGTTCTTGAAACAATTGTCAGACAATATTGCCAAGCAATAAAAAATAAGATTTCTAAGTTTCCTTCTGGATGATCATAACCATTCAACTTCCATCCTTTTTTCCCCATGTCTCATCAATAATCTATGAAAAAGTTCACATTTTCTGCATACTTTCTTTAAAGCAGTCGTCAGTAGACTTTCTTACAGATTCTTTCTTTATATTAAAAAGAAATTTGGTTCCAATTTTTCCTCTCAACTTTATGCACCATCCATACTGCATTAGATTTTTCTGAGGGAAAGGGAAATGCATTTGAAATAAAATATTGAGAAAGCATTCAACAAATTTACAAGGACAAACTGACAACTCTCCATACTTGAGTTTATTTTCACAGAATGTGAGCGGACCTGGCATTTGGCTCGTTTAGTCCTCTAACTTCTGCTCTACCCACCTTCAATTAAACCAAAGGAAGAGAAAATTGATGCCTTCAGATCCAGCTTTGTTTGTACCAGTTCAACATTTATTTAAATCCCTCAATTATCTCAGCTGCTCACTCAGAATCCTTTGACTGCAGTGTTTATTTTAACTACAAGCATATTATTTCCAACTGATATATCTTTTATACAAGTAGAACTACAACTACAAAGCAGTTCACCTCTGAGGCAGTTTCTTCACAGTCAAATCAGCTCCAGCATTAACTCAATTTTATAGCTGAGTCCTCTGGGGCACACGGACCTCAAGTGTAAATTAAGAGGGTGCCCCATTTAGGACCTAATGGTTTGGAGCCTTTGTATACCTCATCACAGTATCATCTTTTTCCCATGAACTGAGCATCACAGATTTTCCCAAGATTTGACTTAGCAAGTAGTTGAATTACAGGGAAAAAAACCCATAAAATATATGATGTGTATATTCCAGCAGCAAAGTGGAGGTTCCATCACTAAAAACCTGATGACACACCTGGAGGAAAGTTAGCAATTAGATGGCATTTAGACATCAAATTCTGATGGCAGTGAGTTGTACTTTACAGAGAACAGTTAGCATATGTTCTGAGCAACATACCCTAGCCTGGGGGTCAGTGTAATGGAGAAAAAGAGGACAAAACCTCATCAATACAAATACATGTGAGTGCACAGGCATTAACCAGCCAAACCTCCAGACCTTCATCACTTCCAGGCCTTAATAACAGCAGACAGCCACAGTGTCAGGATGTATCAATACCACGTACATCCAGTTCAATCAGCTGTACTAACACCCTGTGAGCTCTCCCAGAGCATTACACCATTAGAGACAAAGTTTTAAACAAATACTGTCTGTGTATTGATTTTCAGTGATAAAAATATCAGGTTAAATAAATGGCCTTTTAGAGCAGTATTTTTGATACTCTGGAGATGCTACAGGACAGCTGGGAGAAGATGCTTGCAGAGAGATGTAGGAGACTTCTCAGTGTGGGAGCAGGGACAGACATGGCCAGCCAAGACAGGACAGCTGCCAAGTCACAGCTACTGTTTGCTTCCCACTAGAAGTGTGACAGTGGGCACAGTTCCCCAGTCTGCAGCTTTCTAATGTGTTCTTAATCCTCTCTCAAACAGTATTTGCAGTTCCTGCATATGCACAGACCTCCTGCTGCAGAAGCACAGGGCAAATAAGATGTTGAATCTCTGCCAGACCCCTCAAAAGCCAGACTCAGCCACAGCCAGTATGTCCACTGCATCAATTCCTATGTAGGGCCATGGAAAAGACTGAAAGTTTACCAAAAGCACAGTGTTTACCTCTCCCTGCACAGGGTGATGGCTGGATTACCACAACTATGAATGAATTAATTACTTGCAAAGAGTGGTTTCCTATGCAGATGCAATCCCAAAAATAAAACTGACATTAGACCCTATTTGCATTGTTAGAGTGTACTTTAAAGCAATAAAACTCCTACAGAGTTGCAGGGTTTACTTTACCTTCAAAACAGACAATAGAACTTAGTTAGCGGTCACTTCTACCCTCACTTGGTTTGATGGTTTTAGATCTCTCTGCTATCCCATACAAAATTTCCATTGATAACCCTACTGCGTTGCATTCACGTGGAGCTCTTCAACACATTACAGGAACTAATGAGTCTCAAAAGTAAAAAGAAATCTGCAGGAACAGGAGAAATGTCCTTGTCTCCCCTTTACAAACTGAGGCAACTGGACAAATATTTGGAGTACTCTAAGGGAGGGCAGGGACAGGGCAAAAGAAATAAAGTTCCAGGATAGTGTTCCGACCATTCACTTTGCCCAGCTGAACACATGACTTAATGTGTACATGGGGGGTAGAGGGGTGGGAGAATGCTAAATGAATAAAATGCAATTCCCTTTCACTGCTTGGTTTGTGTATTTAAGGACTCCTGAGACGTTAATATTGTACAGTACTCAAGTTTCTTCCGTTTAGCAAAGGTCCAAGAAAAGCACTTTCTGCTCAGCCTCAGAAAAGCGACACAGCCTCCTTGCTGTCTCTCCGGTGGAGCAGAAGACTTGGAAACTGCACAGCAAGCAAGGTCCTACCCCATCTTCAGTGTTTCTTCAGCTTCAGTTCCATGGCTCTGCACAAGCATTCCAGAAGGCGTTATGACAGAGAGATCAAAGGAGATGCTGAACCCTGAACAGCCTCTTTCTTATCAAAGAAATGACTGAGGAAATAAAGCCTCAAGAATGCGAGGCACTGCATTCAGTTAGCATCTTCATAGCCTATAGAAGACAGACAATGGCAAACAGCCAAGAGAAAAAGGTGAAATTTTTGCCTGGGGCTTTTAAAGACCAATTTCCTCCACGCTACAAAAATTATTTGAAATCAAGCTTATGCTCCAGATTTCAGGACACGCATTTTTCACAGCAAGATGCATCAGCACAGGAAAGTGAATCCTGTGGACCTGATCTGGTCCTCTAGGTCCCCACCCTGCAGCCAGCCTCCCCCAGAACACACTTCAAGCTACTGCAGGACCTCAGAGAAAGCCCCTCTATTTCTCCTGAAAACCAAGGTTCAAAATAACACAGAGTGCAGGGTGGTTTAATATTCAGATTACATTCTTCAGCAAAAGGGGACCGAGAGGTTAAATTTTCTTCGCTCTTATTAAAGCACATTAGAGGACTTGGTTCTGACAAAATGTGGTTGATGGCTTTCCTCTCTGGGAATCCAACAAGCTATCAATGAACTCATTAATCCAATGGCAGCTAAGTAAAGTAAAGTTTACCCTCCGCAACTCCACAGAACAGGACTTCAGAGTCAATCATATAGCAACAGCAAAGCCAGCAAGATTTCTATTCAATTTTCACATTCCCTGAGCATATCAGAAACTCAGCAACCAAAGCTCTCTTTGCTCTCCATGAGATAAGTGACCTGCACTTCAAGGCCCACAGTCACAGAATATGCTCAACAGTGTGGGATTCCACAAAAAAAGCTTTGTTGAAACAGGGTACAATCCAACATGACAGCGGGAACCAAGATCTGACCTTGTCCAGCTGATCCCATTGTGCTCTTCTACAGTGTAGTGTTTCTAGGATGAAATTCCCAGGGTTTTTTGCCAGCCCGTAGCTGGTATCTCCCATGGGGTCCTTCCCATGACTGTTTTATGTAGCTATAAAAGAATAGTACAAGCAGCAGTTTACACCAGGATTCTTGCTGCTTTCTTCCCTCGTGATGGTAAGGGGAAGAGTTTATAAAGTTAATAAATATTGATCTTGTAATTTTCACTGAAGGAGGGATAGTTCAAGAAGGTTTAAGGTCCTTTTTCAAGGATCACAAATAATAAATACAGCAGTAGTACCCACCAGGACATCTGGATAAGCATCTAGATAACACTTAATATCAATAAAGTATTCTCTCAGTTCCAAGCAGGGGGTCATAATTCCCCATAGCAACAGACAACATTCAGCTCCTAACCTTGACAAGATATCCAGAGCAAACAACCATTCACATGGAGAGATCTGTTCACATCCCTCACACTTTGCATTCAGACAACGCCCCCAACCCCCCTCTGTCCCCACACCTGGGCTCCTCCATGAAGGCTCGCCAGAAGACAGGTCCCAGTGTGCTGAACTCTTGTTAGCTACAATCTGCTTTGAGAAGCCTCTGCCTGACAGCGATCGTGAAGGATTTCTGCTGTTCAGCAGTGCCTGAAGCATTATGTCCTGCCCTCCTAGTGAGTGTGTGTGTGTAACACTAATGGAAAGCAGCTGGTGGGCTAAAGCTGACTTTAAAAAAAAAAAGTAAGAGGAGGAAATGCCTTTCATACAGACACACAGACTCAGACTGTAATTGTGTGAGAAGCCAAGAGGATAAGAAGGGGGAAGGGTAAATGGGAAAAATTCATAAGCACCCTGTTACCAGCCCAGAAACTGAGACTCAATGCCTCTGTCCCCTGCACTGCTGCTCCATCTCCACAGACTTCCCCCGTCCCTCCCTGCACTCCTGCCATTTGTTGATTTAGCACTACAGAACTGTGTCCCTGCATGTGGGGACTGGACTGTAGCACACAGACCTGTTTACCTTAACCCTGAGGCAGGTACCAGCAGCAGGGCAGCTGTCGGTTTGTACTCAGCTCGGGAGGCCAAACTGAAGTCCCAGCTCTCAGAGCTTTGCAACTCTTGGCACCCACGCCAGACAGATTAACTTGGTTTGGTGCCATTTCAAGCTGTCCTCATGCACCTCATTACTCTGCTGTGCTTATTAGCATGATCTTGAGTAGCTGCTGCCTCTGCAAGAGCTCTGCTGCAAGTTTCTATCTGCTCAGACAACAGAGCAAATACCTACCTGTTTGCCAAAAGCCAAGGAAAATGGTTCTTGATGGCCCATCCCTAATAATAATTTATCACAGAGATTTTACAGTGCATTTTCAGGTCAGTACCAATCAGGAAAAATGTGACAGAACTTTGCCCAAATCAAAACTGGTTCCAATATAGTCATGATCTAAGCCACAGCAAGATTTTGGCCCCATACTGTCTACATTTTAAAGGAATGGACATTAAATGACCCAGTTAAATTCCACCATTTGGCATTAGCATAGGAGTAAGCTTTTCCCATGTAGTAATTCTTTTTCTTCCTTCTAACACACTGGGGAAATTTCAGAAAACAGCTGGAATGAGGATCTTCTCCCACTCTTCCTAAAAGAAGAAAAAGAAGTAGCAAAGTCTTCCAGCAACCACACTAAAGGAACCAGTTGCCTGCAGTAGGAGACACTCTCAGATCCACTTGACGTGGATACACTTGAAGTAGTTGCAGAGGAGGGGGAAGGTGCATTTAAAAATCAACAGGGATGTAACCAAAGGCTGCCTTTGCCAGTTAGGGAGCTGCACCAAGTATGCATTACTGTCTTTGGAAATGGTTTCAAAGCAAAGCAACAGGAAATGTCAAGCCACTATCACTGAACAGCAGACATGCCTCATCCCAGCAGAGTCAAGATGCCAGTGGAGTCAAGATGTCAGAGAGTCAAGTATGGGAATAAAAGTCAAGCTTACTGTCTCTGCCTCTCCAAGTGGCAAATTCTACAGGTAAGTGTAATCTTCCATCCCAGATCTGGTGGTGGGCATATTTAGCCACTGTTTTCTAGCTTGTGTATGTGCTTTTTACCCCCTCTCCAAATTCCTAATTAACTTTGTTTCACCTGGAGCCTTCAAGCATAAAGTTAGATGACTGGGATCTGACCTGTAGTGTGCAGAGCCCTGCAAGTCCAGGAGCTGCTTTGTAGGAATCAGCAAAAGGTGGCAAAGGAAAGAGGTTTGCCATCAGCTGGCTTCAGCATGCTCTACAGGGGCTTGAAAGACTGCAGGCCTGAGAAAACTTCATGGAAATTGCCAGTATCTGCAAACTCTGAAGGTGACAAGTATTAGTCAGACAGCAAAATCTGTGAGACAGAGCTTGTCTTTTAAACATAGTCCAGCAGATGGAGACTATTGGGCTGGGACTTAGGTAAATTCACTGTTTTTCCTGGCTCTGTCATTGAATAGCAGGGCAAATTACTGGACTTCTAACAAAAGCCAAGTTATTTATCACTCAGCCGTGAGTTTCTTTACCTGTGGAATCACAATGGTCATGCTGAACTCCTCGAAAGCTTAATGAACCTTATGGAGGAGTTAAGTTATCATCTCTGGTACAGGAGACCAGCATGCTGGAACCATATGGACTGACACAAGTGCTACCACCACACAAAAAGTAAATAACAAAAAACCGCATCAAATTTCACAACAGTAATCTGCGTATCTGCCATGCCCCTATATTTGAGTCACAGTGATTTCCAAGATGTTATTCTCAGAAAAGGAAAGAATCTTTACATCCTGGGCCTGCAAGAGAAGTCTGGAGGCATTTTTACCAAATTAAGCTGTCTGACTATAGCAGGAGAAATGAGGCTGAAACAATAGAGAACTGAACACCAGATCTGGAACATGGAACTTTAGGCTATGTCTAAAGCTTTCTCTTTTTTAAGGTTTTTTCAAAACACTCACTTATCCCCCAATTTTTGGTTGAAGAGCAGCTTAAAGATGGGGAGAAAAAAGTTTCAAATAGATGAAACTTCTCGGGACAAGAGATAATAAAGACATTTAATGGCCAAGAACTCAGAGTGCACTCAAAAAAAAGAGGAGGCAAATAGAAAATTCCGGGACGAACTGTGTTACAAATTTTCACTCAGAAGACCAAAATGTCATAAAACCAGTCAGCCATCTTTTGCCTGTAAAGGAGCAAATAAAACGCAGGCTTTGTGGTCTCAGAAGCTGCCTTTGGCAGGAAGCTAAGGAAATCTCTCTTCATGTGAAGTCCCAAAACCTATTTGTGTCATTATCTACTGCCTGTACACACAAGAAATAAAAACAAGGCCAGCTCCTTCCTGTGTTGAAACATACTGTGTCTGGCTGGCTAGCCCTGAGCTCCCACTGCCCGTGGGCATTTCTGCAATTCAGAGCCCATTCTAACTCCTGAAGGCCAGAGGCAGCCTCCATGCTTGCCGAGGAGCTCTTCTGCAGCTGTGTGTGAAGTTTGACGGTCTCCCTCCCTTCTCCTGTTCTAAAGGAAACCTCCTGCTGTCCCTGCCCTGCTCTCCCAGCTGCCCTCTCTAGAGCCTCGAGTTAGGCAGCTCCTGAAGTACAATTGGTCTTGAAGCACATGGAGAACTGTTGGAGCCAAGGGAGATCATCCATGTGCTCAAAGCAGTTCCTGAGCCATTTCTGTCCCGAGGGCAGCTACTGACCTTTCGCTCTAGCATGAGCAACTACTAAAAAGGGATCCTACTTCTCTGGTATTCCAGACATAAATACCTCTCTAAAACAGGATCATCTAAAATAAGATTATCTGAGCTAATGCTGTTTTGCACCAATGGAGTATCAAGCTGAATTCAACTGTGTTTTAAGGCAGTGGTACAGTAGCATCAGGAAGCAGAGACAGTGTATGACAGCAGAAAAAACCAGGAGTGTGACACCAAGGACAACAAAGACTGCAAGATGGGGTAGTGACAAGCAGGGACGTGGGGGAGGGAATCAGATGGGGACAGACATCCTGTAAAGTCTTCACAGGCCAAGGCTGCAAGAAAGGAAGCAATAAGACAATTTGCATTTTTTAAATTTAAGCTTTTGAAACATTATTTTCACTAAACTGAAATGATGGAAAGCAGTTTGACTGCTAGAGTGAACCAGCAAACAATTCCTCTGCACCTCTGTCAGGTCTCTATTTTCCCATGTACATAGATAGTTTGATGGTTACCACAATGTCTCCATCCTAATTCTGAGCTAGAACACTCAAATACATCTAATTAGCATCAGAACTACTGTGTGGATCACAACTGTGTAGTTAGATACGTGATACCTGGAAACTTCAGCAGAAGAGCACACATGTCTGAGAATGAATAAGGATAAATGAATTCATTATGAATACAAGTCAAACATTTAATTCACTAATTAACACCAGATCCTTGAATCTCAGAGGCCAAAAGAAACAACTACCAGAAAATTTTGAAGCTGGACTGCCACCTTGGCTCTGGATGGATGGTTAGAAATCAAGATCGGGCAGCTTTGTCTGCACGGCCAAGTTTCCCTGCTTTGACTGAGAGTGCTAAAATTCCCTCTAAGAGCACCCTGGTCTGGGCTGAGGTAGAGTTAATTTTCATCATAGCAGCTGGTATAGAGCTGTGGTTTGGATTTGTGCTGGAAACAGTGCTGATCACTCAGAGATGCTTCCTTTATCACTAAGCAGGTCTTACCCAGAGCCTTTCCTCTTCCTCATCCCACCCCACCAGTCAGGAGGCTGGGGGTGAATGAGGAGCTGGGAGGGGACATAGCCAGGACAGCTGATCCCAGCCGACTCAAGGAATATCCCAGACCATATGGCCTCATGCTCAGCATATAAATCTGAGGAGAAGGAGGAAGGGGGAACATTTGAAGGGATGGTGTTTGTCTTCCTGTCACCATTACATGTGATGGAGCCCTGCTGTTCTGGGGATGCTAAACACCTGCCTGCCCTTGGGAAGTGGGGAATCAGTTCCTTGTTTTGCTTTGCTTGTGTGCATTGTTTGCTTTGCTTGTGTGACCTTTGCTTTACCTATTATATTGTCTTGATCTCAACCCACGAATTTTCTCACTTTTACCCTCGGATTCTTTCTCCAGTCCTGCCAGGGAAGAGTGAGTGAGTGGCTTTTGTAGGGTTTAATTTGTAGGGGTTAAAGCACAACAGTCACAAAGATACCAACATGCTAACACCATGGAAATGGGATACAACAGACCACAGAGTGTCTTGGCACCTGTACACTTACCCAAATGCAGCAGCACAACACAGGTGAAACAATACAGTTAAAGAAATGAATCTGTGTGGCCCAGGTCACGCCTTTTTCACATACAACGTCTTGGAAACCTTGGGCTGTTGGCACAACCCTGACTAATAGCACAGTGATGAACAGTGAGCTCAGCATCTGCAAGCAAAATCAGACAGGATATCGACTGACTGAGGGTTGTTTATACAGAGACTCCCGCAATGCAGTGGGAGGCCACCTGCTATCCTGAAACAAATAATTATGAATAAAATAACAACAAGATAAACAAAATAAAATAAGAGAGTTTGCAGCTAGTATTTGCTGTATTCAAAATAATATTTAAAACTACTTAATCCATAATAGTTTTACCAACCTTGAGACTATAACAGATGTAATGCAGAGCTGTAAGCTTGAATCACATTAGTGTAGAATACCTTGTGCTCAATTGTGTTCTTACAGCAGGAGAAATCTAGGGGGTAGGAAAGAATCAACCTTGGAATTACCTTGGGGTTTTTTTCCTGTTTCCCCATGGACAGACTTATCTCAGATTTTCTCCAATTTGGCTGTTAATCAGCTCTAGCTGCCCTACACCAGCTCAGGTAGGTTATCTACTGGAAGTACAAACTTGAACTCACTGCATTTTTGTCCCATATATTATCAGATTTCAGTTTCTACATCCAATTCTAGGCCTTCACATCACAGCAGATGTGAAAGCCTAAAACTTTATGTAGACCTCTGGCCAAGGAGGAAAGGACAAATTAATCTCTCCAGTTGGCTCTAGGAGTACAAAGCTAGACACTTGGAGCAGCACAAGTTTCTGTCAAAGAAGAGAACACAAGGGAAAATTATGGCAAGATGTTCTCATGGCTCAGTCTGGCAAAATAATGTAGACAAAAAACCTGATGGTCAAATGATGCAGAAGAGTGAGAATCACATTCAGCAGATTGTCCCAGCCCAAGCTTCTGCTCCACTGTAAGTGATGTAGGACAAGCAGCATTACAGGTCAATTTGACAGCACATCTGTCAAATACTCAGAACCTTGGTGATAGCAGAAGGGCTCTACTGAAAAGAGTTCTATTGAAACCAAATAAACAGGCCTGCTTGGAATTCCTCTGCCTACAGCCAGCAAATACACTGTACCACTGTGGCTGCTAAAACAAACACCATCCAGAGAGAAGCATGAACAGAATGAGGAGATGGGAGTGACTCACTGGTGTATTAAGCCAGAACTGAACTTCTTGCACAAAGATGAGTCAAACAAAATGAATCAGAAAGAGAAATAGTTGATTTTTTTGTTAATTAGCACCATTGTACCAACTGTGCCCAGTTGCCTGCAGTGCCATGGCTCTGACACCTCCTGATTGCTTTTGTTCACCCTGTCTGCTATTCTTGAATAAGAAAACAGGACTTAAGCCTCCATACATTTAATACCAGACAGAGCATTGAATGACTCCTGTGGGCTGAAGACAAAATGCTCACAAATGTCCAAACACTGTATAATTGCCAAATACAGGAACATGCTCATAAGTTGTGTAGTGAAAGATTCCTCCAAGAGACTCACAATGCCTGAGGAGTCTTTTCACCTCAGCTCACGCTCTCTGACTTGGCCCTAGCAGAGAGATCTTTCCACTTTCCATAAAAGCTGTTTCTTGAAACTCAATATTGTCACCCCTGTGTGGATCCAAGGATTATCTCTGCACAAGTGAGCTTACTTTGCTCGGCAGAAACCACCTGTCCTACTCAGATATTTTCATCTCAAAAAACCTCCAACACTGAGAAGCTGTTAATGATTGAGTCTTGTTCTTGTTGGGAAATAATATGCTAAAGTGATATACAATAAAAAGACATGTAAACAGACATATTTCAGAATACCAAAGTGTTTATGGGTAGAATTTCACCTCTCCTGAATTCATCAGCCACACAGACAGATCCCCAGATCACCACAAAACCAATGACTCTGCCACAGCTCCCAGGAAACCTGCACTGATTCCAAAGCTGCACAGCCTTCTGACAGCTGCCAGCGGCACTGAGCCCACGGACCACGGCTGAGCCGAGATGATGCTGGGGGATGCCACAGGCAGGGATGGCCAGGGAACTCAGTGTCTCACTTTAAACAGCCCTGGAGTCTTGGAGAGATGCCTCATGTCTAAAACCGTGGCAAAGAGCAAAGCATCATTCATTGCAGTCAGTCAGCAATGCAGCTCCTCAGCCCCCATGGCAATTAAGTGCCTCCAGAAAGGGAGAGAGGCCACAGGAGGCGAATGAGCTGCTGACAGAGAAGAGCCAACAGCCTCACACTGCCCCATCACCCACGTGTCAAGTTGCTACTTCAGTAGCAGCTGGTGGAGCTTTAAAACCACTTCCAACCCGCCTGCCACCCTCCAAGCTAAAACAGCAGCTGCTTGCTGTGGATGGGGAGCCAAAGGCTCGGAGGACCACACAGACATGTAAAAGCTGTAAAAAGTGTAACTAGCCCCACGGACAAAGGGATTTTTGGAATTTCCACGGTCTCCTATGAGCCTCTCCAACAAGAAGGCTGAGGTGAAGGTGCAGGGGGCAGTGAGCAGACAGCTTATCCATCAGGACAGCACTGTACCCTCTTTGGAGTAAGCCAGCAATCACCACAATCTCTTCCTGACACTTATCTGAACAGGCAACAACACAAAATACAGCAACAGCACCTAACCCAGAAAACATATTTTACTCAATTTCATGGTTGTAACATAATTTTACATTGGCAATTGCTTTCATCTCAAACAATCTAGAAATATATTGAAAATTCTACTGATGTATTCCTCGATCAACTTGCTTTACCTAAATGCTGAACTTCTTTGCAGGATAAAACTACACATCAGCATTTTTTGACAATTATGGAATATAGGAAAAGAACACAATACCCCACTGGAAGTGCAAAGCTTGGCAAAGCAGAAGATGTTCAAGCTGAAATGTCCGTAATTCTGGGATTGTTTGTGAAAGGCACCATGAAATCCTGAGTGACCACATTAAATATGGTTAAATACCTTTTCTTATAGCCTGCTATAGAAACCAGTCTGAGCTGGCACACAAAGCCTTCAGCCAAATATTTTACATAGCTTCTAACACACTATATTTGTCTTTGGAAATTGGCAGTTTGCATTGATCATCAGTGAACCTGACTGTTCAAGCAACCATGTTTTCAGCTCATAACAACATACTTGGCTAGTCCCAAAAACTGAGTAGCATATGAAAAGATTCCTCCATAGGCTTTAGGAAACTTTATCATATCTGTCCGGGTGTAATTTTTTTTTCTGGCACCATACTTGGAACAAGACAAAAACAGAACCCTGCAACAAGGATGATGAGCTATAAACCTAGCAGAACAATTCAAGATTATTCAGGTTGCATATGCTGGTTAAAGAGAAATATGAAAGCAATCTGTAAGTTTTATTTCAGTGAAATAGCAGCCAAGGTTGGGACTGTGGTGAAGAATTACCTGGATTAGGCTCTGGGTTCTTTTTTTTTCATTTCATAAGAGGACATTAACAAAGCACAGGGACAAAACTGTGTACAAAGATCAGATTCAGCCACACATTATTACAGTGTACCAAGGCAGAGCCTTTGCTTCCTCTTGTAAAATGTGGGGGAGTGGGGTAAATGGGACAGCAGCACAGGAGAGCACTACCTAAAGCAGCTTTTAAAATACTACAGGTGCTTTAGCTGGACTCAGCAGCTCAAAGCCCTGGAAGGAACCCTTTCCAAGTGTCCATGGCAGGTTTCATGGCAGGCACTGAGCTCTAAGTCACTTTGGCCTTACTGGTACCCAAGCCAATTGCTTAAAGCATAAAAGTAATTTCATTCTAAAAGAGCTTTCATTCAGAAAGCAAACTAACTCCTACAGGTCAAATGACCACGTGACAATTTGGTGAAGTTGTTCCAATGACATATTTGTGCAGAAAGACAAATACTTCATGTTAAACTCCAAACAAATTTCATTGAAAATTAATCTCAGGCTAAAAACATCACTATTATTGCAACTGGTGTCTTGAACTCATTTTAACTGCAAATGACCGCAGCCAAAGCAGCATATAAAATTTGTGAAGACTGCAAAGGATTAGTAGTTGCACTAATTCACCTGGGAATACATCACAGGGCTGAAATAACAGGCTGAGATATAACCTGTGTATATATATCAAGTGTAGAGACCTAACTGAAGAATATCAAGAAAGAAGAATCTGTTGAAGAAAAAAAAACCCTGTTCCCCACAAGTCAGATGGAGATTGACCAGGAAAGAAGAGATGGTACAGCACATGTAAAAAACCTTCATCTGTCCAGCGCTTATAGCCTCTCTCTGAATTTCAGATTTGTTTGAAGTGCATTAGATGCTGAAGGATTTGGGGGAAAAAACAAACAATGTAAACTGTTTTCTTTTGTCAATTCAAGTGCCAGTCTGCCTACCTTCATCAGGACTCACTCACAGCCCTTTTGCTACTTCTGATGGCATACTCTGCCTTTATCTAAAGCAAACTTCTATGCCAAATATTAATTCCCTGTTACAAATTTCAAAGGAGGAAAGAGGTCAATATGGGATGGAAATGCTAACTGAAATCCAATAGGAGTTGTGTGCCTTTGAAAATGCACATTTCCACCAGAGTAATGTGAGACAAACTCTTGGTGTGAGGGATACAACCTTTAGGAGGGGGGGAAAAGAGTCACTTGCCACCTCCACTTTTGAACTATTTTCCACCTTCTGCTTTCCAGGACTTACCCACACATTTAACTATCAGTATTCCCATCTTAAGCCTCAAGACACAACTTCACTTGCCTTCCACTGTCCATGTTCCCTGTCTGTAATTCCTCACCAAGTGCAAGAATAGAGCCCTCTGCAGTCTGCTGGTGCAAAACACGATCAAACCACTCCTCAAGTTTGGCAGCAGGAAATTTTGTTCCATTCCTTAGCAGAGAGAGTGTCAAAGGGAAAACAGAATGCATCTTCACGGTGGTTTAAAGCATAAAAACTAACATGCGTTCTCTCATTTGCTTTTCCATTGATAGTCTACTCCAACAGAACATGCCAGTGAAGCAATAAAAAAAATAATTCTTTTAAATACAACCAAATCTCTCAACAGGGAGCAATTACAGAAACAAACCTCAGATCGCTTATAGAAAAACTGAGCTCATCAAGTTCTTAAAGAGCATCTACTGCCAGACTTCTAGCTGAACATTTTTTAAAAGCCAGTGTGAATTTCTGTATTTCTCCTTTTTATGTGTTAATATATAAATTATATAGCTAATCACTAGGGAAGAGGGCATTTTTCCCTCTTGCTGTAATTCAACAGGAAAAGGTTCTTAATTCCTTTTTCAATATTTCATGTTTATACCTCTGAAAGAAAAAAAAAAAACCATGACCAATTTTCACCAGACTAATATTTTAGCCAGGACTGATTTTTTGCACTTTTGTGCCCAGGCTGGTACTTCAGTCCCAAAGCATAACCACTTTCTTCAGTGCTGCAGCTGCAATACAACAAAACCAGAATTTCAAAGTACCCACTCGACTCAGCTCACTTTGGAAAGGTGGAGGAGAGGGCTCAGCATAGCACTTACTTTTTACTTTTCAGGCACGCGTAGAACCCAGCCATGGCGCTTCCCCGGAGGCGTGTGTGCATTTAATTCATCTCTGGGTGCGGATGCCAGCACAGGGATTCTGCCACCGTGTATCGCGCTCCCCACTTGCCCACATGCGTGCATGAGAGCACCAGCGTGCCGCAGCAGTTACTGGCCGGATAAAGTTCCTGATCTGAAGCACTCAGACTCTGCTGAACTGGGTCCAAGGAGGGCTGTGCCTGCTCCATAAATGGTTATGAATTGTTAACTCCCCCTTTTCCTGTCTCCTTCATGCTCTTGGTACGCACAGCATCGTAAGTGTAAAATACCATATGGCATTTGATTTTGTCTCCCTGTGGGACTAATGAGATGCTTGGTTGTAAATAGGATGTGAAGAAGCCCTGAGGAGACTAACTGTTATTGTTATTTTTTAGACAGAGGAAAGCTACAGAAAATACTTGCAACATCTTTGAAATAATGACTAAAAACTGTAGAGTTTTTAAATAGAACTATTCTCCACCACATAAGGAGTGCACAGGACCTTTCAAAACAGGCATTATCCCAATTCACTGTAAATCACAATCTATTTTAACAAGCTATTCTGCACATTAACAGGAAAAAAACCCAAACAACTGCATCCCTGCAATATGGCAAGGTCAGGCAAAAAGCTCCAGAGTTTAAATTAGCCAGCACACCCATATGACAAAATTACTGCCTGGTGATGACCTCTGACAATATACTAACAATTGTTACTCATTATCACAACCAAGGAGGCACTCACTGAGTGTGGAAACAGGTAAATGCTGGGGAACATAAACCTCAAGGAGCCTCATTCACAGGGGTGACCCAAGTCCTGGGGACAACAAAGCTGTACACATTTCTGACATTACACTGCAATAAATAATTATGGAAATGAATTTGCATCATGGCTATCAACGGCCTTTGTTGAGGTAAAACAGAGAGGAGGCAAGACATTGCTTGTGCTGCCTGGTCACAAGGAGGGAGCAGCAGCAGCCAGTGCCACAGTGTGAGCCTGCTCCTGGAGTCACATGGCGTGCTAAGAATATCAGCTCCTGATTAAAAATTGCACAGATATTTAAAAGTAGGAGGTTCATAACTCTCATAAGAGCAAAGCAAAGATTTACAGTCATTCCTAGAAGATCAGAAGAAAACCATATTTATTTGTATTTCTCAGCTAGTACATAGTGTTTGAATACTTTGGTCTGGCAAGCCAGTAGGAGGGAGTATTATTAAGTATTTTTATATGAGTTTCTTAAAGACATTTAGTAGCAATACAGATTGACAGTGTAGCAGTTCTTCTCGAATACTTGGAAAAAATACTTTCTTTTAATACCGTTCTCATAAGAGAGACATGTAGTTTGAGAAATGGATCTCTGGTGAGGAGTCCCATAAGTGGCTCAGCTACAGCAGTTTTCCAGCAGTGCAGAAGTGTGACATCTGTGAATGGACAACTCCATTTCTCAATTTTCTATAGAGGCCCCTACACAAAGGAAAGCTGTCACACAAATAATAGATGACAAGTGCAAGGGCCATCACAAACAGGAAACAAATCATATTCTAGTCTAGTTTCCCACTTATCTGGAAAGCAAAAGCCTCTACAAGCAGCCAACTTCAATGCCATCCACAGAGTGCATTTGCATTTGCAGATCAAAGCTGACCCCAAGCAAATACAATAAATTCTCTATCTCTTGGGAAAACACAAAGCAGCAAAAATACAGTAGCACTAGTTGAAGTTTTACCCAAACGAGTTTCACTGTTGTTGTGAATTACTGCACTTGTCACGATGACTTCACGCTGAACTCCTAATCCCAGCAGAAAAAGGATCACTAGAGAGCATTAATCTTCATCCATCAGAGAAAGCCCACAGGAAAAAAAAATGCAAAATCAAGGCTTTAGTTATTGGGCAACAACCACCAGAAAGGAATTCCTGGAGATTACTGGAGAAACCTTCTGACTGGCTTAGTGCACAAAACCTTGGATGTAGGACTGCATCTGAAATCTGCCTGGCATTTAGTTCAGAAAAATGCTGCCAACAGAAACATTTATACTACTATACTACAGTAAGAAATGAAGGAGACCTCATGAGAAATTCACATTTATATTTAAAATCAAGAAAGACCAAATGGCCTTCCAGTGGGAAGGCACAGTCCCTAAAGCCAGTGGAAGGGTGTAATCCTGATGGCTTTGGAAGAATTTCGTCACTTTAACTGGAGTAGAACACAGCCTGGAAGCTTCAAAAAAATCAGGGTTTTTGCTAACATAAAGCAGATTTCCTGTCTCCAAACCTCCTCAGATGGCTTGCCTTCAGAACATGCTTCCTTTCAATATTGTTTTTTTCCTTCATGCATTTTTGTCTTGAAGTTACTTACCTGAACATGCAAAACTTCATCTGTTAGCTTCCATTGAGGTCAAACATAGTCCTATTCATAGCAACTGGCAGTTTAGTAACACACATTGCACCATCTCAAAACCCCCTTACTTTCCAAGAAGCACAGACTAGTAAACAGTCATTAAAAATAATTATCCCACCTCAGGATTTAATACTTTTTGATTCTCTATCTTCATATCACTCTCCAAGGCACTTCATGCTAGATTTATTATTCACTGCTCTGCCTCTTTATCACTAGCACAGCTTCAAATGGCTACACACCGAGCGTTTTGGGTACAGCCCTGAAATCTTAGATGCTGATAAACATCATGGCTCTGTGTCCACAGGCAAATCAGTGCAAGCAAGCAGGTATGTGCTGTACCCTGCTCTGACAGGCAGACATTGCTTGCGCTGACATTTGCTACTCACTTGTCAAGCGCTAAAGCGAATGGGCTGCTCTACTGCCAGTTAATTAATTGAAGCTGTTTTCAGCTGGGAGGTACATGAACACCAAGTAACCACAGACTTTGGCAAAGTAAAGATGCTTCTTCAAAGATAGGGAAGACAGCAAGTTTAAACATCTGAAATTTCAGTCAGATCTGGGTTTCCTCTAAAGTTTGTGGCTTGGCTTGAGTGAAATAGCCCAGTCTAGGCCTACTTTCATTTGAAAATCACGGCTTTCTTCAAACTCACTGTCATGGCTTTCCTTCGACAGCCCAACATTGCACCACCCCCCTGCACATCCAAATCACTGCACATCCAAATCACTGCACATCCAAATCTGCTTCCCCTGCAGGGAGAACAAGCAGTTCCAGGGGCAACCTGCCCCCCCACAGTAGTACCAGCAGCAGAGCTCCCAGCACCTGGTCAATTTCCCAACAAGTTTCTTAATTTCTCCAAAGGGAACAAGGGAGGCAAGTCTGAGCAAGGTCCAGCCACCCAACCATTGAGAAATCCTTGCACCAGTATACAGCTCCTAAAATCATCAAGCTATTTTTTTACATGCACTGTCACTTGTGTCAATGCGAAAAAGGCCTCTTCATCTTAAGTAACCAACAGCAACTACTAATCCAGTGGAGGAAACTCAAATACAGACATATTACAAATACCATGGGTACATGCCAGCAGCCTGAGAGCAGAGGTGTTAGGAGCGACACACACAACCAGCAGTTCTGAATATGTTTCATGTCCAACAGAGCTACTGTGCTTCTTGCAGCGTCTTGCAACTGGATCTCTAAGGGCTAACCATATCCTTGCCTCCCCGGCTCCCTGCAAGTGCAAACACTTCACATTTCCCAAAATGCTCATCCAAAGCTGGCTTGCATGGCATCAGGACACACAGTGCACAGCAGCAGGAAGGGACCAGATGTCACACAGTTAGGAAATCACACATTTCACAAACTGTGTTTAAACAGGGGTGTTTGGTTTACATTTTTTAAAATTTATTTTCAGAAAGGGACAAAAGTTTCATTTGATCTTTTCACTAAATTTAGACGTAGGAGTAAAAAACCTACACCAAACTGATAGACCATTTCAGATTTCCTGTATATTTTGATGTCTCTGAACTAACTTCTTCTTACCAAGCTAAGTGTCACATTGTGACTGGGTGAGCTGGTCCTTGAGCAACTGGATTTTGTCATGGAGATTCTGTGTGTTCCTTACAAGCATGTTGCATTTGTACCCACAGCAACACTTTGCAACTGTGTGCCAACATAAATGTGACTCTCAAGAGACACTTCGCTGAAGAAGAAAGGGATTCAGCTTTCTTACAAGTGAAATTCCCAGGCTGGCAAATTGGCCAGGCTTAGAAATTTTCTGTGAAAACCCTTCAGTTCTAAAGAAACAACTAAACATGCATCACTGTTAAAAACTGCACTATCAAAGCTTTAAACAGGGTTAGAAACAAACACAGTAGTCTGCAGACAACAAAGAAGTGGAGATAAGAGGATTTCTGCCTTGCAGAGTTTATACATCCATCTGTGATTAATATTAGGAGGAAAATGAGGGTCAAAACCTATCTCTGAAACTGAAAGTAGAGAGTATAGTCGGCGGCATCCAACGATGCACTACTTCAGCTTTTTATTCATGTATTTATTTGTATATGCATGAATAAATTCTTAATGCCAGAAGAATTTGCCGTGATACTTGGCAAATTATGCCAAGTATCTGGAGTCTACTGTATGCTGCTCTACACTGTTATGTGTGTATTCATACTTTGTGTACAGTGTGTGGTGTTTGGGGGATTTTTGTTGTTGTCATTCCCTTTTACAGGGACTTCCTGCAATCTCCTTCAATAATAAGAATATTTCAAAGATATCAGCAATACATACAATCTCTTTAATTCCAGTGATTGGTAATTCTGAGTCTTCTTTTTTTCTTGCAGTTTATCACAAACACACTGTCCTCACCTCTGAGGAAGGACTGAAGATAAACTTCGGTATAGGGTATCCAGTGCATCACTGAATTCTAAAATACGGCCAGAAAAATACTGGCACTCTAAATCTATCCTTCCTGTCCTCACAGCCAAATGTGAACTCTTCCTGGATTAACTGGAGATGAAGGTCAGGCCATGTGTCATTCAAAAGGAAATTTTCCCTAGATTTGCAGCAGGATCACAGATGTAACCTTCAGTGACAGAAAATATCAGTTGTCAAACAAATAATACAGATCCAGAGATAGAATTGCTTGTTTGACATTTTACAATCTACAAGGATTTATTTGCATATAAAGATGTAATTTATTTTTAGATACATAACAGCGTCCCTGTATATACAGACCAGGATGTGCTGCCTCTCACATCTCTGCTTTTTTCATCCATGACCATAAATCTAAAATCTAGGATTTTAAAGAATCTGAATGAAAACCAGATTATTTTTGACACAGTGGAAGAGCTGGTATTTCCTGTGAAAATACTAGCATGGTCAATATTTTATATACTGGGAAACTGTGGTTCTTTTGTCCTGGTGGGATTAGTGCAGAAGTTGAACAAAGGAGCTCTATTTCTGCACATTCTGACTTAAGAAAACACCATGTTAAAGAATAATAAGTTCCAACAACACAACTTTCCCTTCTCGGTGTCCAGGCAGGCACCAATACACAAGACCATCTGGAAAGAAACGTGAGAACACAGTATGTAGCTATAGGCACATGGACCATTGCCTAGTCTAAATGTCGAACATCAGAGGTAACAGTTACCGAGTCTAAACAAATATCCTGAGATGATGTGAATAATGAATTGAGTTTTCTACGCCCCATTCTTCCCGACTTCCCCTCTAGGGATAGATCTAATTAATGTCCTTCAAACACTCTTGCCAAGCTCCCTTGGAGACAGATCAGGCCGACTGTAGCCACCAATGCCTGTGCTGTGAACAGCAATCAAGTTTAATGACTTCCCATGTATATTAGTTTAGCACTAATGTAGGCCCACCTCTTCAACAGAATTACTTCTATTTGTTTGTACAGGTATAAGCAAGAGAAGAACCAGGGACTCACACATCTGAAATAATATTCCTAAAATCATCAACATCCTGAATTCCAGCTGCAACTGAAATAAAACTTCAAAAGCGATGGTCATCTCTGATACCATCTCAGTGACTGTCGACTGAAGCAATAATATGGGAAATCATGGAAGCACAGCTCTGAGGGAAAAAGCTGTCTGACTCCAGTGCCTGCAAACAGAAGGCTAAAGATAAGGTGACCATTAACCTTCAGAGAAGGACAGGGAAGTCCCAGAATGTCCTGCCTGCAGGCTTTATTGCTCCAAGGGGAAATAAACAGAAAAATAAAAGTCAGAACTGCATAGTCTTGACATTTAACTCAAATAAGTATGCAGTGGTAACATAGTGTTTTCTTTGTTACCTTTCTTTTGTATAAAGACATGAATACAGTACCTGGTTCATTCCCCAATCAGCAAAATAGGTGAAAATATTGAGCAATAATAAATTTATTCCTACCACTTGATATCTCTGAGATATCAGACCTGTGCCCCTCTGTACAGAATATATTATTCCATATTGCAGATATAGTGGGGAGAAGTGAGGACAAGTAATTCGGTGACTGTTCCAGAATCCATAAACTGCAACTGAACTCAAAAGTTCCTAGTGACTGAAACTGTATTTTAGAGTCTTTCCCTATGCTTCCCTGCTCAATAAAGACAGCCAGAAAGACCCTGCAAGAATAGGCACTCTATAAATATCCAAGATAACTTTAAGTTTACTAGCCAGCCTTCAGCCATGGGAACACTGGCATCAAAATGCTGAGTTAAATTAGAAATCAGTGACTGCACAACATGATTTGGCCCTGCATGACGAGAGTTTTTAAATCATCACATAATAAAAAATACCTCATACTGAGCCAATTTCACCAGAGCAAACACATAGCACATCAGAGTCCTTACACAGCAGCCTAACACATTACTCAAACAAGTTCTGGCAATCTTTAAATATCCCAGTGTGCTCTCAATTGTCTCTTAAATATGCTGGCACTGTTCCCACAGTAATGGGAAGGAAAAATATCTAATACATATCCAGCAGCAGGAAATAATCTAATTGCAGAAGAATTTTACCTAAAACTGTTGAATAAACCACAGTTCTGTGTCACTAAGTCACATAATCACATGTTTAAACTGAATGTCTGCTTGGTCCTTCCCAACCACAGAGCCTGGCACACACTTTAAGCTATTCACTGAGCTGATGGGTCTATCTATCATCCCAGGATCAGTGGTATCCAAAAAAGCTGCAGTTAAGGGCTGTGTCAAACTTAAGTCCATTGTTTTAGTATCTCTGCTTTACCATGGAGTTTAGGGGATACCTACAGCTTTCCTAGGATAAATGCCATTCTCAGCCTCACCACTCCAGCCCCTATAGCTAACCTTTAAACAGAACATACTTGAGACCCACTGTTATTGGCATCAGGTGTTAAATCATCCTTGCTACTAAGTGGACCCTGCCACCCAGGTATTCATACAGTGAAATGCCAGCCAACATTGCAGGTCCAACAGAAAGTGGAGCAGCTGTCACCATGCACCAGGGAACTGAAAAGTCACCTGCCCCTTCTACAGATTTTATCAACACCTACCCAAGAACACAAACTCAGCTTCTCTCATGAAACAGTTCCTTCGGCTATAACACAGAGGCCAGTATAACTGATATTGCCTGGCATGGTACTAATTGAGTCCTCAAGGGACTCCTTATATTGCCTGGAGATAAGCTACTGTGAAGCCTAAAGATTAACTCTGCTTGTTCTGCACTCTGAGAGCTCCCTTTGGTCATGGGAATACTAAGCAAGCCCTCCTTCAATTGAGAACTGATTATATTTAATGTACATAAGACTAGATAGGGTTTAAAAGCCACTGAAGATTGATGAGCTAAGTTAACAGGATGGATTTGCACTGCTTTCCTAATTAAGCAAAACTGATACTGTAATATTTTCTCACCACAGAGGCGATTTAATTTTTCACAAAGGCAAATGCAACCACGTACAAATGCTAAACAATAATAATACTTCCAGATATTTTTCTTAGTTTGTGCAAAGTTTTCTCACCATGTAGTTGCTAAATACAATGGGATGTTAGTCAAAACCATCTACAGGAAATGCCACTGACTGCTGCAGAATTACTAGCGGTCACTAGTTAAAATGGTATTAGTGATGATACGATTAAGCTTTTATTTTGATCAGAGTCAGTTACAAAACCAGAAAATACCTTATCTCTGAAGAGTCCCATATACCATACAAATGTAACACTCATTCCACCAAAATGAAAACCTGTTCAAAATCTGAAATATGTTTCCTTTGAAGGAATAAGGACATGTGATTGGGCTGATGCTGAGTAATGTAGGGTAGAATAAAATCTAAGTCACACCCTACGACTGTTTTTAACCATCTCATAACTTCAGAATGAAGAGGAGATGCAATGGCCATAGTTTGAGGACCAGAAGAGCAGAAGAAATGTGATCATCAAAATCAGAGAAAGTAGATTGCTTGTATTCTTTTTTTTCCTCTATCCAATCCACAAAAGTTGTGGTGATATTGATATAACATAGTTTCTTCAGACTCATCACAATAATGATGGCTGGTTTGCTCATTTCTTTCTTCTTACCTCTACTTAACATGATTTTACATTGACATGAATTAAAAAGAGAATACGAAACCTTTTGCATAGCCTAGAAGCTTGACAAATCAACCAAGACAAGAACTGAGATAAATGATAGTCTTTCTTTGGCTCAGATTTCTTGCTTTAAGCTGATTTACTGTAAGAACCGTAACTTTTTAATATGTTTTCTTATACAAGAAGATATCACTTTAAATTATTGCAGAACCCACAACTTTTGGAGTTCAACTCATTATATTCACTCCTCAGTCAATACATAGTCTTCAGTAGCTACATAGTGATAATGTACAGATGATAGATTCAAAAAAGAAAATAAGCAATAAAAAGTGCTCAAAGAAGTACATTCCGGTAGTTAACTACAGGGCTGTAAACATTCCCATGTTCTTCTGTTCATTGTATTGCTCTTGAAGCCTTAAGAGAATGCAAATGGGTTGCATTGTTTGAAATTTACTTTTGAAATTTACAGGTTTTCAAATTTATAGGTTTTGAAATTTACTTTGATGTGCTGAATGCTACGTCTCTTTCAAAGTACAAAAATCTTTTAAAAATTAAAGCTTTATACATCTGTAAATAAGGTCTTTCTTAATCTATGTACAAACGAAAAATGTTTTGGGAAAACTTTCATTAATATTGTACACAAGGCAACTCTGAAATGGCCTCTCCAGCCAAGTTTAGTCTGCTAATGCACAGGAGGTTTTTCATGCCTCATTCTCTATAACATTGTGTTGATATCTCTGCCTTTTTAAATTCAGATTTAAAGAGGCAATTAAATAAATCCACAAGTTCCCTTTGACATGTTAAATCATTTGAAGGCAGACTCAAATATAACATATAGATTGAAAAAGCAAGAAAACCAAGTAAGCACCAATCATAAACACTCCCTGCTTCTAGCACGTTTCTGGGAAGTTACACGATGGGTCTATAGTTTAAATTTATAGAGAAACTCTTGGATCATTTCTCAAATGTCAAGCAAACCACATAGCCTATCTCTCCTGTTTTCCTTCACTTGTCCTTCCACTTCCTCCTACAGAGATAATGAAATCATTATCATATAAAAAAACAGGGTAAATTCAGGAGAGCTCAGAAATCCTGACACTCTTGGAGAGACAACAGGATCGGAGAAGACCTCCCCTCCTGTTATTACCAGTGCTTAGGAATATACAAATAGCTTCTTGGACAATGGGATAAAATTTATCCTGACATTGTGAGGAAGGGCCTTAGATCTCTGTTTCCTGGCTGCAGCCATGTGCAGCGAGTGACAGAACTGGGGAAAAAAGATTGGTTTGCCAGACACCAGGACTCAGGGAGAGACAAATGTCTCCATACTGCATGGTAAGGGCTGCAGCTCAACTCTACTAAGCTAGACATCTTTTAAAAAGAAAAAAAAATGCACAAAACAAAAATCTTGGCACTCAAAAGAGCAAAGACTGGCAAAGAACCAGCCAAATACAGCAGCATTAACCCTCTGTGTGCTGGCAAGTACCCTTCCCAGTTAACCTAGTGGTATACAAAAATGGTCTCATGAAGTATTAACTGGGAGAAAAGAAAGGACACATTTGACCACAAGGTGCTATAAGATGATTTATTGAAAATTGTACCAATAGTATTTAACAGACTCCTACGAATGATGGCAGCCTCTTTTATGGGAAAATATCAGTTAATTCTAAGAAATGCATGTTCAGCAGGAAGAAAAATGAGTTCCTCCATCTGCTGAGGAACAGCAGATGAAAAGAATGGCAGTGAAATGGCAGGATGGGCTGTGTGACTCCTTGACATGCAATTTTGCTGAGGTTAGCCTTAAGGAGGGTGTCAAAGTTGTAAGCAAAATAAGTATGCACACTCACCTCCATTTCCCCCCACTGGCTTTTAAGCAGAAATTTCAAGAAGAAGTAAGATCCTATACTTCCTACAGTTTTGAGAGCTTAGAATAGTGTAGCCACCCCAAATTCAGCATTCATAAGTCAGCTAAACTATGAGACGGCTTAAAGAAGTGGGTATATTGGAAATAATATTTGGTGCTCTCTTCATTTCCAGTTTCTGAATCATTAAAGATCCTGCTTTCAAACTTTGTGACTGAGTATGTATTTTGGCAGTTTTGCTGCAGTTTTAGTTGCTCAGAATAATGTTCAGAGTCTTGCACGATCACCTGGCTGTGTGAAGTATGACCTGATGAGATCTTACAAGATTTTGCGAGAGAACTGCAATAGTCAGCAGGAGTCAGGGATGAACAGTAGTTGAAACAATCCTTGTTAATAACATCAGCGAGTGTCTGCTGCTCGCCAAAGAGGTGGTTTCAAGTTCTAACCTGCAGCACTCCTTCCTATTACACATACAAGCTGTCAGCTGAAGATATGGAGATAAACCTCTCCAAATGGAGAGAAATCTATTTATGTTTAAACTACACAATAGATTGAACTTAAACAGACAGAAGAACTGGCACAGAAAGTCATCTGAGGGAATGATGAGAACTGCATTTTCACTAAATCCAGTGTCAAGTACCAAAATCTCATGCAATATGTTTCAATTCATTTAGAAGAAAATGATGAAATACAAATGGCATCTATGCTTGTGGCAATGGCACTCCTTTTAAAGAGGATGTATATGTATCTGTGCACGCATGACGCAACATGATGCTGGTGGCATTCCAATAAAGCCAAGCCACCAGTTCTTGAGTTTGGGCCATATCCAGAGCTCAGTAAAATCAATGACAGCCTTTCCACTAAATTCAGCTCTTCAGATCATACCAGTCAGCTTGCAGTCTGATGTACCACAGAGACTGCAGTCACACTGCTTTGTCCCGTTTGACTTCCAGCACAGCTTGATGTTTATGTTACATAACTAAAGATATTGAGACCAACCACACCACGCACACTGTCCACAGTACAAACATAAGGATTACTGAAAATCCTCAGTAGAAAAAAAAAAATAAGCTCTCCAGTTTAATGTACCATGTGTACTTTCTTTTCATTTATATATAGAGAAACTTCATATAAACCAATAAATACCTATGAATGAATGTCTAACACACTTCAAGAGTATCAGATGCAGGAAGCATTCTGGTCAAAGTTGTAGTGGATTTTAGCACAGATTAAGCAGGAACAACTAAAGATATGTTTGTTGGTATTAAATGTATCAGACTCACATGCACACAAAGTATTGTTCCCCAAGTACTCATTTCCACAGCTGTTCAAAACTGAGTAACATCTTAGCCCTTCTCTTAATGCTTATGCAAGATCCAAATATTTGCACTTGCAGCTACTGCTTGCTTGTGAAATATTCTAAGTAACCACTGATCTCTAAATAAATGTATTTAGGATTTAAATAAATGGGCCTGTATTGAGCAAGTCTTTGGATCATATACAACTTCTTGTTTCTTCTCTGACTGCCATACATCTTCTTCTGGTCAAAGAAAACATAGCTTTGCATTTGTCTGAAGCAAATTCCCTGACTGGTAAATTAAGAAACATCACAAATGGAAAGAAATATTAACTGTGAAACAGAAGCCAGTGCCAGTAAAACTTCTTAAGTGATAAAATTTAACTTTTGATGGTTAAGTCTGCACTTAATTGCTCCCAGAAAAACTAAAAATAAGTCTAAAAGGGGATTTACTTCCCAAATGCCTGAATACAGCCAAAAACCCTGTCCTGTGGGTTCCAAAGGATAAAGAGTTTTGAATCATCAAATCTGCATTGCGCATGTCTCCATCTATGGGGTCACAGGAATCTGTGACATTTCGCTTTCAGAAAACTTTCATCAAACCTTTGACAGAATCATAAGCAAAGAGCTTATGTGGAAAAGTCTTCCAACTCACAGTGATCTGAAAAAAATGGACAGATTTACTTTTGGTTCATATAACATCCAAGTAATTTGGGTTTGCATATTAGAAAAAGTATTTATATACATAAATAAATGCCCTAAATATCTAAATATCTTCTAAATTTGCATCAAGTCAAGTCAGGTCCAAGGCAAGAAGTGCTTTACACTTACTTATACTCTAGTGAGAACTGAGTCAACTTTTAATTTTGCAGATATGGATGAAAATTCTACATTGGACTGGACAGTTCTGGAATCCTTGCAAACCTCACACTGCCTGTGTGATAGGGCTGCATTTTCTTATGAGTGTGTAGGTACTCAGTCTGGAGAAGTGTAGCTGTGTTCATCTTGATAAGTCATCTATTTATGATGTGTCATCTACTGACATGCTTTGGAAACAGATGAGCAATTTTGCTAAGTCAATGTAAATTTTCTGGTACATATTCTTCAGGAATTGGCCTGAAGCACTAGCAATGTACTGGTCCATATATTGTAGAACTAGAAGTCCAAACTATAAACAACTAATTGAGCAAACAGTGCAGAAAAGTTATTCCATACCTATGAAATCACTGGACTAAGCTTTCATTGTATTTGTTGTATAACAGCAAAACAAATATATACTTGCATTTCCTATCTTACAATGAATCTGCAAAGGTATTGGAGTCCTAATTAGCATCTATTGTATTGTGTGAGAGAAAAAGAAATGGAAAACTCACATTCATGAAGCTGTTAATAAAAGATAAGGCCACCAAGCTTGCCTTTCTGTTTTAAAGGTTTTAAACAGTACACTTCAAGTTACCTGTAACTGCTTTCAGTTTCTGTCAAATACCAGAAAGACAGCACAAAATGTAGAAGATCCACAGTGACTGTAATCCTGAGTGGATGAGAATGTGTGTAGTAGGCTAACTCTTAATTTCTCCAGTCTGCTACACCAGGTCTGAAATGAGTAAAACCCCACCCAAATACGCATCAGACAAGCTCTGCTGAGTACATAGATCTAGGCAGAGAAGTCCACGCAGAGAGCTCTCCACAGGATGTGGTGCAAGGACACAGCACAAGGGCTGGAAGGGAAAAGGGTCACTTGGAATGGCATTTTCAAAAGAGGAGTTGAACTAGAAAACGGAAAAGATGGGAGGTGATTTGCTGAGGTTCTTGGATATTTTGTACTCATACCCTGTCAGCAGCTTGTCACCTGGATGAAAGCACTTGCCCTTACATAAGCCACTCTGACTTGTACGAGCATAGTTATCATAGGTAATTCATCAAAGCTGTTCTGCGATTAAGGCTTTATTCCTGCATACAGCTGTTTGTTAAGATCAAGCAATTAAGTGTATCAGCAAAATAATCATTAAAGAAATGACACAATGTCTTTTCATTTTTCAACAGTTTGTGGATCTGACCCTTTACAAGACCCCACTACTTCTCTCACGTCACTCATGCACAGAAACTCTGAGATCACATGGATTCTCCCAGTCCCCACACCAGTGTTAAGACCTCACACCTGGGAGACAGCCAGCAATTCAAGTAATTCTACTAACGACGCAAGAGACAAAATAGAGTCCAGTTCATATTAACAACCAGCTACCTAACTTCAGCTACCTAACATAGGTTAAAAACCTGTTTTGGAGCATAAAATGTAGAGGTCCGACACTGGAATACTGCAAGTCTGTAAGTTCGGGATGAGGATGCCCATGTAGCCCGCCAGCCTCTGCGTTCGCAGACGTACGGTGCCGAGAACACAGCGTTGGAACAAAGAGTTCCTCACGGAAAGCTCAGCCGCTCGCCTCCGCCACGGAACAGCCGCCAGCGTTATCCCAGCCCTGCCGCCCGCCGGACGAACTCCCCCGGCACGGCGGCTGCCGAGGGGCCGGCCAGGCTGGAGCCTTTCCCGTGCCGGGAGCTGGGGCCGTGCCCGTCCAGATGACCGNCCCCACCTCCCGCGCACCGCGGGAACACAGACACCCCGGGGCGGTCTGGTCCCCGCGGGAGAGCGGCTCAGCCCGGTGGTCACCACTGCCGGGACACCCTGCCGCTGCCCGAAGCCTGCGCGTGGCGTGGGAGAGCACCTTACACAAAACGGAGGGGTTTGACACTGAAGGAATTTTGGCTCTTTCTCACGCCTTTGTGGCATGGGAAGTCCCTGCTACCTCCAAGGCTTCCTGCTGGTTTCTGAATCGTACAGAGTCCAACCTGAGAAACCTGTAACAACTCAGCTGTGAAGGCACAGCCATGGTGTGACCATGGAAATCACAGAATATGCTGAGTTGGGAGGGACCCATCAGGATCATCGGGTCCAGCTCCTAGCCCTGCACAAGACACCCCAAGAGTCACATTATGTGCCTGAGAGCGTTGTCCAAACAACAGTCCCTGAGCTCGGACAGGTTTGGTGCTGTAACCACTTCCTCGGAGAGCCTATTCCAGTGCCCAGCCACCCTCTGGGTGAAAAACCTTTTCCTGGTATCTAACCTAAACATTCCCTGACTCAGCTTCATGTGATGGTAGTGACCGTTTTTGGGGCCCGGCTCCTGAGACACAATGTCTTGGGAAAATATTCAGCTTGACCTAAGTCAGCACTCAGCACATTGCCTGGAGGGCTCAAGGCACAGCGCGAGGCATCTTCTCAGCAACATGATTCAAATAACATCGTTCAGGCTATGGGATGACTTTGAGGGTCTGAAAGATTTTCCCATTGAGGGAATTATATAACTAGAACAGATGGAAATGCATCAGGCGGGGAAATTAATGGAGTGCTTCCTTAGCATGTTGAAAACGGGATTCTACTGGATCACTATGTAGTGTCTTAGTTTGTGCAAATCAAACTAAGTTCAGTGGCTGAACTGATCTCAGCTAAATAAACTGAGATGAAAATCCATCCATCTTGTTGCATTTCTACAACTAAAATGTTGCAAGGTTACATCTGGGAAAATGCACAGTTTATTGATTAAGTCCCGTCTTCTAACTTTTGAATCTATTAATGTTGAAGTTGATTGCCAATTCCCATTGAAACAGACTGACCTGCTGTGTTGCAGAACTGGCACTGCATCACACTGGCAGAGAAGTAACAGGCCATCCTTCAGGGATACAGTGACACGAGTGAAGATGGCTCATGTGTTCCAAAAGGCAAAGTGAATGCCTCCAGTGTAAATAAAAATTGGGTCTTGTGAACAATACGTGTGCATGCCATGAATAGCATTTCCATATCCAACACTAATGGAGCAGAGAGAACATTTCCTACTCCCTCTAACAGTGCTACTGGTTTGACTTGATCTGGGAATGCATCAATTTTCCTTCACATCATCCAGTTATTTCTGATATATAAAATCCTGCTGGCTCGTTAGACCTGCAAGGAAATCCAAGTTGCTATTTTCAGGAAGTCAGGGATTTCATTTACTCTTTCAGTGTCAATGAGTGTGCTTCCTATGGATACTGAGACTTCTCCACTGCAAGAATCACATGTGGATTTATGTTTTCTTTTTTCCTTGCCTCTTCTGGAAGTATCTGCAACTTGTGCAGATTGGTTTTGAAATCTGTTGCCTTTCAAAAAAAGGACCCAACACTGAGAATTCACACCTGGATTTTTATCTTAGTTAAAAGACACCTCCAAAACTTCCTAGCGTAGCTGCTGTACATACTGACCAAGCAAGCTTTCTTGTCACAGTGACTGTCAGTCCTGTTCGACATGACTGAACTGAAACCCATAGTCCTGGAAGGGGGGAAGATGAGGCCAGTGAGGGAAAGATTTTAACTGCAAACTCACAACAGGATATTTCTGAGGAAAGCAATTCCCCAGCATAAGCAGTCTGCCTTTCCAATACCCCTCTCTGACACATTTTCTAAAACTTGGTAAAAAATCCCATCTGGAGCTCTTTTATGCTGCAGATGTTTACACATTTATCTCCAGGAGTAGCAGGATCTCGATAGCCTTCAGCATAGTGTCTTCTTCACATTCCACAGTCCTTTCTTCTTGCACATTACTGGATGGTGAGCACAGCTAGAATGTCAGAAGATTCAACTGAAGAAAGAAACAGAAATGTGATGGAGATGGAAATAAAAACTAATTTAAAAAACCAAGTCCAGCAAAAAGATTGTCTGTGCTTTTGATCTGAGGACTAGATGTAATTCAGGGCATTCTTAGGTCAGGTGCCTGTTCTGCACCTGGAACAGACCCACTTCATATAAGAAGGCCATTGGACGACAAGGCAAAAATCATCTCTCTTTGGCTCCTTGGTATCACAAGCTGTTTGTAATGCAATCCTACAAGCCTTTCCTGAAGTCTTTCAAATTCCCAAGTAGGAGTTATCAGACTTCAGTCTGGGCAGCAAAGATCTAAAATGCCAGTGGTTTTATTAACCACCAGTTCTCAGTAACTTAAAAGACTAAGATACCTCCTCTCTGCTTTGGAAACCCTGGGTCCTTGTAGGTCAAATGAAAGGCAGCAATAGTTCCAGGTGACCAGCAGTTCTGGGAATCACAAGTAATGTAAACGAGACATTGGCATCTATGCAAACTTGCAGTCTTAGTTTAAATTAAAATGGTCAGTCAGATAAGTCAGAGAAAGGAATTCCTGTGAAGAACTTCCAAAGGAACAATGAGAGAATATGACGCCCAAAACCAGCTTGGCAACAGTAGTATCATAGGGAACCCAGGCAAAGCACACTTTGTTTAGAATCATTAAATGTGCTCTAAAAGATGCATTACATCTACCAGACAAGATACAAAGTGGAAATAGTGCAGTAAGAAGAATGATTAAGTGTAGCAGAGCTAATTTGGCTTCATCTCTATGCTACTTATTAAAAAATACAAGTAGGAGTATTTTAAAGCTGTTTGAACTATCCTGATTTGCAAGGATATGAAAGTTGTCTGAATTCCAGCATTTTCTTCAATTAATAAGAAGAGAGCATTATACTAGAACACTATGCTGAAGGCTATCAACCCATCTCATAGACGTAAATAGAATAGTTTCAAGGAAAAAACTATTGTTTTCTATAGAATGGAGAGAAAAACCTGTGGGAGCATAGCTAATGCCAGTGGTGTTTAACTAGACCTGGGGCCAACTCCTCTCTGACTAGAACCTCAGTTCTGTTTAAAGGAATTTCCAAGTAGGCTTGCTAGAGGGAAATGTAAAACAAAAGGTTCATTAATTTAAATATTTCCAACTGATGTATTATAATTTTATTCATACCCGTTTATTTCTAAATATCTGTTGGTGTTTTTTGGTTTGTTTTTTTTTTTTTTTTTTTGCTAAAACGCATTCTAAGGCATATGAATACTATTTTATAAAGAGCTGAAAAGTTGGGCCACTGTAACTGTAACTTCCAGTACCAGTGCTCGTGTGGCAAATAACTTGGGATTCTATCAATCTTGGCAATATTTCCTGGGCCTTCTTAATCTAAGAATGAACTGTTCCTGGATGGTTTCTCATGGATACTAGGCATAAACAAAGCTTCTTTTCCCTGCCTTAGTGTCTGGTTCAAGGTCAAATTCAGGGTTGGGGTTGTTTTGGAGTCTTGGGGTTTTTTCCTCATTGTTGAAAAAAAATGTAAAATATCCCTCCAAATTTTTGCTTTTTTCTGCATCTGTTCCTCTACAGTGTAATATCAACACCGTGAAGTGCAACAGTCTCATGTCTACACTAAGCAGAATTAACTAGGTAATACAGCTCCCAGTTTGAATAATTCTGAAGTTTCAGAGATTTCTCTAGTATCCTAAAGAGGCCGAAATGCAGAGCTACTTTATTAACAAGGACAAATATCAGTTACCAGATCAATGAAACAAGGAGTTTTTCAAGTTACAGAGCAGGTGGAAACAAAAGTTAGTGCATACCGCGACAGGAGAGATCAAGTAAGTGCTGATCAATAAAACAAGGAGCTTCCCGAAGAAGACAGCAGGTGGAACCAAACGCCCTCAAGAGCCAATGTATTTAAACATCTTAGTACTCAAAGTCCTTCCATGTATCCCAAAAGGCAAAACTTCATCCATATCTGGAGTGACCCACAGAGTTAAAAATGTTCATAACACTGAGAATTAGAAAGTAAAGGAAATGCACTTCTTTCAGTTTTCTATAACCACATGTCCCAGTTCAGTAAAGGCTGCCTCCTTCCCCTGAAGCAGTGATATGAACCATCTGCCAAGCTATAATGCAAGATCAGGTTAACAGTTGGAGTCGGGGATCTTAGAGGTCTTTTCCAACCTTTATGATTCTATGATCAAGGCTGGTACACTGCATTTCTTCTCTACGTGTACCTGAGGTACTGACTTGTGTAGAGAGAATGATGAAACTGTGGCAGGGCATTGGTTTGCGTTCTTTTTGAAGGATACAATTTGCAGAGGCAACTACTCAGACCCAAAACATCGCTTCTGCTTTCTCATACTTGACACCAAGGAGCAGATGTCACCACTGGTATTCTACCTTTATTCAGGGCTCCATTTGCTCCACCATCTGAACACCATATCAAGTAGATACATCCAGTTAGTACTTCCTTCAGCTTAAGTTTTAATTCACCAAAGCCTCCACTGAGAGGAAACATGAATACAGAACTTTCTTTTTCATGTTATATTAGTACATTGTGGTTGCTGCTTCTGTAGTTTTGTGGGGCCTGGAGGTAATATCTGAATGAGCAAAACCCAGAAGTTTGGTAATTTCTTCCCTTTTCTCCTATGTTTAGTTTGACAATATTTCTAGAGTACTGGGAAAAGTCACTGTCCTGCCAAGAAAGCAAAGATGTGTGCTGGCACAGGTGGAGCAAGTGTAGGGAATCACAGAATGGGCCAGGTTGGAAGGGACCACCGTGGGTCACCTGGTCCAACCTCCGTGCTCAAACAGGGTCAGCCCAGAGCACGTGGCACAGGACTGCATCCAGATGGTTCTTGAACCTCTCCTGAGGGACACTCCACGAACTCTTAGAACAATCAGTTCCATTGTATAGTCACTGCACAGTAAAGAAGTTCTTCCTCATGTTCAGGTGGAACTTCCTATACACCAGTTTCTGCCCGTTGCCTCTTGTCTTAGTGTTTGGCACCACGGAGCTGAGCCTGGCTCCATCCTCCATCNCCACCGCCCTTCGGCCCGCCCCACCGGGCCGGGTGTGCTCTGTGCCGCCGCTGCGCGCTCAGAGCCCGCCGAGCCGCCGCACAGTCTAGGCCATGGCCCGCGAGGAGGCGGCGGTGGGCGGCGAGGAGGCGGCGGTGGGCGAGGGCGGCGGGCTGCTACTGGAGATCGTAGGCTCCCCGCTCNAGGTGGAGCAAGTGTAGGGAATCACAGAATGGGCCAGGTTGGAAGGGACCACCGTGGGTCACCTGGTCCAACCTCCGTGCTCAAACAGGGTCAGCCCAGAGCACGTGGCACAGGACTGCATCCAGATGGTTCTTGAACCTCTCCTGAGGGACACTCCACGAACTCTTAGAACAATCAGTTCCATTGTATAGTCACTGCACAGTAAAGAAGTTCTTCCTCATGTTCAGGTGGAACTTCCTATACACCAGTTTCTGCCCGTTGCCTCTTGTCTTAGTGTTTGGCACCACGGAGCTGAGCCTGGCTCCATCCTCCATCCAGCAGGACCCGGATGGTTCGCACAGCCCAGCGCGGCAGCTCTGACATGGGTCTAACGCCACCCCGAGGTTATTTTTTCCGGAATTTCTGTGGAACCGTGTGCCACGGAGCCACCGCAGCGGCCTGGCCTGATCCGACCTGCGGCCGCCTCGCCGGGACCCAGCGGCCGGAGAGCCGNCCGCTGCCCAAGATGAAGCGCCGCGACTTCACGCTGGAGCAGCTCCGGCCCTTCGACGGCGTGAGTGACCCGCGCATCCTCATGGCCGTCAACGGCAAAGTCTTCGACGTGACCCGCGCCAGGAAGTTCTACGGGCCCGGTGAGGGCAGGGGCGGGCGGGGGCTGCGAGACGGGCCCAGCCCGGGCACTCCGCGCGTTGTGCCCGGGGCCACAAGCCTTGGGGAGCGCAGGGCGGGTTGGGGCCGGTGCTGGCCGTGAGAGCCTTCCCTCGGCGGGGATCAGCGCTCCTGCCTAACCCCATCCCGGCCCTGGTCCTCATCCGGAAGTTTGGAAAGGGCTCGGCTTGCTTGCAGCCGGGAAGGCTGCGCGCCCCTGCAGCGCTGGGAGAGCTGCGTCCCGGTGAGCCGGCGGGCAGGGTGACTGCTGCCGCCCGGGCTCCAGGCTCGGGCCCCGGTGTTGTAGAAACTCCGGCTTTGCCAGCTTACGTTTCTTCATTATTCTCTGTGTTTTCCTATGTTAGGCTACACGTACCACAAGGGGTTGGGCGTCTTTGTCGGCCTGGGGTGCCTTAGCCTGATGGAAGGCAGCAGAAGCGAAGTGTTGTCTCAGCGTTGACATTCCATTCCCAGCTTTTAGTGGATATCACTCTATTGCATAATATTTATACTAAATACTTGGCAATTTAGATTAAAGCAGCTTTCTACCGGGAGCATAGTTAAAACATGCAAAGATTGAATAACCTATGCTCGTAGAGCAGCCAGTGATGAGGTGGGTGGGAGTATGTGCACCCAGGTGAAAGAGTTTAATCACCTCCACGAGGGCATGGGGTTTTATTTTTATCAGAGGCTGCCTGTTAAAACGGCTCACTGAGGCTTGCTGATTTGTACCATTTTCTGTATGGCATAACCATTCTTGAGCTGTCCAGCCAGTCTGGTAGCTGCAGTAGTGAGCTGCCAGTGCTACTTAGAGACAAAGAGAATAATGCAGGAGACACCATGTTTTTGGAAGCTTTATCGGTTACTACTTTTGGGCCAAACATAGACGAGACTGTCACTGAATGATGCCAGGCTGTAACTTTGCATTCTGCAGCAGTCAGGATGATACGTACAGCTGAGTTAGATGTGCAGTTTTGTATTTGTGCAAACTAAAACCCACTTGACTTAAGGTCCAAGCTTTAGATGCTGCCTTCCTTGATGACAGTAAAAGCTGCCCGTTGCATCTGGTAAGGGCTGAATGGTTCACCACAGTGTTTGGCTAGTTTGATTTTCATTTTAATGGAAAAGATTCTTTTGATTAATTTAGGACAAAGCACTCTCTGGAAGATGACATGTGCTCTACAATAAACAGAGTTCACATCTACCTTCTTTACCTCCTTTTATAAGAACTTTGAATATCTAGTTGAACATGCAATATTTCAATTTTTGGCTTGCCATGCAAGCAAGTTAATCATTAATGAAGTTTAGCAAGAGTTTGTCTTGGTATCTCTGATCTGCTGTGAGTTGCATGTTTTGATCATTTGAGTTCCTCTTGCATTTTGTTTTAATAGATATTTTCCTCCAACTTGACAATTTCTAGTAGTGCCACTATATTTTCTGTCAGGCCATCCTTTCATCTCAAGTCAGGAGTATCTGTTAGAAAACTTCCATTTCACCCCGGACATAGAAATCCTTCCTCTGTTCCTTATTCTAAGGATGTGCTTCCCCGTTTGTATGCTTATCCTTACCCTGTTTATATGCGCTGTTGTGGTTCATTGTCCTGATTTTTCGGCAAATTCAGTATCTTTCTCCATGGTTTTTTTTCTTGTCCTCTTCCTCTGTTTTCTCTTATTATCAGTTAGAATAAAACTTCAAAGCATTTCAGAAGCTTGAGGCACCTGACACATGGGTCAGGGTAGAAACTCATGATCTGTTTTAGTTTGGGGTCTCTGATCCATGAAGATCACGTAGCATCCATTATCTCTGCAATAATGCTGCTTATGTTTTTATTTTAAAGAGGGCCCGTATGGGATTTTTGCTGGAAGAGATGCATCCCGAGGTCTTGCGACTTTCTGCCTGGATAAGGAGGCACTGAGGGATAAGTATGATGACCTCTCTGATCTCAACGCTACACAGCAAGAGACCTTGAGGGACTGGGAGTCACAATTCACTTGTAAGCAATTTTAAACCTATTTACAAAGAAGTAGTTAACTGGTAATAGGGGAAGCAATGGTTAAAAGGCTGTAAGCAGCTGCAAGCATTATATA